>CP136068.1:50714442-51314442 GCA_032622095.1 Siphonodentalium dalli
GTTGCCAAGGAAACGACACAAGAACCCAGACACATCAGCAATCAGATTACCATGCCTCACTGGTCCTTGGTACAATACATCATTCATCAATAGCTCTTACTAACAAAAATATCATTCTATATGTTGAAAAATTCAGGCTAGGACAGAAAAACACCTATACATTTGACCTTGACCTTTGACCTCTAACACGAGAATAGAAAATTGCCAACAATGGTTTTTTTAATCAGTGGACCAAACCCTACCGCCCAGGATATGTTGGCATATGGTACTAAAAATGTTTAGCAAAAAAAAATTTGGGGTGCTTGCCTCCTGACTAATATATGCGAGGCGACCTATGGTCGACTCGCATATATAAGAGAATGCATTGGCACAGGGTAAAACAAATCCCGACTTACGACTGGATGTGATATGGCGGGTCACATATACTAAATTTGAGAATGTTTCGTGAACTTCGTGTATTCGGCAGACATGAGTTCTAGTCAATATTTCTATTACCAAATGCCAGGTGACCATCATAGATCTTAACACTGTAGCCTATTTCCATTTGATTGCTCACTAATTATGTGGAACAGGCTTCATACCAAACTTGTTTTCATTGGGCTGAAATATGTTTGTCTGGTATATCTCTTCGTTGTAATGAATCTGTTAAGATGCTGTTTCGTGTTTTTGGTAAAAAAAAAGCAAGCTAATAGTTATAACTCATAAAATGTCTTAATATCCATGTTCAGCCACACGTACGTAGGGTGTCGTTGCCATTGGTAACGGAGGTCGCTTACACGTACATTGTCAAACCGTTCAGAAGTTTTGTGTCGAAAGTGTATAATGAGAAACTTGTAGCAAAGTGGAATAATCCAATATGCTGATAACTGAATGGGCGATCAACACTGTGCAGGCATAGCTTCGACTGCGCGAAGATATCTTAATTTGACTGAAGTGGCCGATTGTTCTCGCCATGCGACTATTATTTACAAGTTTCGCTATGTGCATATCCATCGCAATAACATAGTAACACACGTTACAAGTTACAATTATGTGTAGCTGAACCTGGGTATTATAAATATATCTGTTTTCTCGTAATAACTATTTCTAATTATATATGTAGTGAAGACGATGATATGTCAAATTCACGTGTTTTCGTTTTCGAATAGCTCCTGGATTTTTACAAAATGTGCGTCTTGACCGCAACTCATGAAAAAACGCGCATACCTGTAATTTACATGTACATCACTGCTACTGTTAAACGCCTCGGGTCGCGAGCGAACGAATCTCCCATCATAGATGTCCCTACTGCACGTTCGTGTGTGATTGTGAACACAAGATATTTAAGCTTTTATTGTCTTATTTTAATTCTTGGGATATTTGTAGTGTACATTTCCTGGTCAAAATACACCTAGAGGCCTGCCCGCTTTACCTCACACAAAAGCAGATGACGGGAGTTCCAACTGTTCCACGATGTTACCCATGATACAAACGAATGGACCCGGATCGTTGGCGAGTATGCCACACAGGGACAGGTGGAAGGCTCCATCAATATTCCCGAATCTGCTTAAGCAATATTTACCGCCATCAGCAGCAAAGGTTAGTGATATATAGAGAATTTCCTACCAAATGTTGGTTGAATCTTGGGGAACATATTGGCTGCTGCTATACGTCAAACTATGACGCCGTAGAAATATATGCTAGGGAATTGTAATTGACATATGCATATAACATCGCTTATTCAACTATATATGCCTCAATACATATATATGTAAATTGAAGGTACTCATTCCGATCAGACGGTCCCCATACCATCAAGATATAACAACAAAAACAACAATATTTCTACAAAATACGCTTTAGTTATCAGAATCGATTTATTGCAACAAAATAATGCTAACCACTGTCAACTGCGGTATCAAATTTCCCAAAACTTGTTATTTGTCAACAATTTGCTCAACAAAATATGGTCGTATTATCACTTTATTTCATCCGCAATTTTGTCCGAGACCCTCCGTATGCCACGTGTTTCTGGGCCACATATTTAAGAAATAAATACACGGTGTAGAGGTGTGTATGGTCAAGTTGTACCACAAAAAACTGATTGTAGGACGACGCCACACTACGCGTCGTCCTACAATCAGTTTTGTGTGGTACAACTTGACCATACACACCGATACACCGTGTATTTATTTCTTTTGTAATACGACTGAAAGTTTATGGTCACAATTCGACTGAATAGTCAACGAAATACTGCGCTTTTTCGGTCTCAGGTGAGAAAACATGTCGTGGTGTAATTCGTATTGGGCGTACTCGATTTCTTTGCATGGAGTACTCTGGTAATGTCTTGTCTTGTTATGAAATTCCCCCGTTGACTTTTCGAGGCACCTCTTCTATAAATAATCGTTGTGATTGGCTAAAAAACGATGAGTTTTCAGCGGCGCCCGTGCGTTTCATTTAAATTGTACAGGAAATACGAATTGCGGTCATTTCTGTTTTGAACGTTGTTGGGACAACATGAATATGATCATCGACTATGGACCATTTTCCTTACACAAAGCGACCTAAGTGATCTAGTTTACTAAACTAATCTTATTCCCCTGCTGTACTGATGAACAAACGCTTTCATTTTCAACTTGATTCCGAAATATCGAATATGATCGAGATTCTAATCGACGAATGCACAGCCCGGCCCCATGGATTTATTTTTTCATTTAATATACTTATTAAGTAACTTTCTTTGGTCGTAACATATATCAATATACCATAACATCATTTGGACCATATTCATTGGCAACCAAACTGGTTTCAAGCGACAAATCGCTAGAAAATTCGCAAGATTGTCAAGATGTAGCAAAATTCAAAGGGTTACGGGTGCGGGTGTACTCCGTTGATGCCCCGTTTGCGCGGAGTTAGAAAAGACGGGAAAAGTCGCGTGCGGCGATCTGAATAAACCGATTTTTTTCGTGGTACAATTGGAAAAAGTAGAATTGTACCACAAAACTGGAACGAGGTAGCCATGGTAACTCGGGCCACTGGCCAATCAGGACATGACTTTTAAGCATAGTTAGGCAGGGTCGTATTACAATATTACACATCTCGAGAAATAACAAACTTCAAAAATTGATATCTGATCACTGAGCTTTGGTGGGTGGGTTCCTCGACTCGAATCAAATATATTTTAACCCTGAAGCCAAATAAATAGTAATTTAGGAGCGTCTGATCGGATTGAGTACCTTTAATGAAATGCTATGTTTTTTTTTTCAATTCAAAAATATTTATTATGCCCAAACATAAATATGTAACGTATAGAATACTGGCACAATATTACAAACAGAAGGCACGGAGGGTCGGGTGCACAAATTACAAAATTTTAAATAAGCCCATCTCCTCGTTAGAAATCATATCACAAATAAAAGTTTTCGAGTGGCGTCAAATAATTTGATCTTGTCGTGTGGATGGAAGTTATGAGGAGGGGCTTGATGCAGAGGGGTGTGGTGCTTTTGGACTTTAGTTATCTTTTATGCTAGATCAGAAAGAACCAAATCGTTCGTAATGACTGCGTAATGATAAACAACTTAGAATTTTGCTTTTTGGTTTTTGCTATGAAGTTATCGAACAAATCATCAGTGCATATATTCTGATGCTATACATGCATACGGTGCAATGTTTTAAAACTTACATACTTCAATCAATTAACGATAATCTCATCTGATGTTCTTCTGTATATATGCTAATATTCGCAAAAGTTCACTACTTTCGAAACGTTTCGTGTAGTTTTAATTCGTTTGGGACTTGATTCTTTTGAGAAAACATTACTCACAGACGAGATTGTTTGCAAAAATGCTCACTTTTATATAATTTTATAGCAATTTATGCGTTTATTCAATGTTGGGTCAGACCATTTGCCATGGCAGAATTCTCCGCGTGACAACTCATACAATATGAGTGATCATCCGTAGTCTATACATTTTCTATAAATTTGGGTAGATACCACCAAATTGCGACCGGTTACCATAGCAACATATTTTCGGAAATGTATGCGTTTGGGGCTGTAATTTCGAGCGACATTTTGAATCAAATATAAATTATTTCCAAAGTTAAATGATCCAGGAATATTTTGCCAACATCTGGAACTAGCCTTGCTAAAAAATCACCCATCACCAACAGAGGGCGCCATTCAAAATGGCCGCCAAACCCCCGTTTTCTAACGTTAAAATGCTTTATTTTCATATCATTTTATAGCACTGTATGCGTTAATTTAATGCTGGGTCAGACCATTTGTCATGACAGAATTCTCCACGTGACAGCTCATAATATATGGGTGATCATCCGTTGTCTATAAATCCTCCAAAAATTTGGTTTGGGTAGATACCACAAAATTGCGACCGGTTGACATGGTAACAGATTTTCGGAACAATTATGCGTTTGGAGGCTGTAATTTTGCTATACGAGATGTCTGCATGCGACATTTTTAATCAAAAAATTGGATCCAGGAATATACTTAAGTTGCTCTCGATTCTTGTACCTTCAAGGCTTCTGCTGAAGGGGTCAAGATACACCTGCCATGGTGATTGCCAACCGCAAACTTGTCTACGCGTCTATGGCTTAGGCTACTGGGCGCCGCCATTTTGAAACAATGACGTCACGAATCACGGCACGCGACCCCACGTGACGCCAAAAATAGGTTACATCATCATGGACCCCTCACTGAGTGATTGGCCTATATTGAGTACATGATACTATGCGCAAAAACATTTGATTATAAAAGATTCATTCGCTGATAACAAGTGCATGAAGTGGGAAACGGATATATCCGTTTCCCGTCCTGTAGGTAATGTTTTGGGAAACGGATATATCCGTTTCCCGTCCTAAACGAGTTAAGATGCATAATCGGAATTAGCGCTCCTAAGTTACTATTTCTTTAGAGTCGGGGGTAAACAAAAAATACATGATTCGAGTCGAAGCTCAGAGTGATCAGATGTCGATTTTTGAAATTTGTTCCCGAAATATCGAAGATATGTAATTTTTGGCGTCCTGGTAAATATTCGTCAAGTCGATGGTCTTGGACCAAATTGCGGATAGCTCTAAATTCAAGTGGCTTTGTGTCTTAGATATTTCACCATCCGGCCAAATGTCGGTGAACAAAATGTTGATATATAACACGTTTTGGGTAATTGTATACTATAGTTGACTGTGGTTAGCATTATTTTGGGCAATATAATCGAGTCGGATAACTGAAGCGGCATTTCAACAAATGTTGTTGTTGTTGTTGTTGTTGTTGTTGTTGGAATATCACGATATGGCAAACATCGATCGGATTGAGTACCTTTAAGTATCGGCTTCACCCTTGAGTGGCAGTGAATTATTGGCTATCAAATAAGGATTAACTGTCATGTGGGACTGTTTTTATGGAGATGTAACGGTGAGGTAAGTGGACATAACTTGTGTAAAACCCGAAGGGTTTTACATACAAGTTATGTCCACTTACCTCACCGTTACATCTCCATAAAAATAGTCCACATGACAGTTAATCCTTATATTTATATACATTTAGCGAAAAAGCCGCTTTTGTAAATATATTTAAATCGAAAAGTGTATCGTGACAAGATCAGCCCAAAATACCCAATAGCACCCTTGGCAAACGTTAATAGGAACAATTTCTCTTCATGTTGAAACCCGATGATGTATTAAGTCAATCCTGCTCGAGTCAAAATGCGCCCAAAGCATTACGCGTTCGTCTTTCCAAACCTAATGACGTATCGATGGTGTTATTAGCTTGGTGTTATGAGGCGTTACGCATTCACCGAGAAATAAATGCAACTAGCCACGTGGGCGCCGACCAATCAGAATGCTGGATTTAGTGATGACAACACTTAGTGTGTAAATATAATAATATAACGTCTTAATTTTCAAGGTTCGAACAATTGAATCGAACGACATGACAAAGGAAACAATACACAAGAAGCATCGAAAAAAGGAAGATCATTCGCAGAGTCTCACGCGAAAGCCGGTAAGAGTCAATGAAGTCAATTAGTTCTGAACCGTTAGTCTACACATGCACTGCACGCGACTATTACTCGTCGTCTTGTCACGTGGATGTTCTGGATCACCACGCGGTCAATGGAAATGTTTTAGTTTTGCAAATATGGACGCTTTAATGTCTGCTTATTCTTCTAGAACAGCAAGTGGTCTTAGCTTCTAGTATCAACATACGGCGTTCCAAAATCTTTCTGCATAATAGTTATTCTTGGAGAGGGAGAGGAAAATCCACCCGTTTAGGTGGCAACTCATGTCCCTCTCGTGGGCGCTATTAATCCCCCTCCTATAGAGGGAAAATTGCCATTTTTGGAAAGGGTACCTTCATGCCCCCTCTAAAGTGGTAAGACATTTAACCGTATTTGGAGGGCATTTCTACCCCATCTAATGAGTCGATTTCTCAACTTATTTGGGGGTTGTATCTAAGTAAGTTGAGCACACTGTGGTTGGTTTCACAACTAGCTTCTGGATTATACCTAACACCTTTGTTTTGGGCGACACTAACTTATCTTATTTGAGTCATCAAGTTACTAGATCCCGAACCTCCAACTATGTAAGCGGTATCAATTATTGAAAGTTCTCCAATAATAAAATGTCGCATATTGAAACAATTGTTATGTAAACAGAGCTGTTACAGTGATTTGTCAACAAACATTGCTAACCGCGAAGTATGTTCATTTTTTTTAGTGGAATAGTATTAGAATATTTCTCAATGCTTGACATATTCCAATGTTTAATGTCAAGATTTAAAAAAAATTCTGACTGTAACAGTAATATGTACATAACAATGCAGTCAATAAGTGAAATATTGTCATTGGAGAGTTATCAATAATGAAAACTAGAACATTGTAGATAAATGATGCACAATTTAAGGGGCAAAATAACTACCCCCCCCCCCGGAAATGGTAGGTTTACATAAGTTTGCATAGGTCTATTTAGGTTGTATAACTTTTTGACAGGCGCACGGCCTGTCAAAAAGTTATACACCCTAAAGTATGCACGATGTTGCTCCTATGGCCATTTATATCGGCGTAACTTTGCACCCATGGATGGGCATATAACTTATTTGGGACGATACACCCCTCGGCATCAATATAATCAAATATGCCCACATACAGCCGCACGTGCCTCCCACTAAGGGGTAATCTTCTGCCCTCCTGGATTTAGCGTGTATGGTGTAACGGTTCCTTTATAGTACTAGATGGACTTGGTATATGTGTTTAAAGTTCATGAAATGTCATTCAAATTGCGATATGGTGCTTTCAGAAACACGTGGGGAGAATTGAGTCGGTTGTACGGGAGCAGATGGATAAGTACGACCGGTATGTGAATAACATAACGACGAAAGTCGAGAAACAACGTGAGGATCTTCGCAGATATTTCGACGAACGAGAAAAGCGCTTCATGGAAGAAGATCGCATGGTGAGACCGTAGCTATATATATTTATCACATGATTAGCACTATTTTCCGATGTAATATTCGAGCGTAATAGACACGTGTAATATCGTCGCGTGCAATGACGTCACGCTGCTCTTTGTGACAAAGTTCGCTGGCTGTTAATTATTGTTCTTTTCGATAAAATTTTAGCGATTATATGATCATGTGATAAAAAGTATCTCAAACTCATTCTATTTTATACGTAATTTATCAACCTCGTCCACTAAATTCAATTTGAGCCTCGGTAAACCTCGGCTCAAACTGAATTTAGTGAACTCAGTTGATAAATTCCGTATAAAATAGTAACTCTATATATCATATTTACATCGTTCTGGTTATATCATATCGACCCTTCGTCTTTTTCGCGCCTTGCTATAACTGTACAATATTTAGAGGATATGACTTCTTTGGTTTGATAGTAGGCCCGATATCAGCCCGAGGTAACCTCATATCAGCCTGAGACCGAAGGTCGAAGGTTAATATGAGGTTACCGAGGGCTGATGTTGGGACCAGTACATGTATCAAACCAACCAAGTAATACCCTATTTATTAATGAGATCGCCTCTTAGTAACTGACAATTTTTTTTCAAATGAGTGACATAAACAAATCGATATCTACACATCAATTTATCAGTGAAGTAGATTTCCGACATGTTGTAAACGATATTACTCGGATTTGTGATGTCATAAAACCATATTACTCGGATTCGTGATGTCGTAAAATTATATTTCTCGGATTTGTGATGTCATAAAACCATATTACTCGGATTCGTGATGTCGTAAAACCATATTACTCGGATTTGTGATGTCATAAAACCATATTACTCGGATTCGTGATGTCGTAAAATCATATTACTCGGATTTGTGATGTCATAAAACCATATTACTCGGATTCGTGATGTCGTAAAATTATATTACTCGGATTAAGGGAAAATGGAAGCGATATTCACATAGTTCGATAACAGGCTGTTCTGGAAAAAAATGTCACATCTAATTAATAGCATGCGTTATTAGACTAGTTCGTTGATTTATTTTCATCATAAAACTCGCGCGTTGAATGCCGATTGTCGATAGATATTATATAATTTATTTTCGTAAGATAGGGTAACGGTAAGAGTGTTATCAACATGTTTATTAATCACCGTTCTTTGTATATAATAAAACCATAGTTATTTGCAGAAGAGACGAGCCAAACCAAAGAGGACTGTGCACATGTACGTTGACGACACGTCGTTCAAACAAGTTCTTCCGAAAACTTCGTATAATAAGGTATATGTTTGTTTCTCACCTTTATTCGAAATTATTTATACCAGCGTAACATATTGTTGTTGTGGTCGTCGTCGTCGTCGTCGTCGTCGTCGTCGTCGTTGTTGTTGTTGTTGTTGTTGTTGTTGAAATCAACTGTTCACTATCTGTTGAATAAGGACTCATGTGCTTTGTTCCAGCAATTACATGTACTAATACTCTTTAATTCATAACGGAACAGTCGAATTTTGATCTCGTATCATATATCGATATCTTCTTCTAGTTGAGTAGTGCTTATTAAAGACCTCTATGCTATATCTTGTTAACAGGCGACACGTGCGTTATATTATCGGTGCACATATGAACAAATCAATCTGACCTGGATCTTGAATTCAACAAGTATATAAAGTGACAACGTGTATAGATGCATATATCTGAAAAGCATAAACTCTATTGAATGCAGCACAGCGAAAGGCTGCTAAATGTCCTAATAAACTCTATTGAATGCAGCGAAAGGCTGCTAAATGTCCTAATTGAGCGTCGACACTGTCACTCGTTTGAAATATTATATATATATTTCAGACTATAAATTTATATATGGTATAAAATAGCCATACGTTCATCAAAAGTGCATAATGTGTGTTATGTAATGGGATATTTAAAGTGATGTGAAACACTCCGGTATGGTGATCATTAAATTGATGTGAAACACTGCGGTAGGGTAATCATTAAAGTGATGTGAAACACTCCGGTAGGGTGATCATTAAAGTGATGTGAAACACTCCGGTATGGTGATCAAATAGAAATGGAGAATAATCTTAAAGTGATGTGAAACACTCCGGTATGGTGATCAAATAGAAATTGAGAATAATCTTGCTCAAATAGTAATCCAAATTGACATTACACACCGTCATTCTTATATATTAATTAAATGCAATGCCTCTCGATGGCGAAATCATTTGTGTTAGATTATCGCAGATAGTTTCGTCCCGAATTGAGATGTAAATATTTACAATTGGGCGTAGTTCAGACGATATATGTTTCTATGGAGTGGTATGGTCGATTTTTTGAAATTTTCGGCGATGTTAGTAGAATGCTATATTCCCCAGGTTGGCATAGCGCCTGAGTACTAACTTGTCAATCTGACGCACCCGAACAAGTCAATATTATGTCTTTAAGTATTTAGCTAAACAGATCATTCCAGGATATGAACTACAAATGATTGACAGAATATTGTTATCAGCTTAAAGTATTCTCTCTTTAAAACGGTATACATATTATTTCCTTCTCAACATTGACAAAGATAACACATTGTCGAACACGAACAAAACATGCACGTTACATGCTCTCTGTTAACCCATGATGAATCTATATAGAAATTATTATAGCTAACATTGTGTTTGTTCATGCACTGGATGTTGGAATAGTTGACTCAGAGCTACCCAACCAACAATATACATTTAGAGGCGATAAAAATCTCTGATATATAAACTTTTTAACATTAGGTTAACATTTTGATCATTTTCTTATCAACATGTTTACACGGGTACATATTGAGACTCAATGTCTTCCTCGTCAGATAGGCCCTTCTTTGGCTGCATTTATATGTCTCATTTAGGTTTATTTGTTATTATCAACACATTCACATCTGTTCCGTTAAGCAATGAACCCAAATGGACCTCAACAAGTTAAGTTCTATTTAGCTATTATGTTTCATTGTGACATCATCTACATTTGCACTCGCAGACATGCCATAGGCGCACTTAAGTGTGTACCATACCGAGTTACACTAGTTCAATAATTGTGTGAATAAATGATTTATTCGCAGAAGGAACAATCGGCTAATAAGTCCATTCAAGACAAACATTTAACCCTTCCAGTGCCAAGTCCGATTTTTGTATCAACCCATATTTCCTTGATCATTTTTCAAATTTATTGATTATAATAATGTGATACATTATTATAATCAATAAATTTGAAAAATGATCAAGGAAATATGGGTTGATACAAAAATCGGACTTGGCACTGAAAGGGTTAAACCCATGTTATTTATATCCATCATTCTTTGTATTTAACGTATTCTATATGCACTTTTGCCATAAAAACATCTCTCAATAAATTCTTTTCTCCAACAGAGAGCATAATTGATCTAAGATATTATCTGAATATTGGTATCTGTTCCGCCTATCTGAACATCACAACATATAAACACAAGATCATTACGACTGGGAGGATACATTCAGGGATTATGACATTATCCCTTTCTATGTTAAATCGATTATCCTACTCAGTTATAAAACAAACATTTGAATAGTCTATTATTCATCTGGAAGATGTTCAGGAAATATAGACAGGCGACAGATAATATAATGTGCAAAAGGAATACCATTTATTTGTGGGAAATGTATAGATGATAAGTCTGTTTGTTGAACGTATTCTCTGAACATTTCCTTAGGGTTAACTACTCATTAATGAGCACTTGGTATAGAAAATGTGAATAGTGCTTAGTAACCGTTAGTTCGGTCCGTAAGGCTGTCAGCTCCTATGCTCCAATGAGCACGTTGTCGAACAGGATTTTGTGATAGGCGCCCCTAACTGAAGTTATGGCGATTCGTGCGATTAAATATTACATTATGGATTATACAGTCTGAATCGTTAATAAGTAACGCTCTTTGTTGCTCACATTTGCTCCATTAAGTCATCTTATATAGGTCAACGGCATCTATCAAATTATACTCTAAGGGTCAATTTGGTCACGTGTTACAATTTTCATGACCAGATTGCAACAGATTTGTGTATATGTTTAATTATTAATTAAATTAATTATTAGTGCCTTTTAAGACATTGGGTGTCTACGGGATCTCTCTAATAAGATTCACCGGGTCAAATTACTCATGTGCAAATTTTCAGCTCAAATGGTCGAACCGTTTCTGTATAAATAATCGGTAGATAAAAGCCAATTGCGACAGCCTTTCAGGTTTGACACGGTGTCGCTAGTACTGTAGTCCCTCACGTGACGTCACATGAAGGAAGATTAACGATTTAGACTGCATAATCCATAATGTAATATGTAATCGCATGAATCGCCATAACTTCAGTTAGGGGCGGGCTATCACAAAAATAATTTCGGCAATCAGACCGGTGTAATATAGAATGGTTTAAACACAGTACCCATCTCTTTTTAAAGGTGACTGTTATGTATGAGAAGATGCGAAAAGAAGGAAAGCTGAGGAACCAATCAGAAGATGATAGATTCTGGGATGCGGTGGCCAAACCACAGATCTTCAGAAACAACTTGCAACACGCTGAGGCTCTAGGTAACACATATTGGTGAATTAGTAAAGCACCTAAATAGTTACCTTTTCAGTATATAATAAAAAAAGCCTGGATATCATTAACGATCATAGATATCTCGATTTTATTAGTGGATACCGAAAAGTATCTCATTCGTGACAGAGCCAACAAATAACCAAACAAAAGACATAGATTTTTTAAGATTTTTTTTAGTAAACTCGTTTCCAGAGAAATTCCCCATTTTCAACAAAGAAATTTTCTCATGATCATCTTAAATCGACGCACCAAAAGCGAAGAAGATCTTCGTCCACTGTTTTGTTCTTCCTCTTATATTCGCTGCCTGTCTCAGATAAATATAATTTCTATATTTTATCTGTTGTTTTCCCCCATTAAGTATGTCGATTTGCAACACAAAACAATTTTTGTCGTGATATATAACAACACAAGTTAGTAAAACCTGAAATAATTCTGCCGCGCAGTGGTTCACGTGTACAGAAAGAAAACTTGGGAACCAATTAGCCTGAGGACGCCGTGGCCAAACTGCAGATATTCAGAAGCATGCAATTTGCAACACATTGTGGCTCTAGCTAAATTATATTATTGTACTATTAACGCATCTCGTTAGTTACATTCTCAATATCGGGATAATTTAATTTCCACACCATATTGCAATTGTATTAAGAAAAGGAACAATTATGTTAATATATTCAAAAATAAGAAAACGCACAAGGCAAGGCTTAATGTCGACGTTTGTGGTGACTTGATAACGGAACACAGTGTGTTAAAATCTGCGGTGTGTTGTATGGGTCAATCGGCTTCGGTGATCGAGCCCACGTTATTCAATGTGTACATTACTCCACTCTTTGATGTCTAGTAATAATTGATTGATTTATTGCAAAGAGTCACATAACAGTGAAACGTATACAAATCAGCCACCGTTGTTATCAATGCCGACAATATTCAGTTGTGTCTATCTTCCGATCGCGCTGATCCTCAATGTCAATCAGCAGAAGTTGAATGGCGTAAAATGTGTGCTAATGACATTACGAGGTGGACGACTTCCAAGTTTCTTAAATTCAATTCGGATAAATTGGAATTGATATCAATCACGACTCCTCGATCCATCGTCGAAGTAAGTTCAGTTCTGTGCGTTCTCTTCGATTATAATCATAATAAGTATAGACGCCTGTATAACTACAATCTCTCAGTCAGCAAACACATCATATCCGTAATATACGTCGAGTAAGGAGGCATCTGACCGTGGCCTGCTACGAAAGCATTAGTTCGTGCTTCCAGCAGTAATCGTTGTGACTGCCATACGCGTAAAGACCACCTCGCACGTATATTATTGTGCACGCTCTGTTAGCTTCCTTTTTCTGGTTGGCTTATGTTCAAGATGTTAGCAATGACATACATGTCTTCAAAACACTGTGCACTACACTATCTCAATGACTTATAATTCGTCAAAACCCTGTGCATCCCACCATATCAATGAAAATGTATGTGTTCATGTTTCACAGAGGCCTCTCATATCCGCGGTTTTAATGTCCGTAACATACTTAACGGTTAATAGAGGTTTCGGGGATATACCGTTTTTCAATTCCTTTTGAATCTTAATTATTTGCTGAATATTAGTCCGACCATTTGGGCAAGCAGCCCATACAACAGTTTTAAGAACGTTTTGCAGAATTAACGAATGTCTGAACTGTAACTGTATATGCGGTTTCTTTGTTTGTCAAGCGCCTTGAAGCGTAGGTAATTATGTGTGCTATAAATGAATCGTGCGATATATCATACAAGAACACTTTAGTCAGAAATGGTAACGCGCTCAAGATCATATATTATATACCCATGATTGTAATTATAGAATCTTTTTCATTTCTATTGTTTATTATTGGCATTGCTTATCACAAACCAAAAATCAACATTATTGACATGATGAAATTGAAATTTTCAACTACATCTTTTACCGGGCTCGGCCTCGGGGTCGCACTACAGCTCGGCTTCGGTGTCACACTACAACTTTAATATGTCCCAATAATTAACATTCTATAAATAGAACCCCAGCGCTATGGCAGCGCCCAGGCGAAACAGGAATTTGTATACGCGGCGCGCGTAATAACTTCAAACAGTCACAATACAAGAGAATAACAGCAACTATAATTTTATGAATCTACAATGGTTGCTGATGCGATGCTTTCTATTGAATATAATAATGGACAATGCGTGAGGATTGGTGAACCTCCAATATGCATGTTTCTGACACGACGGTTCGAACTTACATAATTATAGTGTCAAGCCTAAATTATGAAATAACTGTATTGTCCCTAACTTGAAAGAGGGGGTTGTATCCACAAGCATACGTTAATTATCATACGATTACAAACGGGAAGTTTGTTGAAATTTAAATGAGTATAATATAATTTGAACAGACTCAAAGCCACATTCTTTGATGCTTTGGATGTTTGATTTCCTCACATTATTAGTGAATTTTGTTTTCAATCAATATAGGTGTTATCCCACTTCAATCAATATAGGTGTTATCCCACTTCCCGCCATACAATACATGAGTGACAGGTCGGTATTTGCTTTCAGTTTTCCATCAATTTTATGATTATAACGCGTATGCTGTGCACATTTCTCGATAATTAGAATATTCAAAGCTAATGTAACGATCGCACGACTCACAATTGACGCTTACATAGGACGGTTTTTGCTTGAACTGAGAAATATTGGATCCGCACTCATATGGTATATACTAAGTCTCGTCAAAGTTAATCTACTTCTCCCACATCAAATGGGTAAAATGAGGATGAAGCTTGGTGCGCGCTGGTATTAAGTGAATCTGGTATTCATATATCCGATCAACGCACACCGTGGATACTTTTTTGAACAATAAAATACCGTTATTGGGGGGAAACCTGTACATAAATGTCCCGATATTACTTATACTGATATCCGCTCAAATCGACTCGGACCAGACGAATGAGACGATATTACCAAATTCCGATCTTTATTATAATTAATGACTTCCAATTCGGACATTCATTCGTCCCCTCCCTCTGGTGGGCGCCACCGTTACATGGTGGTAATGTTTCTAGATATATGCAATGATTCATGGATAATCCTTTTCCTTTATCTTAACCCTTTCCATATTAAATTCTCATTGACGGGTACATGCAGTTGCGTTAAGAAATCCACAAACAGCCACATTCATTGTATAATTTCATCACTGTTGAGAGATTCCATTCAGTAAAGAAAATGTTAAACCAGGCATCACGCCATATATCTTTCATCGCTTCTGACTTATTTATGACGGGACCATGCATGATCCATGCGCTACTCTGCTGAATTATTTATGACGGTACCGACCCATGCGCTACTCTTCTGAAATATGCATGACGCGACCATTGCTCATGCACTTCTTTGCTGAATTATTTATGACGCGACCATGACCCATGCGCTACTCTGCTGAATTATTTATGATGCGACCATGACCCATGCGCTACTCTGCTGAATTATTTATGATGCGACCATGACCCATACCATTGCTCATGCGCTTCTTCTTTGCTGAATTATTTATGGCCATGACCCATGCGCTACTCTGCTGAATTATTTATGATACGACCATGACCCATACCATTGCTCATGCGCTTCTTCTTTGCTGAATTATTTATGACGCGACCATGACCCATGCGCTAGAGCGCAGAATTATTTATGACGGTACCGACCCATGCGCAACTCTGCTGAATTATTTATGATGCGATCATGACCCATGCGCTACTCTGCTGAATTATTTATGATGCGATCATGACCCATGCGCTACTCTGCTGAATTATTTATGATGCGACCATGATACATGCGCTACGCTGCTGAATGATTTGTGACGGCACCGACCCATGCGCTTGAGCGCAGAATGAATTGTGATGGGACCGGCCCACGAGCCAATCTGCTGAATAGTAGTAGTAGTTTATTGTTAACCTCCTCAATTTAGGAGAGCATATATACAAATGACAAATATATACATGTTATATAAATATGCATGCAAATGTTATACTAATCACAATACTAATCACAATATTAATCTTACAGTGTTTACGTCATGTCACACGCATGCGGTCGGGTTCTGACATTTTCAAATTTCAAGTGTTAGTGAGGTCGGTGGTAATCTAAAGAATTTAGAAATGGGAAGGCATACATAGAGGTCCCCGAATGCCAGTTGCCCTTTTAAAACCTGTTTAGCAATAGCACATGCGTGTGATCGAGCGAAATAAAATTTCCAAATAAAATATTAACTGGACATCAATGTTGAGTATTGGAACTTGAGAATGTGTGTCGTCATAATACCTACTCCGGTGAAATTAGACAAGGGTTTCAGAAAGTAGCATACATCATATGAAACTGGCCTATTTAAGAAACTGGAAATAAATTAGCAATATCACATGCGTGTGATCGAACTTTCAAATAAAATATTTACTGGACATCAAAGTTGAGTATAAGATGAATGCTGAATGATTTATGACGGGAACGATACTTGCGCTACCCTGCTGAATTTATTCTGACGAAACAGACTCATAAACCTGAACTTACTTCGAATTTTGCAGGTCCGATTAGTCAACAGAAGCGACCGCCACACATGGAGGAGTGGCAACAACCTACGCATACGCTGGACGAATCGGGGAAAGAGAAAATTGTGCTCCCCGCCATCCGTAAACAAGAGCAGACGAACCAAACTGAAGACGAAACAGTGCTAACGGAGAACAAAAATGATGACTTTCACGAATGAACATTCACACTGTTAAGGCCAAGACGCATGTTTTATTTAAAATTCCTGATATTTCAAAATGAATTTTCTCAAAATCCGACTGAAAAATGTTTTTGAAATTTGGTACATGTGCTATAGTTCCCCCTTATTATGCCAAAATAATTAAGCTATATGTGGGTCATTTCGTTAAATTACTAACTATTCTAGAGTGTTTTATCGCAATCCCCCAATGTATTAAAATCAATTTTAGTGTTCTCTTAATAACTTTTAGGATTCTGTATGCATTGAAGAAGAAATGTGTGGCATTGAAGAGTTTTCTCTTAATACTTCAGAGAGAATTCTTTGGTGAAAATGACTCGACATTCTTTCCTGTATACATGCTAAACGTGCGTCTGGGCCTTAATTGAGAAATTAATACAGAGCTGTGCTTTATTGAAGAATATGACGCTGTGGCCGTTAGTGAACTTTGATTGAACTGCATAAATGTGTGGCTCCCACACCGTGCATCACGGCCATATATAGCGTCATATCTCAATAAAACACAGCGCCACTACATTCATTATGTACGTGTATATAGCGTCATATCTCAATAAAACACAGCGTCACTACATGCATGCCTTCTGTTTATATAGTTTCATATCTCAATAACACACATCGTCAGTACATTCATGCCTTATATTTATATAGCGCCATATCACAATGAAACACAGCGCCGCTTATTCATGCCTTATATTTAAATAGTGTCATATATATCTCAATAAAACATAGCAACTACATGCATTCCGTATGTTTAAATAGTTTCATATATCAATAAACTCAGCGCCACTACATTCATTCATTGTCATATCTCAATAAAACACAGCACCACTACAGTCATGCCTTATGTTTATATATAGCGTCATATATCAATAAAACACAGCACCACTGCATTCATTAATTATCACCCCCATGTACGTGGTATCGCCAAACCCGAGGGTATCGCCAAACCCGAGAGCATGGGAAATTCATTTCCACGTATATGATATGGGGATATGTTTGTTTCTCATCGTAAAACAGACAACGAACAACGTATGTGTATGTCCACATGAAGCAGGAGTATTTATCCACCCGCTGTCAATTAGTTTTCCCAGATCAAACCATTTAATATATTTTTGCGAATTTGTTTTCAATAGTGTTTTTGCTTTTGCTCACTAAACTGTTCAAGAACATCCACCCACTAGTATAGTTCCTGGACTTCCACACTGCCAAAACTAATGCCGGTATATAGTTGAATCTGTCAATGAAGCATAGGATTGTGATAATACACTCCGAACAGGGGAGTTGTGGATAAATCCAACAATAATAAACAAATCTGGAATACAAAAAACAATTGAAAAAAAAATCAAGCCAACTTTTAGACTTATAACACAATCTGTTAGTAAATGTTCGACCAATTGGGTGGTGTGCTGAAATTTTCCGACAGTTGTATGGCTTGAAGAATGATTAATGGCGTAGTTGGAAATTCTAACATTAACCCTCTAGCCGCGTTCATGTTTATACACCATATATGCCACATCATGGTGGCTTATCAGAACGAGAACAAAATCATGAGCAACCCGAGAACATGGGAAAGTCATTTCCACGTATATGATATGGGGATATGTTTGTTTCTCATCGTAAAACAAACAGCAAACAAGGTATGTGTATGTCCACATAAAGCAGGAATATTTATCCACCCGCTGTCAATTAGTTTTCCCAGATCAAACCATTTAATATTTTTTGGCGAATTTTTTCAATAGTGTTTTTGCTTTTGCTCACTAAATTTTTCGAGAACATCCACCCACTAGTATAGTTCATGGACTTCCACGCTGCCAAAACTAATGCCGGTATATAGTTGAATCTGTCAATGAAGCATAGGATTGAACAGAATTTAAAAATCAGTGTCGTTCTCAATATCCGCGCGATATGGAGGGACCACTGTCGGCCCAGATAGATGTCAACGTCGCAGACGAAGATGTCACCAAACGCGGATCTTCTGTGCAGTAAATATGCGTAGTACTTAAGGAGTTCTGAATAGTTTTCGAGTGTATTATGTGTATCTGAGACTGATAAATTGGACTGCGAATGTCATCTGAAATATGAATCCATAACATATTCGAAATATTGTGTACATATCTATTATGAATGTATTTCAATTGAAAATAATTGAACATCCATCTTAGCATTCAGATTGCGATCTCAAAAAGGTGAATGAATGATAACGCGATGCCTTGATCACACGCACGTGAATGCTGTCGTTCGTATGCATGCAGTTAACCGGATATTCGTTTAGTATTAACATGCTTGGGGTTTGTATATAGACCACACATGCAGGACGAAACGCTAAGACGTACCAACGATTTGTTATAATCATGTTTATTTTACAGACTTTATGACTCGTTCCCACTCAAGTAGACCGTTACGCGACAATGAAACCGAATCATCTTATCGAATATACATATATCGTATAGCTACAAATTATACAATTCTGTTTTTTTTTAAGAGAAGGGACATATATTCAGTGAATAAGTGGTATTTGTGAATATTCAAACACGTGAATCTATGCCAAATGAAGTTTGGTGCGTATTCAGTTTTTCATTTGTTAGAATAGAATAGAATAGAATTTATTAGCAAGAACATCCAGATATAAGGACATGTTGCTGAGAATACATAATGAATAAACAATCAAAATAGAAATCATGACGAAAAGAAGTACTAAAGCATTCAAATAATAATACAAATGATAATGATAATTCACGCCGCGGCAATCTAACACGGAATGCTTATTTAATTACTTACAGTTGTGCTACGACTGTATAAATACAATATCACAGTTATTATAAGAGGCCACTGGTATCCAATAACCGTAAGCCAATTAGGTGTTAATGCAATAATCAGATCTCAATTCCAAGAACCTCCGGACCAGATTACATATATACACCTGCACAAATTTCAGGACAATCGTTGGTCATAATCACTTTAAATTTCTCTAGTGGGCAAAGTTTATCAAAATGGTGGTGTACAGAACTAATCATCGATAATAAATTATTTCTAAGGCCCGCCTAAAACGAGCAGTCCATCAAAAAATGAAATTCATCTACTATATAGAGCCACGTTTACAAAATAGACATATTCTTTTCTCTACATCTACAGGGGGGTTTGCGTGTCTGCCTTTTTCTATGAGCAATGGGTGATTACTTATCCGAAAGCGAGCGAATGCGGTTCTATCATCTATTGTGCTAGTGTGGATAAGGTAAGGTTCGATATAGTAGTCATGTTTAAAAAGTCGATATGTTCTCAGTTTATTTCTTCCTGTATGTGAGGCTTCGTCGCTGAGGCTTCTATGGAAGTCAGAAACATGGTTCGCCTTCGTAGTTAGTTTGAATTTGCTTAATGTTGGACTCATGTTTCCTGGGTTGCGCGGAATATAGAGTCCTGACGCCTTTAGTGATGCAAAGGGGGACTTACAGACGGACCATACTCGCTGTTCTTCGACCGCTTCGTTTAATAATTTGCTGTCGTTGCGGGACGATAACTTTATAGC
Organism: Siphonodentalium dalli; assembly: GCA_032622095.1. Lineage (NCBI taxonomy): Eukaryota > Metazoa > Mollusca > Scaphopoda > Gadilida > Siphonodentaliidae > Siphonodentalium > Siphonodentalium dalli. The sequence goes on from CP136068.1 coordinate 50,734,765, forward strand.
ATACGACGCCATTCGACCAATCACATCAGTGCATATTGGATATATACCTAATTCCGCACGCACCGCGTTATTCGACGCATTTCGTCCTGCATTCATTATTTGTTTACAAAATTTTACCTGAAGCTTTTCACATGGCATACGTTCGTGATTTAACGGTGTTATTTCAACGCCCCATAGTTCACTGCCATACAGGATAATTGGTTTGATGAGTTTATCGTAAAGTTTTATATATGTGCGCAAAGGGAGTGGTGCTTTATCGTTGCATGCGCTTCTTAGTGCAAATAAGGCTTTGCGAGCTTTAGCGCTCATATTACAGATAGCTTTTGTAAATGTTCCATTACTGGTATAATTTATTCCAAGATAAGTGTATTCCTTCACAATTTCAAGTTTAGTTTTCTCAATGTAAAATTTTGGATTAATAGAACGATGTCTTGATCGAAATATTACGCATTTAGTTTTGTCCTCATTGATTTTGAGATAATTAGTCTGAGTGTATTCGTTTAGTTTATCTAAACAAAGCTGTAACCCAGCCGGACTATCAGATAATAAAACAAGATCGTCTGCAAATAACAAATGATTTACCTGGCAATTGCCAATTTGCACAGGGCAACATGTATCATTGAAAAGTTTTCCAACATCATCTATAAATATTTTAAATAACGTAGGTGACAGTATAAACCCTTGGCGTACACCAATTGTTGACAAACACGGAGGCCCCAATCCTTTGCACGTTTTCACAGAATAATAACTTGAAGCATACAATGATTTCAAAATTGTATGTAAGCGTCCAGTTATTCCTATCGATGCAAGTTTATGAAAAAGAAGACTTCTATTAACGGTATCAAATGCTTTGCGAAAGTCAACGAATGCACAGTATACATGTATGGTTTGCCTTCGTTTTTGTAGTTATGTATCACTGCATGAAGAACAAACGCGCTGTCTATGACTATGACTATGATTATTTATTCATAACTCATTCATATGATATATACAATTATATACACAGTGTAATAGTATAACATTCAATGAGCTATCGGGGACAGCATAACCAAGAAGGTTGTCTACCTGCCGTCCCCGTTGAAAAGAAATATAACTATACATGTAATAATAATTTTAATTTATCTAGGTTTTGTCTTGTTAACTTTAAACATTGGTATATAAATGTCTGTTTTTTAATAAATAATAGTATAATTCGTTTGTCGTTCACCGTTCATCGCTCAGTTTGTGATATGGTATGTAAAGTACAAGCATGTGGAATATGGATATGTGGATGAGGCCAGCGGAGAACCATGATAATTGTTTAACCAATGGGTCGGATAAGGCATTCGAATAATACATTCATGTATTTCCTGCGATAGGGTGATGATGCACATGTATTATCTATCCTTTTCTCTTGTTATACAATGTCAGTTATCGCTATACTTATTAACATCGTTGCAGTCAGGACAATTTTTGTATGTACATTTGGGATTCAGTTGATATGAAGATAGCCTATTTCGAGAGTAATCATTTTTGAACATTGTTCGTGTTGGAAGACGTTTTAGTTTGTCGTCCAGGGAATTCCACATCTTCGGAAGATAGTGTTCTGGTAAGTTTTCCGAGAAGACACTTTTCGGTGTCCCAGATTTGAGCATACCATCTTGTCGCGTGTCATTTTGGGAACTTGTGAAGAAATTTTCAAATGAATTTGGTAACTGGTCGTGAAACCAGTCATGCACAATGAGATTTGAATGCAGGGAATAGATATCATTAAATTTTCAAATGTCATTTGTTTTAAATAGCGGATCTGTGTGACTATTGTATTTTTTATTGTTTATTATGCGCATGGATTTTTTTTGCAGTTTGAATACTCTATCACTTTTATTCGAATTTCCCCATATATGTATAGCATACATCAAATGACTGTGAACTATCGCATAGTATAACGATTTGAGTGCTTCGCGTGGTAAGAAGTGTTTAACTTTATTCAGACTATAATTTGCGCTGGCAATTCTAGCGCACACATGATTTACGTGATGATGAAATTTCAAATTTTCATCCAATTTCACACCTAAATAAGTTAATGATTGTTCGTGTCTCGTGTTACCAACCTGTCTATTGTACTTTTACCTTTACTGAACCCAAATTGGTTGTCGCTTATGCTGCAGTTTGCCTCCAGAAAAGCGGCCAGACGGCGATTTATTATTTTATTGAACAGCTTTCCAAGGGATGAGCTTAAGGCAATTGCACGATAGTTATTAGGATCAGTATTATCACCTTTCTTGTACAATAAATGTAATACAGACCTACTCCATTCTGTCGGGTAGTGACCGGACTGTAGAATCATATTAAAAAAATTAAGTGTATCGTCGAGCATTATTGGCATAGTAATCAACGTAAGCTCAATCAGTTCATTGCAGATTTGATCTGGGCCTGCGGCTTTGCCATTTTTTAGAGTACGTGCAGCAGTTATAACCTCTTCGGCAGATATATGCTCGTTGTTTATTGGTGTCTCTGAAAATCCACCAGAAGTGGACTCAATGTCTATTCGGTTATCTGAATTGGACGGACAAAAGAGTTGTTTGAAACACTACATTTATACCTCACATATCAAAGCTGATTTTTTTTGGCATGAACAAATTTGCTCATTGCTTGAGTTTTGACAATTGTTCAACTCATCCAATATACAGACATTAATTACACGAAAAATGAAACCATGACCTTGAGAGATGAGTGGTCATTCTACTTACTGTACACTGAGGAACTATATGGTAAACGGTTAACTGTACCTGGCTAGTATCGTGTGTCATTATAGCTGAGTTGGGTTCGATCTGGTCACAATTAATGCCTTTTAAGTAATCGTCTTGTTTGCTAAAAGGGTGGATATATAAGATATAATAATCAGGTGACCCCCCCCCCTTTATCGAGTGTTTGATGTTTAGAATATGTTCATTAACATTTCATTCGCCAAACAAAGTCATTAATGTCTAAATCACCCCCGTGTACGTGGTATCACCAAACCCGAAGGTATCGCCAAACCCGAGAAAATGGGAAAGTCATTTTCACGTATATGACATGGGGATATGTTTGTTTCTCATCGTAAAACAGACGACGAACATCGCAGATGAAGATGTCACCAAACGCCGATCTTCTGTACAGTAAATATGCGAAGCACTTAAGGAGTTCTGATGAGTTTTCGAGTGTTTTTATGTGTATCTGAGCCTGATCAATTGGACTGCGAATGTCATCTGAAATATGAATCCATAACATATTCGAAATATAACGCGATGCCTTGATCACACGCACGTGAATGCTGTCGTTCGTATGCATGCAGCTAACCGCGGATATTCGTTTAGTATTAACATGCTTGGAGTTTGTGTATAGACCACATATGCAGGACGAAACGCTACGACGTATCAACGCCGTGTTATAATTATGTTTATTTTACAGACTTTATGACTCGTTCTCACTCGAGTAGACCGTTACGCGACAATGAAACCGAATCATCTTATCGAATATACATATATCGTATAGCTACAAATCATCAAATTCTGGCTTTTTAAAGAGTCATCAGATAATATTGTAACGATTCTATGTTAAACAACAACATCCGTACACATATGATCACAATAGTCTGATTTTGTTTATGCATGGTGTTGGAGCTTAGTAAGCTGACAACATGTGCTACATAGACACACTAAAGAGGTGACAGGCCCATCGACACCAGATGAGAAGGCACACTTGTAAGTGTGCCACACATAATACATTGTGATCATCGCATATGTCTACGGATGTTTAGGGTTAAAATAGAATCGTTACAATATTACCTGATGACTCTTAAAAAACAGAATTGTATAGTTTGTAGCTATACGATATATGTATATTCGATAAGATGATTCGGTATCATTGTCGCGTAAGGGTCTACTCGAGTGGGAACGAGTCATACAGTCTGTAAAATACCGAATGCACGGAACGGGGCTGGATGATGGATCCAATATGGTTGCAACTCCCGTGATCTCGCTTATTGCCGTTCGATGCTCTATATATATGCGTATCATAATTCGATCGGTTTCATTTTGATTGATTTGTAATTTATTTTGGCTATTGCTGAAAGGAACATATATGCACAATTGACAAATGATACGTCGTAGCGTGTCGTCCTGCATGTGTGGTCTATATACAAATTCCAAGCATGTTAATACTAAACGAATATCCGGCTAGCTGCATGCATACGAATAACAGCATTCACGTTCGAGGGATCAAGGCATCGCGTTATCATTCATTCACCTTTTTGAGATCGCAAATCTGAATGCTGAGATGGATGTTCAATTAATTTCAATTGAAATACATTCATAATATAGATATATACACAATATTTCGAATATGTTATGGATACATATTTCAGATGACATTCGCAGTTCAATTGATCAGTCTCAGATACACATAAAAACACTCGAAAACTCTAAGTGCTACGCATATTTACTGCACAGAAGATCGGCGTTTGGTGACATCTTTATCTGCGACGTTCGCATCTTTCTGGGACGACAGTGGTCCCTCCATATCGCGCGGATATTGAGAACGACTCTGATTTTTTAAATTCTGTTCAATCCTATGCTTCATTGACAGATTCAACTATATACCGGCATTAGTTTTGGCAGCGTGGAAGTCCATGAACTATACTAGTGGGTGGATGTTCTCGAAAAATTTAGTGAGCAAAAGCAAAAACACTATTGAAAAAATTCGCCAAAAATTATTAAATGGTTTGATCTGGGAAAACTAATTGACAGCGGGTGGATAAATATTCCTGCTTCATGTGGACATACACATACGTTGTTTGCTGTTTGTTTTACGATGAGAAACAAACATATCCCCATATCATATACGTGGAAATGACTTTCCCATGTTCTCGGGTTGCTCATGATTTTGTTCTCGTTCTGATAAGCCACCATGATGTGGCATATATGGTGTATAAACATGAACGCGGCTAGAGGGTTAATGTTAGAATTTCCAACTACGCCATTAATCATTCTTCAAGCCATACAACTGTCGGAAAATTTCAGCACACCACCCAATTGGTCGAACATTTACTAACAGATTGTGTTATAAGTCTAAAAGTTGGCTTGATTTTTTTTTCAATTTTTTTTTGTATTCCAGATTTGTTTATTATTGTTGGATTTATCCACAACTCCCCTGTTCGGAGTGTATTATCACACTCTGAACACCATATGGGAAGTCACAATTAGCGAGTTTACTTGTTCGATATTAATTAAAACTTTAGTAGCGAACAAGCCATGATATTTCGTGTAAGTCAATGTTATATTACTTTGAATAGACTAGTACACAGTGAAATTTGCCATGGTAACAAAGTTATCGAGTTTATTATTATTTACCCCTGTTAGCATGTACAGGGTATAGCACCCCATACTGTGTAAAAGTTACTAATATGGTGCCATAATTGATGTTCTATTTTCGCTATATATGTCATACAAATCATTACACACTTTCTTCTCATTACCCTGTAACTTAGAGAAACATACATTCGTGATTTTCTCTTTATTTATCTAAATTGTCAGATCTAAATCCCTAAAATAGTTCTCTGTTTATTTATTTTCCTCCAGTTCTTAACATCTGAAATATTGACATAATAAACACGAATAGAAGTATTCGTCTACTATAGTACTGCCCAAATTTTTACTGGCCAATTGCGTCTATAGTTTTATTTCGTAATTTCCTATCTGGCATAGTTATATTTGTATTATTAGCTATATATATAACCAACATAATTCCGGATACCGCCTCCCTGTTATATATAGAGTATCCGGATTAAATGTTTTGTTTTGTTTTAACTAGAAACCGGATTCCACGGCAAGGGGGTTATCGCTAAACTCATAAGTTTGTGTGGAGGTCTGTGTGCGTGTACATGGCTCGGCACTATAGTGAAGCGCGTGTAAAATGGCTGCACATGCACACATTAGACTATGGCTCAACGACTGGAGTAATAATGTAACTATATTAAAGCGCTTATAGACTCATATGACTAAGCGCTATATAACTATCCATTATTATTATTTCACCCTATGTATTTTAGAGTGTATATTTGGTAACGTTTTATCCCCATGTTTTTTTTTAATGATATAAATAACCCATTGCCCCAATGTCCGACACCTTCGCGTGAGAGATATCTTGATTAATACTCAATTTATTTAATTAGAGTCGTGCGCCAATTTCCCTTCGTCTGGATTGACATATAAGAACTGAATCAGTCCGAACTCTGCCCGCAATTATTCCCCGCGCTATAAGAATTACACCCCACGTCGCATGATATCCACCGATATAACCAGCTATAGGGCTGGTACTATAAATATTTTCCCATCTCTGATGGGTTATCAAGATGGTCAATCTAAACTTTATCTCATTACCACAAGTAAACCAATCATTTTGTCACGATTCACAAAATGCCAATTACGGAAAAACAATAAAGTAATGGTCTTTATATTCCCATGGTTAATGCGTTGCACGAACGCGGTGTGATTGTGGAAAACAGCAGCGGAAATATCTGAGATAATGCATATGGTGCCTGTTATGAATACGAAATGCATTCAATGGGGATTCCCTCATAAGGAATTGCTTTTGTTTTTCGTTAACATTATTAACCTATAACCCACAACCCATGTATTTGTCAATTACATGGTGATGTTATTCAGCTCTGAAAGTGTTATGCCACAATCGTCTATTCTTCATCTTTATGGATGTACACTGTAAAAAGTACCCGGAACCAAAACGAAGAACCATTATTTGGTGAAAATTGTTCACTGTAAACTTGTATTTTGTTTGTAAACCGAAAATTACCTGTAATTTCTGCTCATTTCGTTCCTGAAATCTACAGAACAGAAGGTGAGATGTGAAGTAGGATTGTTTAACTCCTTCGGCACCATCAATATCGTCGTCGGCATCATCTTCAATGCCGTCGTTGGCGTCATCATCATCATCAACATTGTCGTCGGCGTCATCATCATCATCAACATCGTCGTCGTCATCATCATCATCATCAACATCGTCATCGGCGTCATCATCAACATCACCATCATCATCATCATCATCATCGACGTCGTCGTCAGCGTCATCATCATCAACATCGTCGTCGTCATCACCATCATTACCATCATCATCAACATCGTCGTCATCATCATTACCATCATCATCAACATCGTCGTCGGCGTCATCATCATTATCATTATCATCAACGATGTCGTCGTCGTTATCATCATCATCATCATCGACATCATCATCATCGTCGTCGTCGCCATCGTCGTCATCATATTCTGGGGCCGCTGTGGCTCAATCGGTTAGGGGTACAATTCCAAGCCGTTCGCCCTCCAGCGCTGGCGATAAGGGTTCAAATCCACATGTTTCCATCGTGTACTTTGTAACTCGAAATCGTTATCTGCTGGAGTTGCCCGTTACTGGTCTAGAGTTGCCAGTTACTTGCCGATGGCCGGTGGTGTGCCGCACATGGTCGACGAGTTTATCAGCCATTGAAATCACTGTTAGGTTTGGCCGTAAGTTTGCGGATTTCCTACACCACTAAGGGTCTATTCATATTGCACACGCGCTGGCGATTAATCGCCGCGTTTTTTAAGGTGCGTGTTAACATAACGCAGAGCTATATCCGTGACCAATTAGCTTCCTTAACAAACCACGTCCAATTCGCGACCAATCATCTGCAATCAACCTCGTCCTCGGGATAGCCGTTACAGAGAATGGCATGGTTCACTCGACCAGCATATAATCTCCGGGTATAGTCATTCTCATAACTGATGGCCGGCAAAATAATAAACGAAGTACGGAAAGGGAAATGGTTTGGATCGAACGAACGAACCCGAAATTCCAAAATGCGTGAATCTTTATTCACCCCACTCCCTTGCACGGGTTGACATTGTTCGTTTGGGGTTTATCTGAAACCACTTTAAAACATATTCAAGCAAACCCATTATACATATGTTGACATTTTCCTAATAGGTACCAACAATTTCCAACTGTTGGAAATATTTAGATCCTGCAATCCATATGGTCGAAATATTTACAACTGATAGACAATTCAGCCGGGATTTTTTTTTGGACAAATTGGATTAACCCAAAACCTTCTTTGGCTCAAAGCACGTTTGTGTGCCATTCCTGCCAACCACAAGGCAATTAATATTTCGACTGCAGATAACACCGACTGACCGGCATTTTGCAACTGAATCAACTATTGCTGGTAGAACATTCACATAATAGGTCAAATATTTGGCCACGATTGACAGCCGTGTGCCGTTTAGCACGTGCGATCATTGATGATAATCCGCCAATGATGATAATCCGCCAATGATAATCCGCCAATGACGATCAAATCGAAATCAATCACGTATGTGAACAGCGTCCTCGCGACAAAATTCGACCTTAAATGACGCGTGTGTGCTTCTTAAGGTCGAATTCGGAGTCACATATTTTAATCGTGGGGGATCATCAATTTTAGTGCCACGTTGTGATTGTTGCCCCCGGCTATATCAATGAGCACTCGATGATGGGGGGGGTCTGCAAAACAAAACCGTTCGTACAGAGGGCTGAACAGTTAAACATAAAAATTCCCTCAACCATGGATCCACCATCCACCCTGCATGCAAATCTATTTTTTCTCCAACATATTGGGGTCCCATCCCCTCTTTTTTACTGGATATCATATGTTTGAGTTTACCTGTTTTAAATGAGCTTTATATAGAAAGACGATTTTTGTCAGGCTAACTAAAAGTAAAAGTTGAATCGTACACTTTTAATGATTTTTGAGTGATAGTAAAAATTATGTACATAAAACTCTTGTTGCCTGCGTTGCGATCGTACACCTATATAGTGTCATATACTGTTCAAGGTTGGAATAAAATATGCATATTTATTCCCATCTGCATGGAATTGAAACCACCTATTTCTATGTTAGTCGTATTATAGTAACTATTTATCCAGCTAATTATAAATTGTTCCCTCAAAACTGATGTCATTGTGATGGCATGGCTCGTGGTACTCAACATATACCTGAGTAGACTTGCATGATACCTCATTTAAATCTAACTGAGGAAAATTAAAGTTGATGTGTCTACATATATGTGGTCACCCCCTACCAAAAGTACTGTATCACCCACCCACCCCAGCCATGTGTGTGATGTTTTTCGTCGGACCCTTCCCACCCCTATTGGGGAGGAAGAAACTGTTAGCATTGGGAGGAAGGAATGCAATCGAACGCACGCAAGCCGCTCGACCTTAAAAACGCGACGATTAATTGCCAGCGCGAGTGCAATATGAATAGACCCTAAAACTGGCAATGTCGTGATATGACCTTGGTTACTGAAGGCGATATTAAACCTAATCAATCAATCAATCAATCAGCATCATATTCTTAATCTTAACGAAGAAGCTGTTATTTCCGATAAGCGTGCATGGTCATTAGCATTCGTGTCGTTGTCTTCTTTATCATCGTCGTCATCACCATTCAGCACGGTCAGTTATCATCGTCGCCACATTTAGACCAATTTCGTTGATTAGTTTAATGAAAACGAAAAATGAAGACGTCGTGACACGGTTTCTGACGTCATTTTGGATTTGTAGGCCAGAATACAGACAAAATTGTACAATCCACGACACGTCTTATCTTCTCCGTTGTTACATAAATTATTCTTAGCATTATGTTGCCGATAAAAGGCAAATTTGAGGCACAGCATGCTGTGTGGGTAATGCTCCACTACGCGTCACGTACGATTCATATTAGTCATCACCGCCAGCATCATCATATAACATTGGCTCATATAATATCAGTAGCGAGTCATTATAGTCGTCACAGCCAGCATCATCATATAACATTGGCTCATATAATATAAGGAGCGAAACATCCTCTTGATTCTCAATTGTTCACTTTAAATTCTGTTTTGATAAAACTATCAAGGCAGTTGTTGAGTTTATTTCCTGAGCATCCGGATAAGAATCTTGTAACTATCAATTGGCGAGTGACCAGCTAATGTAGATTAAAGGTACTCAATCCGATCAAACGCTCCTAAATTACTATTTCTTTGGCTTCGGGGGTAATAAATATGTTATTCGAGTCGAGGAACCCACCCATTAAAGCTCAAAGTGGTCAGATATCGATTCTTGAATTTGTTATTTCTCGAGATGTGTAATAATATATATGTGGCCCAGAAACACGTGGTCAAACGGAGGCTCTCGGACAAAATTGCGGATGAAGATGGATAACTCTAAAATCAAGTGGTAATACGGTCAAATTTCGTGATACGTTAGTGATAATACGGCCATATTTTGTTGAACACAATGTTGATAAATAACAAGTTTTGGGAAATTTGATAGTGTTGACAGTGGTTAGCATTATTTTGTTGCAATAAATCGATTCTGATAACTAAAGCTTATATGGAGACCGTCTGATTGGATTGAGTACCTTTAACATATACAATTGGGATATTTTCGTTGATTCGATGTCAGTCTTTCCAGATCTCGCCATCAAGAAGTAATTGTATTCGACTTAGCATCGCTTATATTCACATATACGGAGCTTTTAAGTGTTTTACATTTGCCAGGGATCATATACATGTATGAGGTCAGGCCATAATTACCCTACATTGTGGGTGCATTAGTTAATATTCATCACTATCCATTCTCTTTTTATGACAAATAAAAATAAGACCCTTACGAAATGTGACCACAGTGGCGGACGTACCAATCATGAGACGGGTGTGCCTGTCAGAAAGGCATCGGTTCGAATAGTATATACAGGTGTGATTCCAACTGTCCGATCGTTCCAACAGAACACCCCCGAATGGTAAAAACAATTCGGACTGATGGCCATTTCAGTGTAGAATTTTGACTGAGAGCAGGATAATAATGATTATATTCTTGATCTGAAAATACATATTACACACTTAACCCTTTACCCAACAGAACGGCCCTGTGCCAATGCATTCTCTTATATATGCGAGTCGACCATAGGTCGCCTCGCATATATAAGAGAATGCATTGGCTTAACACATTAAAAATTATAAAATTGTTAAAGAATGTAAGAAAAAATGGTAAAAAGTGTTAAAAAAAAGATTTTTTTAGGCCAATGCATTCTCTTATATATGCGAGGCGACCTATGGTCGACTCGCATATATAAGAGAATGCATTGGCACAGGGCATAACTGTAACTATCACAATGTGGTCAAGGAGCCGGTTCCAATGATATCCATATTTGTATGGTTCTATTGAGACAGACCGAAGATATTTTAGGCTGTTGAAGCTTTATTTGGCCGGTTTTGGCCGGTTTGTTGGGCAAAGGGTTAACACGTTGAGTGCCACTACGAGTTATCTCGTAGTTCGCAACCTTCGCAGGTTGCCACTACGAGTTATCTCGTAGTGGTTTCCATGTCGTCTAACTGACAAACGGAAGCCGTGGAATAGGTCGATACACCACGAAAACCCGCCTCGGAACATCAGAACAGTGATTTTATCAAATAAATAGTGTGGCTCCCCTTACATCGTTCAACTGAAGTGAGCACCATCAGCACATATATTCTACTTAAAATGGTCCAGTTGTGAGCTAGCTACAGTGAATACAGCTGACACTGTCTCACTGAGTGACCACCAGAGGCAGTCATGTGTGGGCAATTCGACTGGGGTTTTGGTATTCAATAGACTGACAATGTTCACGCATGCAAACAAAGTCAGGGGGTGGATATTCACAATGTACAAACATGCGAAGGCAGTTTCGAGGAATGGTTACATCGTTGTGTTTCAACACATTGAAACTTCGCACAACCACCCACACACGTCACACAGGCCTGCCAAATCTGTTCCCTCTCACTCATGTGCGAGTGGACGCATGCATCCAACACAAGATAAGCGGATAATCCAAGACGTTATATGCGCGTTGATGCTACCATTATCTCATTATTAGGGAACACAGCAGTTGTTTTTGTATACACTGTGCGGCTCCATTTGGGGGCTAGGTATTTTATTATTTATAATACAAGCAAAGCGGAACAATTATTCCCCAAAACTACATTTTACCCACTTCCGAACGAGTTGGACAATGGAAAGCGTAGCAATTACCGTACTTTAGACGTCATGCGGTTCACCGAACTGTTCTACTTACGTAGGTCCGGATAAATGATTTTGTGTAGCATCTATAGAGGTTTACAGTAAAGGGTGACTTACTTCCAGACGGATGGATTATATGGAATCGTTACATGTAACACACTCCTGAATGTGCAGGGATCTATTTGGCTACTGCTGCATGGTTATTTAAATTTTGTGCTGACAATTCTTCCAACACTATTATTTTGGGTTGTACTTTGGAACCCTATAGCATAGGCCTAAATCAGGCTAAATGGGAGATAACTTACAATACCCGAAACAGCAGAAGATGCATGCTCGTAGTCATTACTGTATGGACGAAATAAACTCATCCTCACAGGAAACAAGTTCACCCGATTCCACTTCGGATTCGCTGTCTGCAGCATGCATGCTCATATATATAAGTAATTTGCTCCGCCGTGCATCAGCCACAATTTAACTATATAACGAGCTATAACCACCACAAGGACTCCCACACCTCAATAAATATGCTTACCACCAAAATAACTTGTTTGGGTTACATTCTACTTCAAATTTGTTGCTCAACGTGTCCAATTGTGTCTACGAGATAACTCGTAGTTGGCACTGGTGGTGGGAATACCAAAATTCCTTCCGCCAGTGCCGGCTACGAGTTATCTCGTAGTACTATCAATCGCCGTTTCTGTCATCTAAAGTCGCGACGTCATCCAATGTTTACTTCATTGAAGCCAAATTATGGTCTACTAAGGGTATCTATCTTGCCACGATTTGGCAAACTGGCGAGATTACTAATTGATTTCCGGCACTCAACGTGTTAAGAACTGTTTGGAAAATTAAGCTACATGTATCAGAACAAACCCAACCTACATGTATTTTCGATTCGAACTTTTCGTGTTTCATGCGTAGAATTTCCATATGTTAAATTTGAACCAAAGTTGTCCCTGTGCAGAGCTGCTCTATTTTTTTCTGTTTAAAATTGCCAACTGGGGTTAATTAAGCATGTAATTTCGAACCAATGTTGGGGCGGATAACACCCAATTCCTCTCTGTAAGTCCCTGTACACAACCTATATCATGACCATAAAACTGCTCTCTGTGCCACTGATATACGTTGTCAGAGTAATGGAGTATTTACCAGCGCCATCTGGGCGTTAGCGTGCCACTCAGGGGACATAATCAACAACACGTTTTCAGATTAGTCTGGTATCAAAATTCGGACACTTGTTTTAAGTTTCATCTGTTAATCAAACAAACGTGACCCCTGACTTATTATGTCGATCTCATTTCTGTCTGTGTGCACCCGTGGGTGCTATCAGTAACTAATCAATTCGCGCAAAATATTGACAGGTCTAGCGGGCTAATTTGTGGGGCCCCAGTGGCTTATATAGTTAATGATTCGTATAGCGCATTCGCTATGGCGAAGCTGGTTCGATTCTCCATAGTCGGATTGGAGTTTCAGTAGAGGACGGATAACACCCCAAATCCTATCTGCAAGTCCTTGGATGTGTACACAACCTATATATCATGACCATAAAACTGATCTATGTGCCGCTGATATACGTTATTAGAGTAATAGTGTTATTACCAGCGCAGCAGTGCGCTGTCGTACCACTCAGGGGAATATGGTAACACCAGATAAGCCTCAAACAAAGTTGTCCAAATATATCGAATCGGGTTACCCTCATTTCCATGAATCACAAACCCGCGCATATCGCAAACTAACTTGCTTCGTCATTGGTGGGTTGCATATTCAGTCCGGAACATACGTGATAATTTGAAATTTTAATGACGACAAAAATGACGACAAAATGTCTCGAATTGAATTGAGTATTCGTCGCTTTCTTAATAACATAACCAACACAATAGTGAATGAGCTGTACATCAGTTTTTGCCATGAATGGATAATGACGCAGGGAGAGCTTGGTTCTCATATGGTGGATGTGTTCCCCGACACTGACGGTTTGTTCACGAGAATTCAATACGCATGGACGCAAAGAGATTCAACTCATCACCGTACAAAACATTATCGTCAAGGATGTTCCACCAACACGAGAATCTAACGCCTCGAAATACTGTGATTATTAAAGGTGATAGCATATTTTATAGGAAATATCACGAGTGTCTGTTTTGGTCGCGCGGTTGTGTTGAGAAAGCATTAAGTTTGGTTCTAACATCAAACGAGATTGGAATTTCGATTAGACTAATGCAGTTGTGCTTGACTTTTGTCGGTTGTTTTGGGACAACATTCGGTTCCTCTTTGAAGAAAACAGCTGCACTCGGTGTTGTGTTCTGGTCTGGGGCATCAGCGACGAGTAAGTGCGCATATACCCACCGCTATACAGATGTGGGTAATTGTATAATATTTTGTTGAGATAATAATTGTATAGTTACAAATATTACAAAACACTATAAAAGTCCATAGCTTTGAGCAAAATGTTTTAAATTTGATCTTGTAATGGAAACAGGAAGAATAAAAATATTGATTCCACACCTGTTGGCGTGACATATATACAAGCCGGAACTACTCCCAGTTGATGTTATTTCAAAGAGCGACGATCCGCTGCGGATGATGCCCATATAATTAACGATTGCCACCATACTTAATTCACAATGGTAGCCACAATCATGAATTAAACTTAACCGAAACGTTGAGTTTGGAATAAATACAGAACACAACTTGCAGCATAATCCAATATATTTTATTTAGCTCGCTGCGGACGCCACATGCATACTCACGTTCCACTCAAGTTCCGCTTTCGTCAGATTTTATTAAATACAGTCTTGTGCCGTTCTTAGCTCATTCCAAGATACACGTTGTGTTCTGTCTATTCATATATTCCAGCCATATTCAGAGTACTCTCGGTAAGTGTATACATGCATACGCTCGCAATTTTGCCAGGCATTCTTTAGCAGGTATTTCGGTACAGAAAGCTACACTGTTCCAGAACCCAAATCCAAAAAAAAAATGTAATGTGCATGTATACCACTATATAGGATGTAATGTGCATGTATACCACTATATAGGATGTAATGTGCATGTATACCACTATATAGGATGTAATGTGCATGTATACCACTATATAGGATGTAATGTACATGTATACCACTATATATAGGAACTACATGTAAAACCTATGTAGTTCCACTAGAATTATAGCGATGGTATCGAAAACCGTCTGTAAATAGCATGAAATTATCTAGCGAGAATCAACCATACAGGTATTTTAATGCATAATTAGTATGCATTGTGTTAATATCACCACTTACATGTGGAACTATACCCATATTTTACTTCTCATGTCGCTACCTTTGGTAAATATGCATTTTATATGTATATGATACTGTTCATATTCTGGCATAATATGGTCTTATATGAGCAAATGCCTACCAGGAGGAGGAGATGACTTCTAAAAAGCTACTTGGCTTGTTATCAAATCCTCTCTTCCCATCATTTCCATGCTTCACTCACTTTCATTTCATCTATTGATCTATTGTTAAAATGTTAAAACTTCCGTCTGTCTGTCTGTCTGTCTGTGTCTTATAGACTCGAAAACTGCTCGACCGATTCGACTCAAATTTGGTATGTAGGTCTAATTTGATCCCGGGAACAATATGAGCGGGTCCACTTCACGTGCGACCGTGTCCTTGACCTCGCTCATATACGCTCATATAGGCATGTTACTGGACCTCGATCGATCCGACTCAAATTGTCACGTGTTCTAGACTTGATCCAACCTGTGTGTCTTTTTACCACTTTCAGAAAACCTGGGTGTCTTTTACCACTACGGGAATCTGGGTGACTTTTTACCCAAAATCATGGGGTAACGTCCAATTCAGCTTTAGTTCTTGCATATCTGTACTATATGTCGGTGGTGCATTTTTATTTAATGACTTTCAGTCTGTAATGGCTGGCTTTCTGATTCTAATTTTTTTAAGTGATGTGAAACACTCCACT
Organism: Siphonodentalium dalli; assembly: GCA_032622095.1. Taxonomy (NCBI): domain Eukaryota; kingdom Metazoa; phylum Mollusca; class Scaphopoda; order Gadilida; family Siphonodentaliidae; genus Siphonodentalium; species Siphonodentalium dalli. Next base: position 50,750,824 of record CP136068.1, read on the forward strand.
GAGGTGTTCTCGAACGGAATAACAAAAAATCTTACCAAAATAAGTTATTTTCATAAATTTGATATCGAAATAGTTAGGAAACAGCATCATTGTTATAAGCGAACTAAACTTAGTGAATAGTATTATTGGCGCCATCATTGTCGTAATATTTATGTCAAATAAAGCGTCCCGAATAAAGTAGTAAATTTTCACATTTGTGCATAGTCAACTGTTGTGTTCTCTGAAATTGCTCAGTGGTTGGAATTTTCGACTACATTGGTTCTTTGCTATACATTCTTCCAGTGGGGATAGTGTTTGGATAATAACTGATTGTTTTATTCAATGAAATAAGTCCACAATATGTCTCTAACCTTTTATATATTTCACATCACTTTAAAGATACGGGCGACATTCCTTCTGGGTATAGGTGTTAAAATAGTCACATCCACTAAAACGCCATGAACAGTAAGAATATTATATAAGAGACAGATGTTGTTCTTATACCAGTAATAAATATTATATAAGAGACAGATGTTGTTTTTATACCTATCACAAACAAACATTCGTAGTTACAATTATTTGCGCAATCAACAATTGCATTCAAATCACACCAAATTTTATTTTAATCGACCCATTCTACCCACCACATGTCAGTTAAAAATCAAGCTAATCCATGTTACTTCGTGATCGGAAAATGATCAGACAGAAAACGTGTACATAATATAATTGTTCTTGCAAAGAGATGAATATTTTTCAATTCAGTTAGCATTTTCTCCTAACCTAATGGTAATACATACCAAATAAGGAATATTACTATGAGTCGTACTGTGAACTGTAAGTTGGAGGCGCGCCAAATTAGGGGCGAAAATGCGATTTTTGCGAGAAACTAAACAACAGTCGACCTGTATTTTCTCGGACACAAAGCGTGTTTTGTGAATAATATCGCATTCATATCATCATTATGCTATACCTTTAGTATATTCTTGAGGAAATTATCGTAATTTGATAATGTTATTTCTAAATTATAACCTACAACAACGGCGGCTTATAGTGTTATTATTGTAACTATATTATATACCGGGTATGGGTTCTATATTCTGGTCGTTGCAAACCATAATGTGCTATGCACATCGAACCATGTATTACACTATATACACATATATATGCAATATTTACAACACCGTGTGATAAGATCGAACACCAATGCTATCAGGTATCACACACAGTACACGCAGTTCAAACTGCTCACATATTCATTATAAAATAGCACATGCATGTTCAAAACATCGAACACCCAGTTCCTGTGTGCAAGTCGATGTCGTATATAGTTTCAATAATAATGGAGTGGTGACATATATTTATTCAAAACTATAACATATATGTGTGACCAACATCAAATAGTGTTTTGACTTTGTTCAAATGTACAACACTATGTATTGGATAATATAGAATACATTGAGCATGTAAAGTCTGTAGATTGTCATATTTGTTCAAACACTGCATAAATTGTTATGCAGATATAAATTGTCGACACACCATTGTATTCAATTTTTGCATATATATATGACCACATTGCATAAATATATGACAGTGCGTAAACGGTTATACACATATGTGTATGCAAAATTTACAACACTGTGTGATAAGATTGAACACAAATGTACATTGGTAGTGTAAACTGCACCTTTGTGTTGTAAAGGTAGCACATTGGTATTGTAAAATACCACATGTATGTTTAAAACATCGAACATATGTTGTGCCCGTAAACAAGTCGATGTCATGTATATGTTCAATAAAACGAGAGTAGTGGCATATATTTGTTCAATAATACAACATATATATGTCACATACATCAAATAGTGTGCTGACATTAATTTATTTGTTCAAAAATATAACACGATGTATTGGATAATATAGAACACAGTAGGTATGTAAAGTGTGTAGATTGTCATATTTGTTCAAAAACTACATAAATTGTTATGCAGATATAAATTGTCGGCACACTATTGTCTTAAATTTTTGCATATATATGTGACCGCATTGCATCAATATATGACAGTGCGTAAACGGTTGTCATATATATTTGTTGTATATTCCGGTCGCTATCGCCGAGAAAATTGGTCGAAATTGTCGGACTAAATGAAAGGGACGTATTGATGTTTCATGGTGACAGGGGTGGTTGCGTAGAGGGGTGGCGGACAAAAATATCCTTTGTCGAAAACCGGCAGTCAAATAGGGAGTGTTTCGTGGAGGGGGGCTATATAGCCCCGAACCAAATTAAAGTATTTTCGGGTATACAGGGACGTATTGATGTTGCATTGTGACAGGGGTGGTTGTGTACAGGGGCGGCGGACAAAAATATCCTTTATCGAAAACCGACAGTCAAATAGGGAGTGTTTCGGGAAAGGGGACTAGCCCCTGACCAAATTAAAGTATTTTCGGGTCAACAGGGACGTATTGGTGTTGCATTGTGACAGGGGTGGTTGTGTACAGGGGCGGCGGACAAAAATATCCTTTATCGAAAACCGACAGTCAAATAGGGAGTGTTTCGGGAAAGGGGACTAGCCCCTGACCAAATTAAAGTATTTTCGGGTCAACAGGGACGTATTTGTGTTGCATTGTGACAGGGGTGGTTGTGTACAGGGCCGGCGGACAAAAATATCCTTTGTCGAAAACCGGCAGTCAAATAGGGATTGTTTCGGGAAAGGGGACTACCCCCTGACCAAATTAAAGTATTTTCGGGTCAACAGGGACGTATTGATGTTGCATTGTGACAGGGGCGGTTGTGTACAGGGGCGACGGACAAAACTATCCTTGATAGAAAACCGGTAGTCAAATAGTGAGTGTTTCGGGGAAGGGGGCTAGCCCCGGACCAAATTAAAGTATGTTCGGGTCAACATGAACACATTGATGTTGCATTGTGACAGGGCTGGTTGCGTACGGGGACGGCGGACAAAGTTATCCTTTATCGAATACCGCCAGTCAAATAGGTTATAGGGAGTGTTTCGGGGAAGGGGGCTTGCCCCGGACTAAATTAACAGTTCAATAGGGCCGTATTGATTTTGAATTGCGACATGGGTGGTTGCGTAGAGGGGCAGCGGACAAAATTATACTTTATCGATCACCGGCAGTCTTGTAGTGAGTGTTTCGGGGAAGGGGGCCAGACCCGGCATGATCGAGAGGGTGGATAGATAGGATGCTTCACTCCTCGAAAATCGCAGTAGAAAATATATATACATGTATCACCAAGAAGGCTTCAGACAGAGTAATGAATCTGACATATTATTTAAAGTTACTCACTGACGTCACCGGTGTCACGGCCACGTCGTGGGGGAGGGGGACTAAAAATAATGACTACACCTCAACGATTTAGTGGGTAGTATGTAACACATTGAGCATGTTAAGCCTGTAGTGCGCATATTCGTTTAAATGTTGCATACATTGGTATACAGATGTATATTGTCGGCACACCATTGAGTTTTATTTGCGCACATGTATGATTGCGTTGCTAAACGGTTGTCACATATATATCGGTTGTATAACACCCCGGCCAAGTGGTCCTGCTAATGTGATATGATGTTGGTGGGTTTTGCTGAATTGCTATCCTATTGGTAGTATATGGCCGCACTGGGGCAGCGTACTAAAAAATCTCCTTTAGCGAAAATTTGTAGCAGACAATAAACGGGTTTTACATGAAGGCCTACCATCTAGAAGGCAGAGGAAATAGTTTATAGGTAATCTGACAGGTGCTTTAACGTGGCTCACTTTGGTCACCAGTATCACGACCAGGGTCGGGGTTGGGGGGGGGGTGCGGTAGAAACTGAAAATAATGATTACTTGGCCGCTTCTTATATTTTAAATAAGGCATCTCAATGATTTATAATTAGTGAATTCATGAATACAATGTCATTTACATACGCTATGATGTATATACACAGACAGAAACAGTTGGACATGCAATAATAAAAAATAAAAAAGGTCCTTGTTTTGACGCAAATTTCCACCAGTCGTTTCGGAATTTCATGATATTCTATGTTAACAATATATATTGGTATATTTCAAATTTGTCAACGAGGCGCCGTTCTGGGTCAACAAATTGGCGATGTGGTATGTCGCAAATTTCATCCCAATCTTAGATATGTCAGAGAAATTGACGCACAGACTCAGTTCATGAGTGTTCATAGCTTCAAATGTGATTGTTTCAGTGAGCGTGAATAAGTTCTCATTTTTATCAAAATGGTTATGCGTCGATCGGAATAGCACTTTGGGATGCTCCTCAACTCATATCAAGCTTGGAAATCGATCCCAAATTTCGAACATGTTATGGTTCTAATCCGATGCATGACAACCTCATCTATACATAGCCCATGCAGACGACGATCACATATATCCAGAATCTACCCACCTCGGCTATAGGGGGGGGGGGGGGCTAAATGTGTTAATAAAGTTGTCTAGTTGCATGGTGTCATCATATGGGCCATAGATATGATATACACTATGTAGAGGAGATGTGCATCATAATTGATGAGCAATAATTCTGTAAAAATAGAGGATCTACAACTGGTCCCCAGTTTATAGCCGAATTACCAAAAAGACCAGTATATTAGGTCTGACCTGATATACTGGAGGCGTTTTGTAAAATCCGCTATAAGCACGAGAGGTTGTATGCAGTCTCACTCCCCAACCTTTGTCAAAATATTCAACAGAGAAGAATTTCACACCTGACACAACATTAGTTGGAAATTTCACATCAACAATAGGTTGAAAATGTTCTTGTAGTTTGATTTCAAACAATTTATTGAGTGAAATTTATTGTTGTTCAACCAATATTCGCATATTTTCCTTCTTTTTGTCCAAATTTTGGACTGAAATGGGCATCAACATTTCCAACCTTATAGGCGGTGCCATGTTGGAAAGTTTGTGTCCTGGTCCCTCCCTCGTGGCCAGTAAAAACTGATATTAATTTTAAGAATACAATATTGTCCTACATTTGGTAAAAATTGTCATTAGTCAGAACTTTTCCAACCTATGTAGCTAGGGTGTCGGGTTTAAAATTTCCAAACACTAGGAATGCTTGAGGCTAGTCTAGATGCTAAGATTTCGCGATTTTCGTGTCCAGATAAAACACTGCTTATTTGTATAATGAAAACAATAGTTTAATACATTTGGTCAAAATTGAAATGAAATGGTCATCAGTTGACAATACCGGGGAGTATGAGGTTTGAAATTTCGCTTGAGGTCAGTATTGATGCTAGGATTTCGCGATTTTCTTGCTTAGTTTAGTTCTCTCAGACCGGGCCGACTATGGGTGTTATGATTTATGCAATTTTCATGTTAAGATATATGAATATCTCATACTGGGTATATGCATAGGCTATGAGGCCTGAGCACTTATGTGTATAACCGTACTACAACGGGTGCAAGTGGAATTATTCAAAACCTTATGATTCACGGGGGTGCATTTGAAATTTCGCAAGGTGGACACCCTCCCCAACGGACATCATCTAGCCACGTCCCCGAGCTTGCAGTGCGACTTCAATACCGCACGGCCACCACAAAGCTACCCAAAACATATGAAGCTCAATTCGCCGCTGTATTCCGACGTCACATGCACTTGGGAGTTAGGACAATATCATTATGGCCATATTAATGTTGCTGTGTTAGAGGTACAAGTTATATGCCTGGGTTCGAATCCCACCCATTCAAACAAAATACACATTATACATCGGCGCCTTATGTGTTATGTTATAATTATATGGTAGCTGGCATGTACACAGGGTAACGCTCGACATGTCTTGGAGACAAATACATATAATATGCAGCCGTAGGCGTGCCAACGCATATATCATACACCTAACACAGCTACCTTAAAATCAGTCACCTATATATAGGCTATATATATGTGTACATGCGACATCGAAATACATCGGTCACTTTTATGGGAATGATCGAATGCTGACCATCTCACCTAAAATCCCCAAATGGCTGTGATCAAATATCACCACTGGGACAGTAAACTGGTTTATCATATATAAATTAAAATATATGTTCCGAACTCCACAAATAGTTGTCAATTGAAAGTAGTAGATAAATGTGAATACCATTATGTCCCTTTTTGTAGTATTAAAAGCTGACAAAAATATTTGGAATGATATCTCACATACAAAATCTAAGACATATACCATTTTTTGTTGGGTTACAAATGATTTTGATTTGAGAGTTCGGTTTCTTATAAGGCCAGAACGAATTGTAACCAATAAAAAATTAAAATTAAAATGTAAGATTCCTTTATATTCTGCATAAGTCCAGTTTGCTGGGGTTTTCAAATGCAATTGTTTTCACTGATGGGTCAGCAAGAGTTTCACATATAATGCCAATCAAATTTGTGGGATCTTGGCATACCACGACATACTTCCTAGTAGTGATGCGGACCGGACCGGACCGGATCACCCAAGGTGGTCCAATCAAGTACACATGCCTGGACCGGTCCAAAATTTTTGCAAAGGTAAAATGTTGTGCCGCCTGTTTAGGGCCAAAATGGAACCTCTCGTCCCAGATGGCCGCCAAAATGGCGGCCTAAACTCGAACATTTGAAGTTTTTGCCTAATATCTTAAAGATCAATTCCTGTTGTTTTGATAATGGTTCAGACTGGCGACTTTGATTAGGCTTATTCATGTTAATTCAGCATTGGAGCAATGAAAGATACCATAAATGGGGTCCCAGACTCATCTACACCCTCAAAAATTCGATTTTACAGAACGCGGTATAAAATTCCACAAAACTCGCCATTGTGATTACAGTCATATATTAACAAGAAATGGACAGAACTGTACAATGTAAGTTGGGCATACCAATATCTATAAATACTCCAATTCAATGAAACCATAATTGGCGCTTTGTCTCAAAATGGCTGCCAAAATGGCGGTCAAAATATGGAAAATGGCGGATATTGGTCACAGTGTCATTCAATCCATTATAAGTAGTGGCTGATGAATAAAATTGACAAAATAAATACGAATGTATACCTCTTTATGATGCCATTATGCTAGCTCTATGTAAAGACTTAAAATCAGTACCAAAAATGCTGCCAAAATGGCCACCCGACGTGAAAAATACTGTTTTCTATCACTTCTGTTTATCACTTGTTGCTGTCTGAACTGGGAAACAATGGGTATATTCTTCCAATGATCGTGTCAACTGATCATTACAGCAATGACATGTCTAATCGATTAGATAATAGTTTACTCCGGGCCTTCACTAATAAGTTATAACGAATGTGGTATGAAATTTAACCAAAATCGACTTTGGGGTTTTGGTCACATTTGATATTGAGGGATGAGCAGATCTTGTCTACAAAATAATTGATCGTTTCTTTTATTTGTGAACATTCCATCTCAAATAGACAAAAATAAACAATAACTTTTATCTAATATGGCTTCCAAAACGAAAATGGTAGACTCTGCCAGCTTATCATATAATGGACTGAAGTTGTGAGTGGTGGATGCAGTTGATAGTTGGCTAATATACATGTATGTGGCTCATATACATACAAACTATTCATTTTCAATCTTTTGGTGGCTTCCCGCGGGTTGACAAAATCTCGACGCATCGGTGCTATAATGTCGTAACTCCATTATGGCGGGAACGGAGTATTTGATACCATTGAAAAAATCCAATCCGATGGGCCAAACTGTCTTTGCATTTGGATGACAAATATTCGCACAAACCAGTGAAGCAAATGTCGTATCTCCAGCGATCTTTACAATTATTCGTGCTATGAGGTCGTATGTCCAACAGCAGCCAATCGGACGCTTCAGGTTGTCCACGTGACATCTGTTTTGTGTTTGTGAATTCTAAAATGTGTGCTATATGGTAGTATCTCCATGCTAGTCACGTGATCATTTGGTGATTTAAATTTTGTGATTGTTCCACACATTTCTGTATGGTGATGCACATGGGTGAATTGTCATAGTGTAGAATAGGCACTCTTTAGTTCATAGACACATGCGATTGCCACCATATTTAGCTTAATCTGCATTTATTAGCACAAATTCATTACAGCACGGAAACGAATCGTCGCTGGCATACGCAAAATGTCATAACTCCAAACAAGCTATTTCTTTTTAAAAGAAAACGAGGGAGTAAACAGAAAACAATATGTGGTTCGATGAACAGCTAATGTCAGTTTCCATTGGGATAAATACAACAATACGCCATGCTTTGTCAACATTAGGAGAAATGTTGTCTAAAACTTCAACCTTCAATTTCTCGGAAAGTTGAAAATGTGGGTTACATTATAGCACTGATGCGACGAAATATTAACTATTCGGGCTCGGCCATCATTTTCCAGTTTCAAGCTGGGACTAAATGTAGCCCGTGGATTCCCCATTTCGACATGTAAGAAAGTAGTTTTACTCTGATCTCTTCCCAGATATCAACTCGCCGGTAAATGTTGATCTCTTATGCTCTAGAAAATACGTGTACCAAATACATATCTGTATAAAGAAACTATCCCCATACATTGTTTACACATCGACTCCGTAAGTATGTGGGGTTTTCTTGGACAAGCGGGATTTTCAAACCTCGAAACCGTCCGTACCAACAATAAAAGTTAATAGGAAATGACGTTGGATGATGTAGGTCTAGAGTACGTCGTCCGCATGAAATAGTTTTCGTGTAATTAATTTGCACATATTTCGTGCTCTGATTAGCATGGATGAACGCCTTATGTGGCAGTTTGATTGTCTAGCATCCGGAAAATATCATGTTCATTGTTCACATTTCTTAGACAAACATGTTGTTAATCACCATGTTCATGTTGCATTTATATCCAATGACAACCTTGAAATACCAGTTCATCAAGCTAAATGGTTGATACCTTTACACATACGGGTCAGATCCAGCCGTGGCGCACATTGTGTCCACATATCATTGATGAAATTCACTAAATGTGTAGAAGATATCGGTGCGTCTATCCACATGTATATACCCCACAGTCGCATGACACGGAAATGTCACATGGAGTGTGAAGGGTATACAATGTATATATACGTGCGAATTTTCATTTTTCCTCTTGATATTGAAGAAAATAATTTTACTTTGAAACTCCCCAGCTCCGATAACCAACTTGCCCACCAATTAAGTAAACCCCAGATTATTCGCTTTTCCCTCCTGTCCTTTACACTTTCGCCATCACTGGAAAACCCATTATAGCCTGATGCTTCCGGACTAGACCACCGATGCCCATATATTTGATGTTCCGAATAGTCGTTATAAGTAGAAATATTGACACTGTGTTTTCAAATAATCCAGATTCGTAGCAATTTAATTTCTTTTTAATTAATTTCCAGATAGTCCCTCGTAATAAGTGGACATCCTGTAGTATATACTGCTTAGTTGGAACATTACGGGCTGAACTGATTGTGGTAGTAGATTATTGGCAACATGTTTAATAGGTCTGTCATCGTTAGCTCACAACCGAAGTGTTGTTTCGGCTTTCCTCTGAGCAGAACTTAAATTTCGACAATTTTCGGTGGCCATTTTGGTAGCCATCTTAGCAATTTGAATCGTGATTGGCTACTCACACCCACAAAAAACATTGATTTCAATCAATGATGTGTATTGGTGCCGAATTGGCGTTTTGTCGAATGGGTTTTCGTGATTAACTACATATTTGCCATTTTCATTATTATTGGCGACCATGTTGGACGCCATCTTGAATTCTGATTTTGGATATGTTATATACGAGATTATCCAGCGTCGAATGACAACAAAACCACTTCTTTACCAATTCCTTATGGGTCTAACCCTCTGACGACCATTCTAAATATCTGCCATTTTCCATATGACCGTCATTTTAAGACAAAGCGCCAATTTGGCTTTCATTGAATTGGAGTATTTATAGATAATGGTATGCCCAACTTACATTGTACAGTTCTGTCCATTTTTTGTTGATACATGACTGGAATCCCAATGGCGATTTTTGTGGAATTTTATACCGTGTTCTGTAAAATCAAATTTTTGAGGGTGTATATGAGTCTGGGACCCCATTTATGGTATCTTTCATTGCTCCAATGCTGAATTAACACGAATATGACTGATCAATGTCGCCAGTCTGAACCATTATCAAACAACAGGAATTGATATTTAAGATATTAGGCAAAAACTTCAATTTTTTGAGTTTAGACCGCCGTTTTGGTAGCCATCTGGGGCGAGGGGTTCCATTTTTTCTATAGATATGTGGCATAATACTTTACCTTCGCAAAAATGTTTACATTTGTATAAATATGTCAACATTTGTTCTCATTATGTCGAATTAATCTCAGTCAGAATATCTTTTGACTAAAGGAGGCCATGTTGGACGCCATCTTGGATCCTGAATTTTGCCCAACGCGGATTTTAGCGGACTTTGGATATGTTGTAGCAGAGATTGTCCCACGTTGAAGAACACCAAGATCGCTTCTTTACCAATTTCTTCTGGGTCAACCCCTTTCTTTGCGTACCACGACCACACTAGTTACTGAGTTCAGTGCATTGCAATGAGTCCATATATGTCAAAACTTACATTGTTTGCCGATTGTATGCATCGTTGTCTGTCTCTGGTGGGATACACTGGGAACGATGCACGATAATAGTATTTCTAGTAATGCGAACATGCACTAATAAAGTGTATTGGACAGATATATAGCTTGGGCCATATAATGTGTTATAACCAATCTAACATAGCACTCAACTGATCGTGTGCATGATTCGTATCAGACTTATTTTCATTGAATTGAAATTTAAACGAAATAAACTCTACTGATAAAAATTATACAAAAGTGTACTGTAATATGACTACTACATTAATATTGGAGTCTTGGAGATTGTGATGGCTGATTGTATAGTCCTGACAATTACAGTTATACACCTATGTACAACTACTATTGGATTAATGTGACTGTCTTGTCTACAAAATACAAGATATTAATCACTTGAATGTGTAAATACATCGTTGCTAATTTATATGATGGCAAATACGCAATAATATTCGCGATAGTTTATTATAACTGAAGTAAAATAGTGGACCGGACCGGAGAGTACCAGACCGACGGCAAAAAGCGGTCCGGTCCGTTCCAGCGACACCCGGTCCGGACCGTGGTCCACCCCTGGACTGCGGTCCACCCCTGGACTGCGGACCAGACTGGTCCGGTCCGCATCACTAGTTCCTAGTCAGATCTAGAAAATAATGTATCCCCACATAATATATTTATTAATCAGTGCAGATGGTGGACACCTTCCAGTGATAATTTTCACCCAGAATATTGTCTTCCCCTAGTTTTCTGACATCATCAACTAAGATATATTCCATTATTGGAGAGTGTTCATAAGAAATGCAATTCTTGACTATTTGTATTCTTTTATTATTAATTAATATATCATAATAATAGTCTTATCAACAGAACACATATGCATGTACAATAAATATTTAGTACATCAATAATGAGCACACAAAGCTTTGAAACAATATTGAAAACAAAAAAATATATAAACACATTCAGTTATTTGTAGATAATATACATGTTGAAACATTGACACTATTATAAACCACAGACAAAAATGTCAATGACCATGTAGCTCAGCTTGGAGAGAGGTTAATGTCATACATTACAATGGGTTGAATTATTATGAAAAGTTTAAGTCATACCAGACGTTTACCTGAATAGCCATATAAAGTTTGGGATCAATTGGATAAAACATGATGGATGAAGGGTATGCCAAAGTATTTATTTATTCAAAGAGCAGCCATGTTTCTGACCAAATATTGTTCAAATTTGATAGCTCCCATCTAGAAATGATAACATTTTTCCGATAAATGTTGGCTGCAGAGTGTGGCAATGGATTCAATTAAGAAATCCAACATGTTTAACTAAATTTGGAAAACTTTGAAGACTTCCATCTAATGGTCAACCCACAGTTCCATATGAAGTTTAGGGGCGGTATGATAAGGAATGTGACATGTAGGATATGACAAAGAATTTAGTCGTGCAATTAGTAACAACAATATGGCATCTGGTACCCATGTAAATCAACAAAATTCACATCTTGTGGCAATGCATGAAAAATCCATATAAACTTTGGTGACAATCGGATGAGAGATGTGAACTGTTTGTTGTACTAATGGAAATTTATGATGGGCGGACAATGTTTGTGCTTGAATTTGTCAAGATGAGCTAAAGTCATATATCCATACCAAAACCATTACACATGAGGTCTATTCATCACACTTTTATCCTAGATATCTAGATGGTTAATACTTAAGTTGTCAGTTGTTGGTTTCAGCAAAATAATTTTATACAGTTACACAGTGTTATTGACAGTGGAAGCGTCAGTGACACTACAGCTCAACTTGGAATTGGGATTATGCACTGGAATCTTTTGTGGGGAGGATTAACAAGCACTATACCGGTATATTGTAAACAGTTTGGTGTCCTTTCTAACCAATGGTCACTTAGTGTGGTCTGCCTGTTGTTGAGTGTACTGCTTATTGCATACTTTTTGCCTACTGATTGTTTACATAGTTCAGCATTTGTTTAAGAACACAGATAACTAGCATGGCAATAACATGCAATTTACGCGATGATTTTAAGAACAAAGTTTGTCTATGATACAATATTCTTTTTGTTTACAGAAGTGTTAACAAATATGGCTATTTTAATAGCAATACTACTGATAACACTTAAGGTATCAGTAACATTGGCCTTTTCGGATATTAAAAGCACATAGTGTTCTAAACATACAACAATAACTAATGTGAACGAGAGGCGGATCACGATCTGCAGATGTTTAACACATACCTTGGCGACAGCTATGAGCTATTTTCATAAAACCTTACACAATCCTTTCCATGAGTGCAAAACTTTCAACAATTCAAGCCTTACTATTAAGTTCACAAGTGGAATAACACTTATTGGGCACCTTGCTCACATTAACACAATGTTAACACAGATGTGGCTTTGATTTCAACCTATCAGTGACTCCAACACAGATATGTCTTTTTGAGTGATAAAGCTAATTAAACTCAATTAAAAGTGGGACAGTTTATAGCTGTTAAATACAAAATAGTTAAGAAATTAAGTAGATAAACACCATAGCAACTCATGTTATCCGTTTATTACAATGGAACATGAGACATAACATATTGTGTTATTTTTTATTAATATATGTAGTATCATTGCTATTTTTTTTTTATTATGTTTTGTGTCGGCTGCATATTAAAAATTCATAACAACCTATTAATATTCCACAACTAAAAAAACAATCAATACCTGAACAACTATACAAGTGAGGAATGTATAGACCTGGATATAAAATATGAATGCTAATGATTGGCTATAAAGGTTAGTTTTCTTCTAAGCTGATCATTGGAAAGATACAATGTTTGTAAACAGTTTAAATATAATTAAAGTTATGGTTAATATTTTCAAAACCATTCGATCCGATACAAAATTCTATACAGGTGAAGAATGTGTCATGATTATCACAGATGTGATTATTTATAGAGTGGTCATGTACAAAATATTTAGCTATCACATTGTGTCATCAGGATTGATGAAGGAAGTTAATATATTTAAGCAAATAAACCAAATGACCATCACTATGCAGGTCAGGGGGTGTGTTATCATAAACCGTGCCATAACTATAAACATAATCAATGGAAATATTTGAGTTATCAAATTGGATAGTAAGGGGTTAGTCTTACCCAAACTAATGAACTGATAAACACAGAGTAGTCAGTCTCAAGAATCCCAGCACTGTTAATATTATTCTGCAACCCAAATGCATTTAAGGGAATTTCAAAATAAGACATTTCCTCTAATGATGAATATTCAATTGGTCATGTATTGAAACACTGACTGAACCTGGCTCAAAGTGAGGGCGATAATTTAATATCGGTCTATCAGATGATATGTGTCTATCAACTGGATTTTAATCAAAAAATGGAGAATGATCAAATAAAAAACATGAGAAGACCATATGATGTGTGTAGAGGGTTAATCATTTTCGATGACATCATATGATGGAAGTAAGGAATGTGTGGAATAACTCTTTTCTAAGATATGACAACAGTGTCTTTGTAAACAATTAATGTACGTACCTGTTTCAACACAGAAAACAGAACTGGAATAAAGGGCTTTCAATTATAGTGTGATAGACGATAAAAAAGTCATCAGTAGTTACAAAGTACTATGGTTGTCCATAGCTATATATTGTCTCACTCCAAACCACAGGCCTGTTGTGTCATGTTCTCTTCAAATTTCACAGTGCATGGCAAACAGGTATGAAATATTAAGGGCCATAACTCTGTTGAAATATATTGTATCAAACCGATATTTGAACTTGATCTGTATTTAGTTGTCAGAAATTCATATACCAAATTTGGTGTCTATCAGATGAAAAATGTTAGAGTCATCGTCAGGCTTGTATGAATTCTATTTAAAAACAAGAGTGTAAAGGGTTAACTAAACATTACCAAAATCCAATCCATACAGATAAAGAACGTGCTAAGAAAGACGTAGGTATGAAATATCAGGCAGATCAGAAGAAAATTGTTTGACTTAGATGCATCAGATAGCATTTGTGTGCAGTGTTAGTTATTTTCTAAACTGATCAACTAATCAACACCAAAAACTATACAGGTGAGCCATGTATCATCATAAACCAGCATATATGAACACAATGGGTAAAATAATACATGAGTTATGGCATCGGATAGAACATGACCAGGTATGGATGGAAAGTGTTAATCATTTCTAAACTAACAACCGATCGATACCAAAAACTATACAGGTGAGGGGTGTGTCATCATAAACGCGCAATTAAATTTGAACATGATCCGATAAAAAATACTTGAGTGTTGAGTGTTTTGTTTATCGCTCACTATTTAATATCATTATACTATACTACTATATGGAAATAACACTCCACCCCATGTTCAATTAGGAACAAGATATGTGTCCCACTGTTGTGAGTAAACATAAACATATAAATCAGGACTTAGCAAATAAAACTGAAATATATGGGTCACCCGACTCACCCTTTCCATGACTGGAGCTTCATGAAATTTTGAGAAAACCCTGTGCCAATGCATGTTCACATATATAAGGTAGCCTCACATATATAAGAGAATACATTGACCTAACATAATTTCCTTGACCTTCAAAATCAGTTCATTCTCGTATATATATGAGAGGGTCCCTTTAATACTACACCAACACAGACCCTGTTATGAAAGGGTTCATACCAATACTAATAATAAAATGTCAAACTGTATTTGTTTTAGACAGTGGTCAAAACATTGGATTAAACTGCATTCATCCAAAGGTTCCAACCCACTATCTGCTAGCTAATGGAGCGTTCCACAGAGGCCACGCCCACAGCGTAGTCCCGCCCAATGGCAATTTATTAGAATATATTCGACCAATCAGATGCCGAGCCGGCCGCTGGCTGCGGAGATCTTTTCGACGCCATCTTTCTTCACCCTAATTTTGATATCCATGCATACATTCAGTGTTAAATTGGTTATATTCAAACAACTTTTTTGTTGTCAAATCATAATATACTGAGATTTGTATCTGCGGCATGATGTTACAAATTTATCCGTGATTATAACAGTGTTTTTCGTTTAGCATGACACTTGTCACAATTTTCACATTTAATGGCAAAACGAATGTATGTTCTCTGGTTTAGATATATTAGAGTTCAGTGATCTGTCTGTTCTGGTCCGTATGCAATTTTTCTTCCAGAACCCTTGATCGATTTTAACCACATTTGGCGTGGTGCCAACTTATATTTTAAACTAAATTTTTTAAACAAATAAAAATACTTTTGAATTTTTTTTTTGAATTTTTTAGCAAGAAGTTTCAATCTAAAAATCTAAAAAAAAAAATAAAAATTAAATAAAAAAAATTAAATTTCAATTTTACTTTTTTTTTAATTTAAAAAACAATTATTATTTTGTTTTTGTTCAACAGCAGATCAAAGTTCAATCTAAAAAAAAATAAAAAATTGAATCTCAATAATTTTTTTTAAATCAAACTGGTTAAAAGATCAAATTTGAACGAATCATATACATGAGTCTGTTTCAGCTAGTTAACATAATGGCAGGTGCTAATGTGTTCACGTCGGAAATCGATCTCGGGTAACAGAAAATATTTATGTGGATAAAG
The DNA here is from genome assembly GCA_032622095.1 of Siphonodentalium dalli. NCBI lineage: Eukaryota > Metazoa > Mollusca > Scaphopoda > Gadilida > Siphonodentaliidae > Siphonodentalium > Siphonodentalium dalli. The sequence continues at coordinate 50,767,012 of CP136068.1, forward strand.
TATTTTCACCCGTGGGCGGGACTACCGCTGTGGGTGTGGCCTCTGTGGAAAGCTCCATTAGTTTATAATGTGTTGCAGAGTGTCACCTGTATATAGTAAAGCCAGTGTATTGCCATATCTACATGCACACATTGGAATGTCAAATAGCCTGTAAAACAACTGTAGTTAACAGAAGGAATTTAATATGCTGGGCAGGGATCTGGCTATATGGTGGGGTTGGATGGACATAGTTGATAATGGGAGATGATGGTGATGTGGTGTGACCAAAAAAAATTAAACTTCTATAACCAAAAAAAGTCAAATTAAAAATAAAAAACTTTAAAATTTATATAGACTTTATTTCATTTAATTGAGCAAGGATTCCAATCTAATATTTTTAAAGAGTTATGTCCCTGGCTCTACTCCTATCATCCAAGGACCCTCCATACCAAATATAAGCTGAAGAGGCCTGGTGGTTTTTTAGAAATTGTTTTAAGAATTACTATGATGGGAAAAAGCTGTGGTGCTGGCTTTGTAAGTATTTGACTTGACAACCTTATTTTAACAAATCTGATAATGTGAGTCACACAGGGAACATCCACACCAAACATTCGGTCTTATGGTTCTGGGGGAAAAGACAAATTTTGATTTTGAATTCGGTGATAATGGGTGATTATACTTAGCAGATATCATAACGTCCAATTTTCGTGAAGAATCGACCAAAATCAAACAGAAATTTTCAAACGACATATATGAGAAAAAAAATCACACAACATGTTCAAACAAGCTCATCATGAATCACCATAATAGAAACCAATTGTTGAAAAATGTTGTTAAAATTAGTACAGAAAAATTGTTAACAAGAGGTCGTGAGAATGTGATGTTGAATGTGACAGAGACAAGAGTAATTTATTTTTCAAATGCTAGAAACATTTGTCTCGTTTGGGGAAATTAAATCAGAAAATCTTTGTAAAATTAAACTATAATCTATATTATCATGTTTGGGATAATAATATTGATTAAATTGTATCAAAACCAACTATTGTTAGAACTTAATATAGACAGGGATCATATTTTAAGAGGCAGACGCAAGTTTTGCATAAATCCTGCCGAAAATGGCAAGATATTTTCTATAATGAATTTCTCTCGATCTATATGGCAAAAAAATCTAGAGTTTCTTATATCATCATCTTCATTGTATATTGAATCTGAGCAATTAAAGTATGGGCTCTAATTAATACTCGAGGTGTCACCAGAAAGCGGAATTTCAGCAACCACCATTTTTTAGGTAGCCCAGCTATTCTAACTTTGGGAACCAGTTCTTGTGGGGTCAATATAGGGGGCAAAATATGATTTTTTTTCACTTTTTTCACTGGCGTCTTTTGTGTATGATATGTGAATTGAAATTTCTCAAACATAGTATGTATGAAACTCAGGTGCAGTTCAGAAAAATTTGGATGTGGTCAGATTATTCTCCCTGACTACAGTTGCGATCAAAATTTAGCATTCAACCTACTGAATATATTTTGTTATATTACTCAAACTTTGATAGTAATATCTCTAAATGGTCACATCGTGCTACTATGTGAAGACAATACAATGGCGTCTGACATACTGTAATTATCAGTAATCTAATTCAAGCAATATATGTAGTTAGTCGCTATATTTATGCTTCTAGATGCAGTACTGGGCAAAAGTTTGTATAGAATACTTTATAATGACACCGATATCATACAGTCTGATGCATGTTGAGCCAAACGAAAAATTATCACAAGACTATAGTTTTTTTTTCACAATGTGAAGATGTTGTAAATTATTGTCTTATTGATACCTGTTATCAACTGACTAACTTTAATGTTGAAGTCAATTGTAGATCATAATGAATTTTAGCGTGACAAATATACTTGCAAATGATACTCCAGCATCATCATCATGACATCATCATCACAGATGCACCCATCGTATGTGTCATCCTTTCTATGATGTTGTTCTACATTTTTATGGTGTCCATTCACCTTAAATTTGCGTGGAGTGCGAATCATTTATGACTTTATAAGGTGGTAGCACTGTTCTTTTTTGGTGCGCATTCATCTTTATATATTGTCCATTTACCTTCATATGCTATGTTTCACCTGTATATGGTATCCATTCACCATTAGTATGATGTCCTCTATTCTCTATATGATATGCATACATCTTTGATGATGTGGTTCCACCTTTATATATGGTTTCCATTCATTTTTAGAGGACAATTGTCATCATATGGTGGAAATATGCCCATATTTATATGGTGTGAAAATATCTTTAAATATGGTGTCAATTCACTATCATAATGCTATACCATAACATACAGACATATACTCATCATATATACACATCATATAAAGTTGTATATGCAGCATATAAAGTAATATGTACATCATATAAATAATAGCGGCCATCATAAATGGTCACCATATACAGATTAAGGTAAATTGATACCAACAAAGGTAAATGGACACCATATAAAGGAACAAACCACATCATATATAGGTAAATACACACCATAACAAGACAGTCAAAGACTGTGGGGTCGCTCACCATACTGCAAAGACTGATAAGACTGGGACTTTGGAGACCATAACAGAACTTTTCATAATCACTTTAAAAAAGTAATCTAAACAGGATATGTAGATAGAGAGGCTTCACATACCAACTGTACGCTACTGATCACTACTGATCACCCCCCCATTGAACAAATCTGTAAATCACCTCCCCAACACTGTGGGGACATCGCTGCAAGAATATGACATTATCTTATTATACCAGTAGCGTACAGCATAGATACAGGTAGTGTGGGTGGGGTCTCTGCCCCTATTTGAACAAACATGAATCCCCATCTCTGATATCTATTCATCTTATAATTATAAACATTCGCTTTTAAGAGTTAAAGTTAATTGATTTTCCAAAAAGGCCCCCATTGGAACAGATCTAAACATGCCACCCAAGGACCCTGCATACACAAATATAAGCTAAATAGACTTGATGGTTCTTGAGTAGTAATAGTTGTTAGAATTACTATGGAGGGAAAACGTTATGGCCCTGGCATCCCTCCTATTTGACCTGATGAACTTATTTGAACAAATCTGAATTTGAGTCACATACAGGTAGGGAATTCATATAGATCTCGAGAAGAAAACAATTGTTGATGGATGGATGGACAGAACAATGGATGGAAGGACACACCGACAGACCAACATATTTAATCCAATATACCCCCCCCCCACTTTTTTGTCCATAATAAGGTATAATGAGGTCATGTAGCTAAGTGATTAAGAAAATAATATTGGAACAGCCAAGCGTGAATTGAGTGTGTCTGAGTTCCAAAAAGGGTGAATGTAGTGATGCTATTCTGTACGGTAGGCTAGCATCACCAAATTCACATCTGGGAACCCAATTTTACTTAGTCCTCAACTGCTATGGGAGACCTAGGGACAGACAGAAGTTCTCCAGCTGAAGTTGGTGACATTACTGACATATGACAGTATGCGCACCCATTTGACACCTCAATTATGCATTTTAAAATCTGAACAGAAAGGAAAAGAGCTGCTAAAAATGTCACTTTGAAACTCTAGATACTTCCCAGAAGATGAAGCCTAAGCAGAATGAGGTCCACATAGGGTATATTTGGCGATGCTAGCCTGTCGTGCAGGGTAGCATAATTAAATTCACCCTCTGGGAACCTCATTCTACAAATGATGCCAGACACACTTAAAGCTCTGAGAAAAGGAATTTAATCTGATATTAATGACCAGTGTAATGTAAACAATGATGGTGCTACTGACAACTTTAGAAAACAAATGTACAACACAATTAATCTCATTTAAATAATGAATGACACGAATACACTCCCTGGGGACTCTGCGTATAGCTACAGAAGTTCTCTTATCTATCTATATATCTGGCCCTGATTATAAACAACATGTGTCATGTCTGTCAGTTCAGAGCAGAGTTGGCTTGTAATGAGAATGCACAGATACTAGTATTAAAAGGAATTTACTGAACATTTCTGTACATCCGACTGTTCATCTTTTCTCCCAAACCCCTGATTTCAACCAAATTTAGTGGGGAGACTAGAGGTACCTACCCCCCCGAAGATGTAATGTCAGAAGTTCTTAAAAAATTTAATTAAATGTTTTTTATTTTATTTAAATAAAAAATATTTTATTTAATAAAAAAAATATTTATTAAAAATAAAATATATATAATTTTTTTTTTTTTTGGTTAAATTGAGCAATAAGTTAAATCTAAAAAAAAAATATTCTTCAGATTTATGTCCATAGCCCCACCCACATTTGACCCAGTGACCTCATTTGAACAAATCTGAACCACAGTCACCCAAGATACGCTCATACCAAATATGAACCCATTTGGCCCGACAACTTCAGAAAAGTAGTCGTTTTAAGAATTACTGTGGAAAAATAGTTATGGTCCTGACATCAAAACTATTTGACTTGGTGACCTCATTTGAACAAATCTGAATAAGAGTCATCTATAGCTAGGGAACATCCACACCAAATATAAACCCAATCGGTCTGATGGTTTCAGAGGAGAAGATGTTTAAAGAATTGTTGACGGACGGTACGACGGACGACGGACGAGGAGTGATGACTATAGCTCCACCGGAGACTTCGTCTCAGGTGAGCTAAAAAGGTAAATACACACCATAGTAAAGGTAAATGGACACAATATAAAGTAAATAAACACACAATAAAGATGAATGGGAACTACAACCCACATACCAAATTTGAGTCAGATCGGTCAAAAAGATTTTGAGTCTATAACACACACATATACAAAATACACAGAGACAGCAGTTCCAAAATATATAGTAGATTATTATACCAAGTTGCATTTGGTTATCTACAAACCAAATGTATTGAACAATAGCCTGACAAGTTTTCAGCCTGCTGGTTGTACCTGCCTCGAAAAGACTGGTGCTGTGATATAGCAGTTTGGATAGTCTTTGGTATTCAAGTGCCTTCATATGTGTTGTCAGATTCCAGAAGAAATAATCTCATGACATCTTGCCCGGTATGGCTGCATGGTATTTGATGAACATAATTCACAGAACTTTACCACTGTGTTATTTCGGCATAGTCATCTCACAAGACACTAATGCTTGTAAAAAAGACAATCAGAACCTGAAAAAAAATAAAAGGGTTTTAATTGTCGCTTGTATGTCACTTGTGTAATGTCAGTTAAGCTTGTGTGCTTCAATATTGTATACTAGCAGGGTACCCTGGCATATATTGTAAAAAGTAAACCAAATTTAAATAGCGGAACCTCATATATACAAATTTAAATATATTTTTATCGGTTAACAGATAAACATATACATAACCTCATATTTCCAAATTTGATGGTGCCCGACCCGACCCCAACCCCTATCTCGGACGGCATCACTTGGAAATACTCAAAATATACTATTATATAATGTCAAATAATTGAGATGACTGTATGAGTTCAGTTAGTGAATTAGCATTCACTAGTCATACGGAACCCCATTCCTAACTTTGAGAGCACCATTTTGTGAACTAATTAAAACTGACTAATCTTCTTCAGCTACCTGCATATAAATCAGACAAATTCTGATGACGTTTTTTAAACTCAGTCGACTCAATATGAAATAACCATATGAATAGGATATATATGTTGATATTCATTCTTTAATAAACTTAATAAATCAATCTTCGAGAAAACATGTTTGCTTTTTATATTCATGAAATGCATCAAAAAACAAGGGTTCATTGTTTAGCATACTTTCAGAGTGCATTGAGAAAGGAATATGATCATGTGATAAAACCCAGATGTATGGCAAATATATGCACCCATATAAGATGTCTTCAAGGACAATTTTACAAATTCTAAGATGTTTCACATGTCAGTAAACATTTTAGTTAAAATAATAAAATAACAGTTCCCATTGCAGGTGCACAAACCTAACTGTAATCTTAAACCTATTGACCGAAAAATGTAGGAATAAAAGCTCGGACAAAATTAGACATGTTGCAAAAAAAATTCTAAGTCAGAAAAGGTGGATAACTCCACCAAAACATGCCCGACAGATGTCACAATCGCAGGTGCACAGGTTCCCATGGTACTAAATGTCTGTGCCAAGTTAAAATCAAATTTACCTAACTAGACCCCCCGTGTTTTTAAAATACTAAGATGTTTCACATGTCAGTAAACATTTAGTTAAAATAATAAAATAAAAGTTCCCATTGTAGGTGCACAACAATAACACAAATCTTAAACCTATTGACCGAAAAAATGTAGGAATAAAAATTCAGACAAAATTATGCATGTTGCAAACTTAAAGTCGAAAAAGGGGAATAACTCCACAAAAAAAGTCAGACAGACATCATAGTCACAGGTGCACAGGTTCCCATGGTACTTAATATCAGTGCCAAGTTAAAAAAAACATTGACCTATAAATGTAGGAATAAAAGCTCGAACAAAATTATGCATGTTGCAAAAATATTTCTAAGTTGAAAAAGGAGGATAACTCCACCAAAAAATGTCGGACAGACGTCATAATTGGAGGTGCACAGGTTCCCATGGTACTAAATATCTGTGCCAAGTTTTAAAAGAATTCAAACCTAAAAATGTATGAATAAAAGCTCGGACTAAATTATACATGTTGCGAAAAAATTTATAAGTCGAAAAAGGGTGGATAACTCCACAAATAAAATCCAACAGATGTCATAATTGCACGTGCACAGGTTCCCATGGTGGTTAATGATGTCTGTGCCAAGTTTCACGGAAATTGATCTAAAAACAACTGAGAAAAACTCCGGACAAATTTGTGTCCCCGGCCAGATGGACGGACGAATAAGCTGACTCCAGTATACACCCCCCCCTAACTTCGTTGCGGGGGGGGGGGGGGTATAAAAATTATACATGTTTCAAAAAGAGGGAATAACTCCATCAAAAGAAGTCCGACAGACGTCATAAACGCAAGTGCGCAGGTGCCCATGGTGGTTGATGCCTGTACCAAGTTTCAAGACTGACAAAAACTCCTGACAAATTTGTGTCCACGGCTCGACGGACGACGGATGGCGGACGGATGAGCTGACTCCAGTATACCCCCTAACTTCGTTGCGGAGGGTATAATAAGTTTAGTTTGTCTCTTGAAAAATGCGTAAATCACCCAATATCTAGGGTAGGGGTTCAACGGGTTAACAATTTCTGTACTAAATAGATTTTTGCCCTCAGTTTTAAAAGTGTACACTGGAATGTTCTATTATTTATCTGGATGAAATCCAGTGCATTTATGGTTTCACCTCAAACTAATTTTTCAGTGGGAATAGGTACTTTAACCCAGCACAAACAACATACATGTACTAATGAAAGTGTCAATAACACTGTAGCTCAACTTAGGTAGGGGAATAATTTAATGGTTGACAGTAAATGGAGGAATTAGGAAGGTGCTAATGGAAATGTCTAAGTATGACAAGATGTACATGTGAAGTGAGACCAAAACAATAGTCGTATTGGTAGAAGTAGAAATGGAATGATAATGTATACGAATGAACAATGTTAACTAGATGGCAAGGACAGGAATAGCAGCAACAAGTCATTTGTGATCAGACCATGGACACTGTATTACTGTTGTCAGAACATCTGTCATGTATGTGAAAATAAGATCAAGTCTTGATTTGGTGTGTGGTGCTTGGAAGTATCTTTATCAATGAAAGTGTCAATGACACTGTAGCTCAACTTAGGTAGGGGAATAATTTAATGGTCGACAGTAAATGGAGGAATAGGAAAAGTGCTAATTGAAATGTCTAAGTAAGACTAGATGTACATTAAATATCAACATTCATAACAGGTTTCATAATGATCGGATCAGGGATGTGGTGATTATGGTGTGCCAAATGATTTATTGATGCAAAGAGTAAATTCTAAAATGGCCACCGGCAGCCATGTTTTTTTCCGAATTACCCCAAAATGACTTGTTCCCATCTACAGCCTTCACAAATCTCATAATGATCTGATCAAAGGTATGACCTGTAGCCTGTGCCAATGGATTTAGTCATGCAAAGAGTACAATCCAAGATGGCTGCTGGCGGCCATGTTTTTCGGCTGAACGACCCGAAAATGACTCGTTTCCCCATCTACATGTCATTGTTAACATACATGACAAATTTCTTGAAGTTCCGACCAAAGCTACGACCTGTAGCCCGCACCAAAGGATTTATTCATGCAAAGAGTAAAATCCAATATGGCTGCTGGCGGACACATTTTTTGGCCAAAAGACCCCAAAATGACTCGTTCCCATCTACATGTTAATATTAACATCTATGATAAATATCATGATGATGAGACAAACAGTACGACCTGTAGCCCGTGCCAATGGATTGAATTTTTAAATCCAACATAGCTGCCAGCGGCCATTTTTTTGGCCATATGACCCCAAAATGACTCGTTCCCATATACATGTCAATATCAATATTCATGACAAATTTCATAAAGGTCAGACCAAAGGTACGACCTGTAACCCGCGCCAAAGGATTTAGTCATTGAAAGAGTAAAATCCAAGATGGCTGCTGGCGGCCATGTTTTTTGGCTGAACGACCCCAAAATCACTTGTTCTACATGTCAATATTAACATCCATGACAAATTTCATGATGATCCGACGAACAGCACGACATGTAGCCCGCGCCAATGGATTGAATTTTGAAATCCAAAATGGCCACCAGCGGCCATGTTTTTTGGCCGAATGACCCCAAAATGACTCGTTCCCATCTACATGTCAATGTCAACATTCATGACAAAATTCATAAAGATCAGACCATAGGTACGACCTGTAGCCCGCGCCAAATGATTTAGTCATGCAAAGAGTAAAATCCATGATGGCTGCTGGCGGCCATGTTTTTTGGCTGAACAACCCCAAAATGACTCGTTCCCATCTACATGTCAATATTAACATCCATGACAAACTTCATAATGATCAGACGAACAGTACGACCTGTAGCCCGCGCCAATGGATTGAATTTTGAAATCCAAAATGGCCACCAGTGGCCATGTTTTTTGGCCGAATGACCCCAAAATGAATCGTTCCCATCTACATGTCAATGTTAACTTTCATGACAAATTTCATGAAGTTCCGATCAAAACTACGACCTGTAGCCTGCGCCAAATGATTTAGTCATGCAAAGAGTAAAATCCAAGATGGCTGCTGACGGCCATGTTTTTTGGCCCACTGACCCCAACATGACTCGTTCCCATCTACATGTCAATGTCAACATTTGCCCGCGCCAAAGGAAATTGTTGACGGACACACGGACGAAGGACACCAAGCCATGGCAATAGCTCAAACTTACAAAAGTAAGTTGAGCTAATAAAGGGTGTGTCAAAGGATTTAGTGATCCTAATAGTAAATGCAAGATGGCCGTGGTGGCCATGTTTTTAGACCGAATGACCCTAAAATGACTCGTTCCCATCTTCATCTCAATGTCGACATCCATGATAATTTTTATGATGATCAAACAAACAGTACAGCCTGTAACCACGTTAACTGAATAAATTTTGAAATCCATGATGTTCACCAGCGGCCATGTCTTTTGGCTGAATGACCCCCAAAATGACTCGTTCTCATCTACATGTCAATATCAACATTCATGATAAATTTCATAATGATCAGATCAGGGATGTGGTCTGTAGGGTTTGCCAAAGTATTTAATGATGTAAAGATTAAATTCTAGAATGGCCACCAGTAACCAATTTTTTTGGGAATCACCCCAAAATAACTCGTTCCCATCTACATGTCAACATCCATGAAAAAATTCATGAAGATCAAACAAACATATCGGTCTATAACACATGCTAATGAATTTTGTAGAAATATTTAGTCATACAAAGAGTAAAATCTAAAATGGAAATTGGTGGCCATATTTTTTTGACGAATGACACCAAAATGACTCGTTCCCATCTACATATCAATATTAACATCCATGACAAATTTCATGATGATCAGACGAACATTACGACCTGTAGCCCGCGCCAATGGATTGAATTTTTAAATCCAAGATGGCCACCAGCGGCCATGTTTTTTGACCAAATGACCCCAAAATGACTCGTTCCCATCTACATGACAATGTCAACATTCATGACAAATTTCATACAGATTACACCAAAGGTACGACCTGTAGCTCGCGCTAAACGATTTAGTCATGCAAAGAGTAAAATCCAAGATGGCTGCTGGCGGCCATGTTTTTTGGCCGAATGACCCCAAAATTACTCGTTCCCATCTACATGTCAATATTATCATCCATGACAAATTTCATGATGATCAGACAAACAGTACGACCTGTGGCACGTGGTAATGGATTAAATTTTTAAATCCAAGATGGCCGCTGGCGGCCATGTTTTTCGTCCGAATGACCCCAAAATGACTCATTCCCATCTACATGTCATTATTAACATTCATGACAAATTTTATGATGATCATAATAAAGGTACGACCTTTAGCCTGTGCTAAAGGATTTAGTCATACAAAGAGTAAAATCCAAGATGGCTGCTGGTGGCCATGTTTTTTGGCCGAATGACCCCAAAATGACTCGTTCCCAACTACATGTCATTATTAACATTCATCATATTACGTGTACACTGGCTTTAAAAAATGATTCGGGGGTACCTCACCAAATGTTCTGAGCTGGTGTGGGTCATAATATCAGTTCCAATGGGGTTTTATTACTGTGAAACAAATCAATGCAAACGCAGCAAATGCTAGGTGCGGTTTGGAACCCCTGAGTCCACACCCTGGGTCTGTGTTTTACACTAATAATTCATCAATCTAATCGACTTGAGTGTGTGCATGTGTAGGAGTAGTCCTGTCTGGTGCATTGAAACTTCATGCAGGTTTGTTTGAGGTTGCATATCGATATTCATGTAGTCGGGGAGCCAATAAGGTCCACCTGCACCCCCCCGATGATTACAAATAACCTTATTTTTATTGTTCCCTATGGTATCCAGATAAAGAATCCGGAATTCTCCGAAAAATAAAGGTGGCCCTACTAGGTGCTAGAGCCATTTGAATCCAAGATGGCCGCCATTTCCTCTAATTCCGACCAGCTGTATTTAATCGTTGTAATAGATCGGTTTTTAGCAAAAGACACAGACAAAATATATGCCATTTGTTGGTATGATGTCCTTCTTCAAAATGACGGCAAAAAATTTCGAAAAAAATTCAAAATGGCCGCCGAAAAATGACGTCATCTGCACGAAAATAGGAAATTTAATTAATATTTCACCATATCTTCCATTTTTCTTCACATTAATCATTAGTAAATGGCAATGTTTTTGAGACAGTCATCAAGCGTGATATTATAGCGTCATTTTAAGACATTTGCCATTGACGAGGGTTCCGTAATAGATACAGAAAGAGGATTTGAAAAAGAGGGGTAAAATTTTCGATTTTTTGCAAGACGATTTTGATAGTCATTTTATCGACAAACCACACAGGCTGTTAATAGAATGTCAACAACTATGTGCTTTATTTTATTGGACGGATGTTTTACTTCAATGGGAATGAAATTGGTGTAGAAAATTTCCAAAATGGCCGCCAAAAATATGAAAAATGGTAAATATTGCCCCAGGGTGTCCTGCAATGGCTTACAAGTTGTGGTTAATATATAAAATTGGCTAATCTGTATTATATACATTGCATACTAACATGTTTGATGCACCATGGATCATTGTTTCTATTGTCACCACTGACATCACCAGAAATATTGGATTTTTCTCTCACAAACTTGACATAAATTTCGGCAAAAATTCACTTTTCAGGGTTGGACAATTGTTTTAAGTAAAATGCAACTATCATTGGTATCAAAGGTATTTATTGTATTGGTCTATCTTAAATGTGTCACACTACGGTGTTCATAGACCAAATTGCTCAAGATGGCTTCCAAAATGGCAACCAAATTTGTAAAAAGTTAATTTTTTACATATATCCCGAACATTATTCTCTGCGTTATCCGACAAGGTAGTAAATTGTGACTCACTTGGTTATTGTACGTGTTAGTTAATTAACTGACAACTACGTTCTATTATGTTTGTCCCAGTTCCGTATGGGGCATGACAAATTCATTTTAAAGTTGCAGTATGGAATTTTGCGGAGAACCTCTTTTGTGTTTCTTGCCATATTATTGAAAGGAAATGGGCAGAACTTTGAAACGGAACTGAGATGAACCATAATATGTGGCTATTCTGGTCCATTATGATAAAACATATCAACTGGATACACGGTGGATGCCAAGATGGTAGCCAGGGAGTTACTATATGGTCATAGATGAGGTGAATAGGTATACAGGGAGTTATTGTATGGTCAACGGTGAGATGAGTACATGTATGTATACAATTAGTGACTGTATGATCATAAATGTAATGAATAGCTATACAGGGAGTGACTAAATGGTCATGAGTCAGGTGTATGAGTATACCCGGTGTTCCTGCTTGGTGACGTGTAGGTCATGTGTAGGTTATACGGGTATACACATGTGTTGCTATATGGTCATGGGCGAGGGGTATGTGTATATAGCGAGCGGCTATATGGCCATGGATGATGTGCATATGCATACATGGAGTGAATATACTGACATGGCTGGGGAGTATTAGTATATCTTGAGTGGCTATTCTGCTATGGTGTGACAAATAGGGATACGGGGAGTGACATGGCCAAGGGTGAGGTGAATATATATACAATGATTGACCATGATCATGTACGAATGTTTTGAATAGGTACACACGGTGTGACTATATGGCCGTAGGTCAGATGAAGGAGTATACCAGGTGCCATGGGTGAGGGTATGTGTATGAAGCGAGTGGCTATATGACCATTGGTGAGGTGGATATGTATACCCGGGGTGACTCTATGGTCATTATTGTGGTGTTGATGTATATATTGAATGTCTATTTGACCATGTGTGTGTGGAGAATAGGTATACATGGGATGACCGTATGGCCAATAGTGAGGTGAATGGGTATACAAGGAGTGACTCTATGGTTATGGGTCATGTTTAGGATTATACCCGGTGTGACTGCATTGTGACTCATGGCTGTATGGCCATCCATGGTCATGGGTCAGGTGTACGTTTATACAGTTGGTCACTATATTGTTATGTCTGTAGTGTTTATGTATATATGGAATGTAATGGGTGGCTATCGCTTTTCACGTTTAAAGTTCCCCCATGTACACAAACACTATCATGGTGGAGAACTCTTTGATATGACCTCTCTATTGATTAACATATCCTTGCGTTATTGTGGAAAGCGATAGCCACCCAAATTACACATGTACAACCCACCATGACCTCATATGTACATAAACACCACACAAATGACAATATAGTCACCCACTCTATACACATACACCTGACCATACAGCCATATTTGGTTATACTGGTACATGCCACAAATGACGATACAGCCATGAGTCACCATGCATGAACACCAGGTATACTCCTACACCTGACCATATAGTCACTATGTGTATACATATTCACCACATTCACGATCATAAAGTCACTCATTGTATACCTATTCACCTCACCGTGGACCATACAGCCACTACATGTATATCTATTCGCCATACCCATGACCATAGAGTCAATCCAGATATACATATACACCTCATCAATGGTGAGCCCTTCCAAATATACCAATACCCGCACACACGACCACTCATAAGTTTAATACTTGCATATACACCTCGCACATGACAATTCAGCAACTCAATGTATACTTATACACGCCATCCATGATCATTCATCTACACCCTATACACCACCGATGATAATACATCCACAACATATATCAATATACGACCCACCCGTTACCAAAAGGGCACTCCCTATATAGCCACAGGTATGCATATAACTTCAATCTTGACCGTACAGGCATACCAGGTGCACCTATACACATTACCCATAACCATAAAATCACTCCCTATTTATCTACGCACTCCATCCATGATCATACAGACAGCACAAATATACATATACACCCACATGTCACAATACAGCCACACACGGTACACATATACATCCCACCACGACATTACAGTCACTCCATATATACATAAACAACTCACAGATGACCATGTAGCTACTCTCGTTATATCTATACACCACAGCAATGCCCATACGGTCACAACGGCCACACACAACAATACACCGTACAGTCACTACATGTATACCGATTCACCTCACACATGCCCATACAGCCACTCCTTATATTCCTATGCATCTCACCATGGACACCCCACTCATAACCATATAGTCACTCCTTGTATACATATTCACACCATTCATGCCCATACAGTAACTCCCTGTATATATATTCACCTCACCCTTGGCCATGTCACTCCCCGTATCCCTATTGTCACACCATAGCAGAATAGCCACTCAAGATATACTAATACTCCCCAGCCATGTCAGTATATTCACTCCATGTATGCATATGCACATCATCCATGCCCATATAGCCGCTCGCTATATACACATACCCCTCGCCCATGACCATATAGCAACACATGTGTATACCCGTATAACCTACACATGACCATACAGCCACATCACCAAGCAGGAACACCGGGTATACTCATACACCTGACACATGACCATTTAGTCACTCCCTGTATAGCTATTCATTACATTTATGATCATACAGTCACTAATTGTATACATACATGTACTCATCTCACCGTTGACCATACAATAACTCCCTGTATACCTATTCACCTCACCTATGATCATATAGTAAGTCCCTGGCTACCATCTTGGCATCCACCCTGTATCCAGTTGATATGTTTTATCATAATGGACCAGAATAGCCACATATTATGGTTCATCTCAGTTCCGTTTCAAAGTTCTGCCCATTTCCTTTCAATAATATGGCAAGAAACACAAAAGAGGTTCTCCGCAAAATTCCATACTGCAACTTTAAAATGAATTTGTCATGCCCCATACGGAACTGGGACAAACATAATAGAACGTAGTTGTCAGTTAATTAACTAACACGTACAATAACCAAGTGAGTCACAATTTACTACCTTGTCGGATAACGCAGAGAATAATGTTCGGGATATATGTAAAAAATTAACTTTTTACAAATTTGGTTGCCATTTTGGAAGCCATCTTGAGCAATTTGGTCTATAAACACCGTAGTGTGACACATTTAAGATAGACCAATACAATAAATACCTTTGATACCAATGATAGTTGCATTTTACTTAAAACAATTGTCCAACCCTGAAAAGTGAATTTTTGCCGAAATTTATGTCAAGTTTGTGAGAGAAAAATCCAATATTTCTGGTGATGTCAGTGGTGACAATAGAAACAATGATCCATGGTGCATCAGACATGTTAGTATGCAATGTATATAATACAGATTAGCCAATTTTATATATTAACCACAACTTGTAAGCCATTGCAGGACACCCTGCGGCAATATTTACCATTTTTCATATTTTCGGCGGCCATTTTGGAAATTTTCTACACCAATTTCATTCCCATTGAAGTAAAACATCCGTCCAATAAAATAAAGCACATAGTTGTTGACATTCTATTAACAGCCTGTGTGGTTTGTCGATAAAATGACTATCAAAATCGTCTTGCAAAAAATCGAAAATTTTACCCCTCTTTTTCAAATCCTCTTTCTGTATCTATTACGGAACCCTCGTCAATGGCAAATGTCTTAAAATGACGCTATAATATCACGCTTGATGACTGTCTCAAAAACATTGCCATTTACTAATGATTAATGTGAAGAAAAATGGAAGATATGGTGAAATATTAATTAAATTTCCTATTTTCGTGCAGATGACGTCATTTTTCGGCGGCCATTTTGAATTTTTTTCGAAATTTTTTGCCGTCATTTTGAAGAAGGACATCATACCAACAAATGGCATATATTTTGTCTGTGTCTTTTGCTAACAACCGATCTATTACAACGATTAAATACAGCTGGTCGGAATTAGAGGAAATGGCGGCCATCTTGGATTCAAATGGCTCTAGCACCTAGTAGGGCCACCTTTATTTTTCGGAGAATTCCGGATTCTTTATCTGGATACCATAGGGAACAATAAAAATAAGGTTATTTGTAATCATCGGGGGGGTGCAGGTGGACCTTATTGGCTCCCCGACTAATGTCTCTTTATATGATATTTGCTTATCTTACAGTCGTCGGTATATATAGGCTAGTGAATATGTAAAAGTTGTAGTTGGAAACTTTGGACAATTCATCGACTAATGTCTTTTCTAGTTGCTTTTATAAGCTATATAAAAATTCAAACACGCGAACTTGAAGGTCAAGACCCTGTTCTGTTATCAAATATTTCGTCAAAGCATGCATTGAGCGGTCGGGTAGAGTACACTGAATACTTGACTTGAAACAAATTTTATTTACAAAAAATACGAAAGGGATTTGGACACAAGTTTTGCAACTTATAAAGCTCCTCTCCCAATACGATAACACACAAACAAGATGACGGTTTTACGTATACACTGAATATTCAGGTGCACGCCAGGAAAATTGTTTCAAGACTAGCATGGCTTAACCCCGACAATACGCTTAGTTAGACTGATATGATGATTGCAGTTTGCAAACGGTTAACAGCTTTTAAATAGCATATATATTGGCTATACATTTAATATACAACAATAATTGTTGTATAACCAACAATGTATCATAGATTTCAGTTGCGATAAACTACAAATAAACAATGCATGCATGTTGCAGTCATTAGCTACATGCGGCCATATATGACCCCTGTCAGTCTAGACTATCAATACACTATCAATAAACATCCACCCATAATCCCCTAATACACAGTGTATTCGGGAGTGTATTGGGAATCACACATACCAGCAATGTTAATTGCCGCTGTCTGCCACAGAGGTGAAAGGTTAAACCCGATTGATTTCTAACTATCATTGTAAAGAAATTGTTAATTAATTTTTATAGCGTTTCTTCGCCACATATCAACAGGTAAATATACAATTTTCCGAGATGATGTAAGGCACCTGAGTGAAAGGGGAACATTCCCTCTGTGTAACTAGATATTTCCCGAGCTCACCCTTCTGGAGAAGTTGCCGAGATATTAAGAAACAAAAGACAGGGTCCCAATCTCACTAAATTTACAGAGTGCATATGCAATAAATAATATTCGATGAATCTGCCGAATTTATCACTTGAAACCCTGGAATATTTCCACGCTGTGGACAGAAGCTGGGAATTAATTTTGATACCATCGGAAAGGGGAACTCTGTAATTTAGTGAGGTTGGGACCCGACTTTTGTTTCTCAATATATCGGCAACTTATCCATAAGGGAGGGGCTCGGGAAATATCTAGTTACACAGAGGGAATGTTCCCCTTTTCGATGACATCAAAATTAACTCCCAGGTTCTTCCCACGGCGTGGAAATATCCCAGCGTTTCAAGTGATAAATTATGCAGATTCATCGGATATTATCTATAACAGATGCACTCTGTAATTTAGTGAGGTTGGGACCCCGACTTTTGTTTCTCAATATATCGGCAACTTATCCAGAAGGGAGGGGCTCGGGAAATATCTAGTTACACAGAGGGAATGTTCCCCTTTCCGATGACATCAAAATTAATTCCCAGATTCTTCCCACAACGTGGAAATATCTCAGCGTTTCAAGTAATAAATTCGGCAGATTCAACAAACATATTCTGTAACAGATGCACTCTGTAAATTTAGTGAGGTTGTGACCCCAACTTTTGTTTCTTAATATGTCGGCAACTTATCCAGAAGGAAGGGGCTCGGGAAATATCTAGTTATACAGAGGGAATGTTCCCCTTTTCGATGACATCAAAATTAACTCCCAGGTTCTTCCCACGGCGTGGAAATATCCCAGCGTTTCAAGTGATAAATTCGGCAGATTCATCGGATATTAACTATAACAGATGCACTCTGTAAATTTAGTGAGGTTGGGACCCCGACTTTTGTTTCTTAATATCTCAGCAACTTATCCAGAAGGAAGGGGCTCGGGAAATATCTAGTTACACAGAGGGAATGTTCCCCTTTCCGATGGCATCAAAATGAATTCCCAGGTTCTTACCACAGCGTGGAAATATCTCAGCGTTTCAAGTAATAAATTCGGCAGATTCAACAAACATATTCTGTAACAGATACACTCAGTAAATTTAGTGAGGTTGGGACCCACGACTTTTGTTTCTTAATATCTCGACAACTTATCCATTAGGGAGGGGCTCGGGAAATATCTAGTTATACAGAGGGAATGTTCCCCTTTCCGATGACATAAAAATTAACTCCCATGTTCATCCCACAGCGTGTAAATATCCCAGCGTTTCAAGTGATAAATTCGACAGATTCATCAGATATTATCTATAACAGATGCACTCTGCAATTTAGTGAGGTTGGGACCTCGACTTTTGTTTCTTAATATCTTGGCAACTTATCCAGAAGGGAGGGGCTCGGGAAATATCTAGTTACACAGAGGGAATGTTCTTCTTTTCGATGACATCAAAATTAACTCCCAGGTTCTTCCCACGGCGTGGAAATATCCCAGGGTTTCAAGTGATAAATTCTGCAGATTCATCAGATATTATCTATAACAGATGCACTCTGTAATTTAGTGAGGTTGGGACCCCGACTTTTGTTTCTCAATATATCGGCAACTTATCCAGAAGGGAGGGGCTCGGGAAATATCTAGTTACACAGAGGGAATGTTCCCCTTTCCGATGGCATCAAAATGAATTCCCAGGTTCTTACCACAGCGTGGAAATATCTCAGCGTTTCAAGTAATAAATTCGGCAGATTCAACATACATATTCTGTAACAGATGCACTCAGTAAATTTAGTGAGGTTGGGACCTCGACTTTTGTTTCTTAATATCTCGGCAACTTATCCAGAATGGAGGGCTCAGGAAATATCTAGTTACACAGAGGGAATGTTCCTCTTTTCGATTACATCAAAATTAACTCCCAGGTTCTTCCCACGGCGTGGAAATATCTCAGCGTTTCAAGTAATAAATTCGGCAGATTCAACAAACATATTCTGTAACAGATGCACTCTGTAAATTTAGTTAGGTTGGGGGCCCAACTTTTGTTTCTTAATATGTCGGCAACTTATCCAGAAGGGAGTGGCTCGGGAATTATCTAGTTATACAGAGGGAATGTTCCCCTTTCCGATAGCATCAAAATTAATTCCCAGGTTCTTACCACAGCGTGGAAATATCTCAGCGTTTCAAGTAATAAATTCGGCAGATTCAACAAACATATTCTGTAACAGATGCACTCAGTAAATTTATTGAGGTTGGGACCCCGACTTTTGTTTCTTAATATCTCGACAACTTACCCATTAGGGAGGGGCTCGGAAATATCTAGTTATACAGAGGGAATGTTCCCCTTTCCGATGACATCAAAATTAACTCCCAGGTTCTTCCCACAGCATGGAAATATCCCAGCGTTTCAAGTGATAAATTCAGCAGATTCATCAGATATTATCTATAATAGATGCACTCTGTAATTTAGTGAGGTTGGGACCCTGACTTTTGTTTCTTAATATTTCTGCAACTTATCCAGAAGGGAGGGACTTGGGAAATATCTAGTTATACAGAGGGAATGTTCCCCTTCCGATGACATCAAAATTAACTCCCAGTTTCTTCCCACAGCGTGGAAATATCCCAGCGTCTCAAGTGATAAATTAATTCCCGGTTACGCTTAGTTAGACTGATATGATGATTGCAGTTTGCAAACGGTTAACAGCTTTTAAATAGCATATATATTGGATATACATGTAATATACAACAATAAGTGTCGTATAACCAACAATGTATCATTGACTTCAGTTGCAATAAATTACAAATAAACAATGCATGCATGTTGCGGTCATTAGCTATATGTGACCATATATGACCCCTGTCAGTCTAGACTATCAGTACACTATCAATAAACATCCATACCGCGCCCATAATCCCTTATACACAGTGTATTCGGGAGTGTATTGGGAATCACTCATACCAACAATGTTAATTGCCGCTGTCTGCCACAGAGGTGAAAGGTTATACCTGAGTGATTTCTGACTATCATTGTAAAGAAATTGTTTCTTAATTTTGTTAGCGTTTCTTTACAAACATATCAAGAATTTAATAGATAAATATACCATTTTGCGAGGTGAGGTTGGGCACCGGAGTTATTTCTGATGTTAAATTTAGTGAGGTTGGGACCCCGACTTTTGTTTCTCAATATTTTGGCAACTTATCCAGAAGGGAGGGACTCGGGTGATATCTAGTTATACAGAGGGAATGTTCCTCTTTCCGATGACATCAAAATTAACTCCCAGGTTCTTACCACAGAGTGGAAATATCTCAGCGTTTCAAGTAATAAATTTGGCAGATTCAACAAACATATTCTGTAACATATATGCACTCAGTAAATTTAGTGAGGTTGGGACCCCAACTTTTGTTTCTTAATATGTCGGCAACTTATCCAGAAGGGAGGGGTTCAGGAAATATCTAGTTACACAGAGGGAATGCTCCTCTTTCCGGTGGCATCAAATTAATGCCCAGCTTCTGCCCACAGCGTGGAAATATTCCAGCGTTTCAAGTGATAAATTCGGCAGATTCATCGAATATTATCTATAGCATATGCACTCTGTAAATTTAGTGAGGTTGGGACCCCGTCTTTTGTTTCTTAATATCTCGGCAACTTCTCCAGAAGGGGGGGGGGCTCGGGAAATATCTAGTTATACAGAGGGAATGTTCCCCTGTGCGATGGCTATATTCTATTAAAGTCCTTGTACATGAAATGGACAAACGCTCTTTATCCATACCCCGCAATGCATTTAAACGAATGCTGTTTATTTGTCATGCTTAATCTTGATATATTGTAAAGGAAAGTTGTCAGCATAATGCAAACTTACAAACTTAAAAATTCACTCAGGTGCCTCACATCATCTCAGAAAATTGTATATTTACCTGTTGATATGTGGCGAAGAAACATTGATGTTCACGTTACCCGCTATTATATTAACCTCTCTATTTATAATGAATATCTCAATGTGTATGGTAGTTAGATTACCTCATAAACAGAACATATGACCACACGATGAGGAAATTCAATTAACATGCATGTGATTTATAGATTTTAGATGATTTAAATTTTTTTTATTTAATTTAATTTAATTCAATTTAAACAAGTTTATAACATCAAACGACTGATGTAGCAAGTCTTACAAATGTCTACTTTTACAAGAGTCATGTCAAAACGTGATATATGGGTAATTTGCTGGCTATATTGGCTTAATTAATTTAGTGAGGTTGGGACCCCGACTTTCTTCTATAATCCAGGGTATGCAGTTTAAAGCAGATGTACACGTAATGAACAAATTTTATGATGATCAGAATAAAGGTACGACCTGTAGCCCGTGCTAAAGGATTTAGTCATGCAAAGAGTAAAATCCAAGATAGCTGCTGGCGGCCATGTTTTTTGGCCGAATGACCCTAAAATTACTCGTTCCCATCTACATGTCAAAATTAACATCCATGACAAATTTCATGATGATCAGGCAAAGAGTATGACCTGTGGCCCGTGCTAATGGATTAAATTTTGAAATCAAAGATGGCCCTGCACTGGTGGCCATGTTTTTTGTCCTAATGACCCCAAAATGACTCGTTCCTATCTACATTCCAATTTCATGATGATCAGACTAAAGGTACGACCTGTAACCCGTGCTAAAGGATTTAGTCATACAAAGAGTAAAATCCAAGATGGCTGCTGGTGGTCATATTTTTTGGCCGAATGACCCAAAAATGACTCGTTCCCATCTACGTGTCATTGTTAAAATCCAAGACAAATTTTATGATGATCCGACCAAAGGTACGACCTGAAGCCTGTGTCAAAGGATTTAGTCATGCAAAGAGTAAAATCTAAGATGGCTGCCGGCGGTCATGTTTTTTGGCCAAATGACCCCAAAATTACTCTTTCCCATCTACATGTCAATATTAACATCCATGACAAATTTCATGACAATAAGATGAACAGTACGGCCTGTAGCCCGTGCTAATGGATTGAATTTTAAAATACAAGATGGCCGCTGGTGGCCATGTTTTTTTCCGAATGACCCCAAAATGACTCGTTCCCATCTACATGTCAACATCCATGACAAATTTCATAATAATCGGACCAAAGGTACGAACTGTAGCCCGTGCTAAAGGAAATTGTTGACGAATCACGCCCACACACACACGCACGACGGATACCAAGCCATGGCAATAGCTCAAACTTTACAAAGTAAAGTTGAGCTAATAATTAAATATATTTACATAGCCTGTCTGTGTTACACTAAATCCTGTTTGGTGATTGTCAACTGTCAATTGGATCACACACTTTCCCAATAACACAAAGAATGTAACACGAACATGACGTCACAAATTGGCTACCTAATCTGACCTAATCCCTAAAAGTGGTCAGCAGAATAATGAGGCATGCTTTTCGAAGTTAAGCCAATTTGCATCTGAAGCCAGCTATTTGTATCAATCACATTATTGTCGCAAAGTGCTTGAAAATCTTATGTTGGGCTGACTTAATGCATTGCGTGGGCTAGTACACAAATAATCGGCAGATTTTGTGAAAATTAATAAGAATACACTCACCTTTTTATGGGAATAAATCATCAAAAAACTATATAAATATAAGAAATGAATGTAGTGGGTGTGTGTGTTATTGTGGGATATGTCGCTGTGTTCATAGGGGGAACACATTCACAATATACCTTAACAACCACAGCGCAGTATCCCCCAATAACACACACCCACTACATTCATTTCTTAAATAACGTCAAGACATCGCATAAGGGGGCAGCCAGGCATTGAATGAGTTAACAAACCTGTTCCGTTGATTACAAGTCGAACTGGTATCTGAGCTGTTCCAAAAGCAGTATTATATCCTGGCTCAGTGAAATAGTAATGAAGGTTGTTTCCATCTTGTCAATATGAATGCACGACGTCCAGTGCTGCACAGGAATTCCTTGGACCTGAAAAGTATATATTAACCTTTACTTTACTGAATGCAGCTATAAAGGTATACATTGGAATAAGTCTATTATTCATTTGGAGGGATATTCATGAAAAATGGGCAGACGACAGATACACGAGTGGATAATACAACTGCAGAAGAATTCCTTTTCATTGGTGGGAAATGTTTTGATAATAAGTCCAATAAATGGCCTATTGTTTAACTTATTATCAGAACATTTCATAAGGGAGATACTCGGCAATGACTATTTAGTAAAGAAAGTGTTAAAGACATATTATGCACCTATTTCAGTTTTCACTTACTGAAGGTGATTTTACTATTCAGCCACCACACCTACAGTAATGCTCTAATTAATCGACTCCTTAACCACAGCAGAATTATGGGTAACTTTTCAGGATTTAGTTGGAAATATGGCTTGTTGCCATTCATCAGAAAGCTCTTGGCCAAGAGCTTTCCGATTAATGGCAACAAGACATATTTCCGACTAAATCCTGAAAAGTTACCCATAATTCTGCTGTGGGGAGTCGATTATTTAGAGCATTACTGTATTTGAATAATGTATCAGTCAAGTATTATAGCTGAAAAATTCAACATTGGTTTTACCTTTACTAAAACATAACATCTGACTTGCATAATAATGTAAATGAACAAGCCTGCAAATAGTGTGTCTGTCATTTGCAGAATGAGGTCCACAGAGTGTAAATTTAGTGATGCTATCCCACATCCCAAATTCACCCTCTGGGAACCTCATTCTGCTGAGGTCTCAACTCCTATGGCCCATGGGAGACCTGAGGATCAGATTGAAGTTCCCCAGTTGAAGTTGGTGATGTTCACACATTAGTCACCTCGATTATGCATTTTATCTTCTCTAATTTTATGGGATATAGAATCTTCCCAGAAGAGAACAAGAGCATCGTAACAAATTTCATGACGATCTGACCAAAGCTACAACCTGTAGGCCGCGCCAGAGGATTTAGTCATGCAAAGAGTTAAATCCAAGATGGCTTCTGGTGACCATTTTTTTTGGCCGAATGACCCCCAAAATGACTCGTTCCCATCTACATGTCAATATTAATATCCATGACAAATTTCATGATGATCAGACAAACGGTACGACCTGTAGCCTGTGCTAATGGATTGAATATTGAAATCCAAGACGGCCACTGGCGGCCATGTTTTTTTCCCGAATGAACCCAAAATGACTCGTTCCCATCTACATTTCAATGTCAACAGCTATGACACATTTTATGATGACCCGACCAAGGGTACGACCTGTAGGTCGTACCAAAGAATTTAGTCATGAAAAGAGTAAATGTAAGATGGCGGCCGGCAGCCATGTTTTTTGGCCGAATGACCCCAAAATTACTCGTTCCCATCTACATGTCAATGTTAACATTCAAGACAAATTTCATGATGATCAGACCAAATGTACCTGTACGACCTGTAGCCCGTGCTACTGGATTGAATTTTGAAATCCAAGATGGCCACTGGCGGCCATGTTGTTTGTCCGAATGACCCCAAAACGACTCGTTCCCATCTGCATTCCAATTTCAACAGCCATGACAAATTTCATGATGATCAGACTAAAGGTACGACCTGTAGCCCGTGCTAAAGGATTTAGTCATACAAAGAGTACAATCCAAAATGGCTGCTGGCGGCCATGTTTTTTTGCCGAATGACCCCAAAATGACTCGTACCCATCTACATGTCATTGTTAACATCCATGAAAAAATTTATGATGATCCGACCAAAGGTACGTCTACGACCTGTAGGCCGTGCCAAAAAATTTAGTCATGCAAAGAGTAAAATCTAAGATGGCTGCCGGCGCGGTGGCCATGTTTTTGGGGCGAACAACCCCAAAATTACTCGTTCCCATCTACATGTCAATATTAACATCCAAGTCAAATTTCATGATGATCAGACGAACAGTACGACCTGTAGCCCGTGCTAATGGATTGAATATTGAAATCCAAGATGGCCACTGGCGGCCATGTTTTTTTCCTGAATGAACACAAAATGACTCGTTCCCATCAACATGTCAATGTCAACAGCCATGACAAATTTCATGATGATCAGAATGAAAGTGTCAATGACACTGTAGCTCAACTTAGGTAGGGGAATAATTTAATGGTTTACAGTAAATGGAGAAATAGGAAAGATGCTGATTGAAATGTCTTACCTGTGCCAAAGGATTTAGTCATGCAAATAGTAAAATCCAAGATGGCTGCTGCCGAATGACCCCAAAAGAACTTGTTCCCATCTACATGTCATTATTAACATCCATGACAAATTTTATGAAGATCCGACCAAAGCTACAACCTGTAGCCTACTCCAAAGGATTTAGTCATGCAAAGAGTAAAATCCAAGATGGTTGCTGGCGGCCATGTTTTTTTGCCGAACGACCCCAAAATGACATGTTCCGATCTACATGTCAATATTATCATCCATGACAAATTTCATGATTATCAGACGAATAGTACGACATGTAGCCCGCCCGCGTCAATGGATTTAATTTTGAAATCCAAGATAAGCCACCAGCGGCCATGTTTTTTGGCCGAATGACCCATCTACATGTCAATGTCAACATTCATGATAAATTGCATAAAGATCAGACAAAAGGTACGACATGTAGCCCGCGCTAAAGGATTTAGTCATGCAAAGAGTAAAATCCAAGATGGCTGCTGGTGGCCATGTTTTTTGGCTGAACGACCCCAAAATAACTAGATGTCATTGTTAACATCCATGACAAATTTCATGAAGATCTGACCAAAGCTAAAGATCGAACACATATGCACATGGCATACTGTTGTAAAATGCTCATTTGTGTTCTATATTATCCAATACATATCATTGTATATGTGAACAAAGACAGCACTTTATTTGATGTATCTGTCATATATATGTTATATTATTGAATAAATATATGCCACTACTCACGTTTTATTGAACATATACATGACATAGACTTTTATACAGGCACTGGATGTTCGATGTTGTAAACATATATGTGGTATTTTACAACACAAATGTGCATGTTACAACACCAGTGTGCATATGTGTTCGATCTTTAGCTTTGGTCAGATCTTCATGAAATTTGTCATGAATATTGACATTGACATGTAGATGGGAACGAGTCATTTTGGGGTCATTTGGCCAAAAAACATGGCCGCCAGCAGCCATCTTGGATTTTACTCTTTGCATGACTAAATCGTTTAGCACGGGCTACAGGTCGTACCTTTGGTCGGAACTTCATGAAATTTGTCATTGATATTAGAAATGACATGTATATGGGACGAGTCATTTTGGGGTTATTTGGCCGAAAAACATGGCCACCAGCAGCCATCTTGGATTTTACTCTTTGCATTACTAAATCCTTTGGCACGGGCTACAGGTTGTACCTTTGGTCTAATCTTTATGAAATTTGTCATGGATATTGACATTGACATGTAGATGGGAACGAGTCATTTGGGGTCATTTGGCCAAAAAACATGGCCGCTGGCGGTCATCTCGGATTTAAAAATTTAAGCCATTGGCGCGGGCTACAGGTCGTACTGTTCGTCTGATCATGAAATGTGTTATGGATGTTAACAATGACATGTAGATGGGAACGAGCCATTTTAGGGTTTTTCGGCATTAAAGCATGGCTGCCAATGGCCATGTTGGATTTTACTTTTTGCATGACTAAAGCTATCAAATATTTTTGAATATAGCCGCCAGCAACCATCTTAGATTTTACTTTTATATACATACCGGTATATCTCTCCATGTTGATAACCTAGTATTAGACATTCAATTTTCCACATTCCTAATCGCTCCATTGACTGTAACACATTAAATTATTCCCTGAAGATCTGACCAAAGGTACGACCTGTAGCCCGTGCCAAAGGATTTAGTAATGTAAAGAGTAAAATTCAAGATGGTTGCTGGGGGCCATGTTTTTTGGCCGAATGACCCCAAAATGACTCGTTCACATCTACATGTCATTGTTAACATCCGAGACAAATTTCATGAAGATCCGACCAAAGGTACGACCTGTAGCCCGTGCTAAACGATTTAGTCATGCAAAGAGTAAAATTCAAGATGGCTGCTGGCGGCCATGTTTTTTGGTGGAATGACCCCAAAATGACTCGTTCCCATCTAGATGTCATTGTTAACATCCGTGACAAATTTCATGAAGATCCGACCAAAGGTACGACCTGTAGCCCGTGCTAAACGATTTAGTCATGCAAAGAGTAAAATTCAAGATGGCTGCTGGCGGCCATGTTTTTTGGTGGAATGACCCCAAAATGACTCGTTCCCATCTAGATGTCATTGTTAACATCCGTGACAAATTTCATGAAGATCCGACCAAAGGTACGACCTGTAGCCCGTGCTAAACGATTTAGTCATGCAAAGAGTAAAATTCAAGATGGCTGCTGGCGGCCATGTTTTTTGGTGGAATGACTCCAAAATTACTCGTTCCCATCTAGATGTCATTGTTAACATCCATGACAAATTTCATGAAGATCTGACCAAAGCTAAAGATCGAACACATATGCACACGGCATGCTGTTGTAAAATGCTCATTTATGTTCTATATTATCCAATACATATGGTTGTATATGTGAACAAAGACAGCACTTTATTTTATGTATGTGTCATATATATGTTATATTATTGAATAAATATATGCCACTACTCACTTTTTATTGAACATATACATGACATCGACTTTTATACAGCCACTGGATGTTCGATGTTTTAAACATATATGTGGTATTTTACAACACAAATGTGCATGTTACAACACCAGTGTGCATATGTGTTCGATCTTTAGCTTTGGTCAGATCTTCATGAAATTTGTCATGAATATTGACATTGACATGTAGATGGGTACGAGTCATTTTGGGGTCATTTGGCTAAAAAACATGGCCGCCAGCAGCCATCTTGGATTTTACTCTTTGCATGACTAAATCCTTTGGCATTGGCTACAGGTCGTACCTTTGGTCGGAACTTCATTAAATTTGTCATTGATATTAGAAATGACATGTATATGGGAACGAGTCATTTTGGGGTTATTTGGCCGAAAAACATGGCCGCCAGCAGCCATCTTGGATTTTATTCTTTGCATTACTAAATCCTTTGGCGCGGGCTACAGGTTGTACCTTTGGTCTAATCTTTATGAAATTTGTCATGTATGTTAACACTGACATGTAGATGGGAACGAGTCATTTTGAGGCCATTCGGCCAAAAAACATGGCCGCCAGCAGCCATCTTGGATTTTACTCTTTGCATTACTAAATCCTTTGGCGCGGGCTACAGGTTGTACCTTTGATCTAATCTTTATGAAATTTGTCATGAATATTGACATTGACATGTAGATGGGAACGAGTCATTTTGGGGTCATTTGGCCAAAAACCATGGCCGCTGGCGGTCATCTCGAATTTAAAAATTCAATCCATTGGCGCGGGCTACAGGTCGTACCTGTTATGGATGTTAACAATGACATGTAGATGGGAAAGAGCCATTTTAGGGTTATTCGGCATTAAAACATGGCTGCCAGTGGCCATCTTGGATTTTACATCTTGCATGACTAAAGCTAGCCGCCAGCAACCATCTTAGATTTTACTTTTATATATATCTCTTCATGTTGATAACCTAGTATTAGACATTCAACTTTCCACATTCCTAATCGCTCCATTGACTGTAACACATTAAATTATTCCCTGAAGATCTGACCAAAGGTACGACCTGTAGCCCGTGCCAAAGGATTTAGTAATGTAAAGAGTAAAATTCAAGATGGTTGCTGGTGGCCATGTTTTTTGGCCGAATGACCCCAAAATGACTCATTCACATCTACATGTCATTGTTAACATCCGTGACAAATTTCATGAAGATCCGACCAAAGGTATGACCTGTAGCCCGTGCTAAACGATTTAGTCATGCAAAGAGTAAAATTCAAGATGGTTGCTGGCGGCCATGTTTTTTTGGCCGAATGACCCCAAAATGACTCGTTCACATCTACATGTCATTGTTAACATCCGTGACAAATTTCATGAAGATCCGACCAAAGGTATGACCTGTAGCCCGTGCTAAACGATTTAGTCATGCAAAGAGTAAAATTCAAGATGGCTGCTGGCGGCCATGTTTTTTGGCGGAATGACCCCAAAATTACTCGTTCCCATCTAGATGTCATTGTTACCATCCATGACAAATTTCATGAAGATCTGACCAAATCTAAAGATCGAACACATATGCACACGGCATGCTGTTGTAAAATGCTCATTTATGTTCTATATTATCCAATACATATGGTTGTATATGTGAACAAAGACAGCACTTTATTTGATGTATGTGTCATATATATGTTATATTATTGAATAAATATATGCCACTACTCACTTTTTATTGAACATATACATGACATTGACTTTTATACAGGCACTGGATGTTCGATGTTGTAAACATATATATGTGGTATTTTACAACACAAATGTGCATGTTACAACACCAGTGTGCATATGTGTTCGATCTTTAGCTTTGGTCAGATCTT
The DNA here is from genome assembly GCA_032622095.1 of Siphonodentalium dalli. Lineage (NCBI taxonomy): Eukaryota > Metazoa > Mollusca > Scaphopoda > Gadilida > Siphonodentaliidae > Siphonodentalium > Siphonodentalium dalli. The sequence goes on from CP136068.1 coordinate 50,796,594, forward strand.
CATGAAATTTGTCATGAATATTGACATTGACATGTAGATGGGAACGAGTCATTTTGGGGTCATTTGGCTAAAAAACATGGCCGCCAGCAGCCATCTTGGATTTTACTCTTTGCATGACTAAATCCTTTGGCATTGGCTACAGGTCGTACCTTTGGTCGGAACTTCATGAAATTTGTCATTGATATTAGAAATGACATGTATATGGGAACGAGTCATTTTGGGGTTATTTGGCCGAAAAACATGGCCGCCAGCAGCCATCTTGGATTTTACTCTTTGCATTACTAAATCCTATGGCGCGGGCTACAGGTTGTACCTTTGGTCTAATCTTTATGAAATTTGTCATGTATGTTAACACTGACATGTAGATGGGAACGAGTCATTTTGAGGCCATTCGGCCAAAAAACATGGCCGCCAGCAGCCATCTTGGATTTTACTCTTTGCATTACTAAATCCTTTGGCGCGGGCTACAGGTTGTACCTTTGATCTAATCTTTATGAAATTTGTCATGAATATTGACATTGACATGTAGATGGGAACGAGTCATTTTGGGGTCATTTGGCCAAAAACCATGGCCGCTGGCGGTCATCTCGAATTTAAAAATTCAATCCATTGGCGCGGGCTACAGGTCGTACCTGTTATGGATGTTAACAATGACATGTAGATGGGAAAGAGCCATTTTAGGGTTATTCGGCATTAAAACATGGCTGCCAGTGGCCATCTTGGATTTTACATCTTGCATGACTAAAGCTAGCCGCCAGCAACCATCTTAGATTTTACTTTTATATATATCTCTTCATGTTGATAAGGCCTAAAAAAATTATACGTTTGTTTCCGCTAACCCGACCGACCCTATTTTAAACCGCTGACTCTAAACTTTTTATTTTGAGATTTTTTTTTTATAATATCTAAATCTCTATTATATTGGGAAGAAAACCAACATTGATATTTTTGTTGTTGGTAATTAAAACAAATTAGGCATAATTCCATTGTAATTTGTAATTATTATTAATTAATTTGTTGGAATTACCGGCAGACGAGTGCAAGACATACTTCCGGTATCGTTTCGCTATGAAATTGTCAAAGCGTATGAAATAACTGCGGTACGTTTTTTCATTCAAAATTTATTTGAACTTTGACAAAACATATCTATATCCGAGAATGGGTTAATCCATTAGTTATTGATGACTTCACCACTAGAATATTAATACATTAACTATTTAACCACAGCTTAACATTTATTTCTACGAACATTTCATATTGGTACGTTGAATAGTGTCAAATAATGTCATTATAATGAACAAGTTTCCCATTTTCGTGGTACATATACATCGTTTTTATCATAGTCATAATGGGCTTGATTCAGTGCAGCTTTAAACCTTCAGGTCTAACAAATATAGGGTTTCCACTTATCTAATTGAATTCAATTCAATTTTATTGAATTTAGAACAAATATTTTTTTAAAAGCAAACTTTTTTTCAAAGTTATTAATTTTTTTTTAGAAATTAGAAGCTCGGTGACTCACACCAATACACGTCCTCCAAAAGCCTCAGTGATTCATCTTAGAAGATTCCTCCTAGCTACTTAACTCAGCTTGGGCTATTGAGTTTTTGACAAATGTTCACAAACAGTCAGTTTCATATTTTTACCACGAAATTTTCCTAAAAATTCCACCACATACTATTATGTTTATTGGGCACTCATGAGTGGTGTCGTATGCGCCGCATGCACCAGAATACGTCTGCAACCGCCCCCCCCACAATAATAATATACAGTATATATAAGCCCACCCACCACCCATAGTGTCTTATGCGCCAGTGGCTCTGGGAATATGCGCCGCAACCGCCCACAATAATCTCCTATATATTTTGAGAACTACGTAAATATATGTGTATATTTGTCCTCTATAGACTCGAAAACGGCTGCACCGATTGGGCTCAAACTTCCCATCTAAGGATAAAAACCCACGGGAATGGTCGTCGCGGCGTTTTGGAGAAGCTCAGAGCACCCATTCTCCACTCTGTTACAAAAAATGGCACTGTGGGGTTAACGCTCCTTATATCTTCCATATTTGGGTTCGTTAACCGGTTAACGCTCTTTATTCCCTTCGGCTTTCGCATACGGCTTTTGTTTACGTTATCGCTCGAAATGGAACTCGCTTCTGTGTGATTCTTACGTACTTAGGGCTTCCTAGGAACGGGGGACATTTTCATCGGGTCAGTTTTTCCGCCCGAGGTGATCTTCACCTTGAAACGGGTACCCACAAATGATATATATGTGTGTGTCCTTTATAGACTCGAACCGATTGAGCTCAAACTTGCTACCTACAGGAAGTGTCATGGACGGGTTAAATTGTGACCCCGACTTGACCTTGAAAATGATCAATTCAGGGTCAAATTGAAAAACAAAATTTAAAAAGCCAGTAAATTAAAAAGGCACAATTAACTAATTAAATTTAAAAATTAATTACAAAAATAAATTAAAAAAATAAAAATTGTCATGTTTCTGACGATTGCCGCCAGTGGCGGGCTAACCTGCTAGTAATATATAATGTATCTTATGCGCCATAGAGTGTCTGCAACGGCCCACAATAATAATATATATAAGCGCCCGCCGACCATCCCATCCACCACACATAGTGTCTTGTGCAGAATGCTAGTGACTTCGTCCCAAAATGGCGACCTCGTTCCGATTTTATGGGTGATCTCGTCCCAGTCGTCGGTGATGTCGTCCCAGTGTTGATAACAAAGTAAACATACGTGTCACGTGAACTCTGGTCAACGTTTATACCCAAAACAGTGTAGTAAACAAGTCATGATATTAAATAATATATTTTATTTATGAAGTATCAGTTTATACGATCTTAAATTAAAAACAACCACCGGGACGACATCACCGGGACGAGATCACCGACAAACAGCGACAAGTGGGACGAGGTCACCTCTTCGGGACAAAAATTGGTGGGATGAGATCGCAGTGGGACGAAGTCACTGGTCACCCTTATGCATCTGCGGCCCCGGGAATATGCACCGCAACTGCCAACAATAATGTGGGGAGTTTGATGCAGAAGTGAAACCTGCGTTGCGGATATGTTATAAAACAGTATATATCTGACGATAAAACGTTATTGTCCCATTTTAGCTTTGTTATATCTCCTGCCAACAATAATGTGGGGAGTTTGACGCAGAAGTTAAACCTGCATTACGGAAATGTTATAAAACAGTTACCCCGATCTGTGCCAAATGCACTGCTTCCGGTTTGACCCCAGTTGTCGAAAGACCCTACGGGAAGTGAACGTTACAATAATTACAGTGTGTATATATATCTGACTATAAAATGAAAGTTATTGTTCCATTTTAGCCTTGTTATATCTCCCTGAGATTGTGTTTTTGTTATATCTTTATGGGATAAGCAAATTAGCAATAATATGGCCTGTAATGTCTAAAATTTCCTTAAATATGACACAGTGAATTGCATCCTGAAAAAATAAAAAGATAAAAGAAAAAAAAAAGATTTGCCTACCTACCTACCCAATTTTTTGTCAGTCCGTTAGCGGAAACAAACGTATAATTTTTTTAGGCCTAACCTAGTATTAGACATTCAACTTTCCACATTCCTAATCGCTCCATTGACTGTAACACATTAAATTATTCCCTGAAGATCTGACCAAAGGTACGACCTGTAGCCCGTGCCAAAGGATTTAGTAATGTAAAGAGTAAAATTCAAGATGGTTGCTGGCGGCCATGTTTTTTGGCCGAATGACCCCAAAATGACTCGTTCACATCTACATGTCATTGTTAACATCCGTGACAAATTTCATGAAGATCCGACCAAAGGTATGACCTGTAGCCCGTGCTAAACGATTTAGTCATGCAAAGAGTAAAATTCAAGATGGTTGCTGGCGGCCATGTTTTTTGGCCGAATGACCCCAAAATGACTCGTTCACATCTACATGTCATTGTTAACATCTGTGACAAATTTCATGAAGATCCGACCAAAGGTATGACCTGTAGCCCGTGCTAAACGATTTAGTCATGCAAAGAGTAAAATTCAAGATGGCTGCTGGCGGCCATGTTTTTTGGCGGAATGACCCCAAAATTACTCGTTCCCATCTAGATGTCATTGTTACCATCCATGACAAATTTCATGAAGATCTGACCAAATCTAAAGATCGAACACATATGCACACGGTATGCTGTTGTAAAATGCTCATTTATGTTCTATATTATCCAATACATATGGTTGTATATGTGAACAAAGACAGCACTTTATTTGATGTATGTGTCATATATATGTTATATTATTGAATAAATATATGCCACTACTCACTTTTTATTGAACATATACATGACATTGACTTTTATACAGGCACTGGATGTTCGATGTTGTAAACATATATATGTGGTATTTTACAACACAAATGTGCATGTTACAACACCAGTGTGCATATGTGTTCGATCTTTAGCTTTGGTCAGATCTTCATGAAATTTGTCATGAATATTGACATTGACATGTAGATGGGAACAAGTCATTTTGGGGTCATTTGGCTAAAAAACATGGCCGCCAGCAGCCATCTTGGATTTTACTCTTTGCATGACTAAATCCTTAGGCATTGGCTACAGGTCGTACCTTTGGTCGGAACTTCGTGAAATTTGTCATTGATATTAGAAATGACATGTATATGGGAACGAGTCATTTTGGGGTTATTTGGCCGAAAAACATGGCCGCCAGCAGCCATCTTGGATTTTACTCTTTGCATTACTAAATCCTATGGCGCGGGCTACAGGTTGTACCTTTGGTCTAATCTTTATGAAATTTGTCATGTATGTTAACACTGACATGTAGATGGGAACGAGTCATTTTGAGGCCATTCGGCCAAAAAACATGGCCGCCAGCAGCCATCTTGGATTTTACTCTTTGCATTACTAAATCCTTTGGCGCGGGCTACAGGTTGTACCTTTGATCTAATCTTTATGAAATTTGTCATGAATATTGACATTGACATGTAGATGGGAACGAGTCATTTTGGGGTCATTTGGCCAAAAACCATGGCCGCTGGCGGTCATCTCGAATTTAAAAATTCAATCCATTGGCGCGGGCTACAGGTCGTACCTGTTATGGATGTTAACAATGACATGTAGATTGGAAAGAGCCATTTTAGGGTTATTCGGCATTAAAACATGGCTGCCAGTGGCCATCTTGGATTTTACATCTTGCATGACTAAAGCTAGCCGCCAGCAACCATCTTAGATTTTACTTTTATATATATCTCTTCATGTTGATAACCTAGTATTAGACATTCAACTTTCCACATTCCTAATCGCTCCATTGACTGTAACACATTAAATTATTCCCTGAAGATCTGACCAAAGGTACGACCTGTAGCCCGTGCCAAAGGATTTAGTAATGTAAAGAGTAAAATTCAAGATGGTTGCTGGCGGCCATGTTTTTTGGCCGAATGACCCCAAAATGACTCGTTCACATCTACATGTCATTGTTAACATCCGTGACAAATTTCATGAAGATCCGACCAAAGGTATGACCTGTAGCCCGTGCTAAACGATTTAGTCATGCAAAGAGTAAAATTCAAGATGGTTGCTGGCGGCCATGTTTTTTGGCCGAATGACCCCAAAATGACTCGTTCACATCTACATGTCATTGTTAACATCCGTGACAAATTTCATGAAGATCCGACCAAAGGTATGACCTGTAGCCCGTGCTAAACGATTTAGTCATGCAAAGAGTAAAATTCAAGATGGCTGCTGGCGGCCATGTTTTTTGGCGGAATGACCCCAAAATTACTCGTTCCCATCTAGATGTCATTGTTACCATCCATGACAAATTTCATGAAGATCTGACCAAATCTAAAGATCGAACACATATGCACACGGCATGCTGTTGTAAAATGCTCATTTATGTTCTATATTATCCAATACATATGGTTGTATATGTGAACAAAGACAGCACTTTATTTGATGTATGTGTCATATATATGTTATATTATTGAATAAATATATGCCACTACTCACTTTTTATTGAACATATACATGACATTGACTTTTATACAGGCACTGGATGTTCGATGTTGTAAACATATATGTGGTATTTTACAACACAAATGTGCATGTTACAACACCAGTGTGCATATGTGTTTGATCTTTAGCTTTGGTCAGATCTTCATGAAATTTGTCATTAATATTGACATTGACATGTAGATGGGAACGAGTCATTTTGGGGTCATTTGGCTAAAAAATATGGCCGCCAGCAGCCATCTTGGATTTTACTCTTTGCATGACTAAATCGTTTAGCATGGCTACAGGTCGTACCTTTGGTCGGAACTTCATGAAATTTGTCATTGATATTAGAAATGACATGTATATGGGAACGAGTCATTTTGGGTTTATTTGGCCAAAAAACATGGCCGCCAGCAGCCATCTTGGATTTTACTCTTTGCATTACTAAATCCTATGGCGCGGGCTACAGGTTGTACCTTTGGACTAATCTTTATGAAATTTGTCATGTATGTTAACACTGATATGTAGATGGGAACGAGTCATTTTGAGGCCATTCGGCCAAAAAACATGGCCGCCAGCAGCCATCTTGGATTTTACTCTTTGCATTACTAAATCCTTTGGCGCAGGCTACAGGTTGTACCTTTGATCTAATCTTTATGAAATTTGTCATGAATATTAACATTGACATGTAGATGGGAACGAGTCATTTTGGGGTCATTTGGCCAAAAAACATGGCCGCTGGCGGTCATCTCGGATTTAAAAATTCAATCCATTGGCGCGGGCTACAGGTCGTACCTGTTATGGATGTTAACAATGACATGTAGATGGGAAAGAGCCATTTTAGGGTTATTCGGCATTAAAACATGGCTGCCAGTGGCCATCTTGGATTTTACATCTTGCATGACTAAAGCTAGCCGCCAGCAACCATCTTAGATTTTACTTTTATATATATCTCTTCATGTTGATAACCTAGTATTAGACATTCAACTTTCCACATTCCTAATCGCTCCATTGACTGTAACACATTAAATTATTCCCTGAAGATCTGACCAAAGGTACGACCTGTAGCCCGTGCCAAAGGATTTAGTAATGTAAAGAGTAAAATTCAAGATGGTTGCTGGCGGCCATGTTTTTTGGCCGAATGACCCCAAAATGACTCGTTCACATCTACATGTCATTGTTAACATCCGTGACAAATTTCATGAAGATCCGACCTAAGGTATGACCTGTAGCCCGTGCTAAACGATTTAGTCATGCAAAGAGTAAAATTCAAGATGGCTGCTGGCGGCCATGTTTTTTGGTGGAATGACCCCAAAATTACTCGTTCCCATCTAGATGTCATTGTTAACATCCATGACAAATTTCATGAAGATCTGACCAAAGCTAAAGATCGAACACATATGCACACGGCATGCTGTTGTAAAATGCTCATTTATGTTCTATATTATCCAATACATATGGTTGTATATGTGAACAAAGACAGCACTTTATTTGATGTATGTGTCATATATATGTTATATTATTGAATAAATATATGCCACTACTCACTTTTTATTGAACATATACATGACATTGACTTTTATACAGGCACTGGATGTTCGATGTTGTAAACATATATGTGGTATTTTACAACACAAGTGTGCATGTTACAACACCAGTGTGCATATGTGTTCGATCTTTAGCTTTGGTCAGATCTTCATGAAATTTGTCATGAATATTGACATTGACATGTAGATGGGAACGAGTCATTTTGGGGTCATTTGGCCAAAAAAACATGGCCGCCAGCAGCCATCTTGGATTTTACTCTTTGCATGACTAAATCGTTTAGCACGGGCGACAGGTCGTACCTTTGGTCGGAACTTCATGAAATTTGTCATTGATATTAGAAATGACATGTATATGGGACGAGTCATTTTGGGGTTATTTGGCCGAAAAACATGGCCGCCAGCAGCCATCTTGGATTTTACTCTTTGCATTACTAAATCCTTTGGCGCGGGCTACAGGTTGTACCTTTGGTCTAATCTTTATGAAATTTGTCATGGATATTGACATTGACATGTAGATGGGAACGAGTCATTTGGGGTCATTTGGCCAAAAAACATGGCCGCTGGCGGTCATCTCGGATTTATAAATTTAAGCCATTGGCGCAGGCTACAGGTCGTACTGTTCGTCTGATCATGAAATGTGTTATGGATGTTAACAATGACATGTAGATGGGAACGAGCCATTTTAGGGTTTTTCGGCATTAAAGCATGGCTGCCAATGGCCATGTTGGATTTTACTTTTTGCATGACTAAAGCTATCAAATATTTTTGAATATAGCCGCCAGCAACCATCTTAGATTTTACTTTTATATACATACCGGTATATCTCTCCATGTTGATAACCTAGTATTAGACATTCAATTTTCCACATTCCTAATCGCTCCATTGACTGTAACACATTAAATTATTCCCTGAAGATCTGACCAAAGGTACGACCTGTAGCCCATGCCAAAGGATTTAGTAATGTAAAGAGTAAAATTCAAGATGGTTGCTGGCGGCCATGTTTTTTGGCCGATTGACCCCAAAATGACTCATTCCAATCTACATGTCATTGTTAACATCCATGACAAATTTGATGATGATCAGACTAAAGGTACGACCTGTAGCCCGTGCTAAGAATTTAGTCATACAAAGAGTAAAATCCAAGATGGCTGCTGGCGGCCACGTTTTTTCCGCCAAATGACCCCAAAATTACTCGTTCCCATCTACATATCAACATTAACATCCAGGACAAATTTCATGATGATCAGAAGAATAGTACGACCTGTGGCCCGTGCTAATGGATTAAATTTTGAAATCCAAGATGGCCACTGGCGGCCATGTTTTTTTGTCCGAATGACCCCAAAATGACTCGTTCCCATTTACATTCCAATTTCAACAGCCATGAAAAATTTTATGATGATCAGACTAAAGGTACGACCTGTAGCCCGTGCTAAAGGATTTAGTCATACAAAGAGTAAAATCCAAGATGGCTGCTGGCGGCCATCTTTTTTGGCCGAATGACCCCAAAATGACTCGTTCCCATCTACATGTCATTATTAACATTCATAAAAAAATTTATGATGATCAGACTAAAGATACAACCTGTAGCCCGTGCTAAAGGATTTAGTCATACAAAGAGTAAATTCCAAGATGGCTGCTGGCGACCATGTTTTTAGCCGATTGACCCCAAAATTACCCGTTCCCATCTACATGTCATTGTTAACATCCATGAGAAATTTTATGATGATCAGACTAAAGGTACGACCTGCAGCCCGTGATAAAGAAGTTAGTCATACAAAGAGTAAAATCTAAGATGGCTGCTGGTGGCCATGTTTTTGGCCGAATGACCCCAAAATTACTCGTTCCCATCTACATGTAAATATTATCATCCATGACAAATTTCATGATGATCAGACAATCAGTACGACCTGTGGCCCGTGCTAATGGATTAAATTTTGAAATCCAAGATGGCCGCTGGCGGCCATGTTTTTTGTCCGAATGACCCCAAAATGACTCGTTCCCATCTACATTCCAATATCAACAGCCATGACAAATTTTATAATGATCAGACTAAAGGTACGACCTGTAGGCCGTGCTAAAGGATTTAGTCATACAAAGAGTAAAATCCAAGATGGCTGCTGGCGGCCATGTTTTTTGGCCGAATGACCCCAAAATGACTCGTTCCCATCTACATGTCAATATTAACATCCATGACAAATTTCATGATGATCAGACTAATAGTACGACCTGTAGCCCGTGCTAAAGGATTTAGTCATACAAAGAGTAAAATCCAAGATGGCTGCTGGCAGCCATGTTTTTAGGCCGAATGACCCCAAAATGACTCGTTCCCATCTACATGTCATTATTAACATTCATGACAAATTTTATGATGATCAGACTAAAGGTACGACCTGAAGCCCGTGCTAAAGGATTTAGTCATACAAAGAGCAAACAATCAAAGATGGCTGCTGGCGGCCATGTTTTTTTGGCCGAATGACCCCAAAATGACTCGTTCCCATCTACATGTCATTGTTAACATTCATGACAAATTTCATGATGATCAGACTAACAGTACGACCTGTAGCCCGTGCTAAAGGATTTAGTCATACAAAGAGTAACGAGAGGCCGATCACGATCGGCAGATGTTTAACCCATACCTTGGCGATAGTGATCAGCTATTTTCAGTTCTGACACGAAAATCCATAAGCCATAACTCTGTTTAAAATTTAAAAAAATGGATCAAACCCAAATTCGAAATCTATCTGTATTTTGGGCTGAGAAATTCACATACAAAATTTACATACATCTCAATAAAAGGAGATATATCAGATGAAAGGTATTTCTGCTAAGTATAAGGAATGTTGAGAATTAAGGGTTCATTTTAACCACAAAAATCCATACAAGTGAAAGGGATATAATAGGAGAATGATTACATGAAAAATATACAAATGCATAAAATTGATGACAAGGGTTAACAATTTTAACTCAATAAAATTAGGTACAGGTATGTCACTGGAACACTGCATTGATATCATAAACCAGAGAGCTGTATGGAAATACAATAAACAACAGATGATTCTCTGTCCAATTACAGCTTCCACTGGCCATGACAATATGATGGCTAAAAATTACTCTAATTTCCAATAATACAAGTTAATCTATTCTCTCTCTCAGTGCTATTAAACTGATATCACAGGGGTTAGCTGCTATGGTTCTGCATGATAAGCATAAAAATATTGAATCTGTTCAATCCTTAGTTAAAAAGGGCCACAACTCTGGTATAAAAAATAGGATCTAACCCATATTCAAACATGATCTGTATTTTGAGTTGAGAAACTCACATACCAAATTTGGTTCCAATCAGACGATAACTGGTTGAGCTACATGTATCGAAGCATGGATGAATACTATATCAAAGGGCCATAACTCCATTAAAAATAATCTGATCAAACCCATATTCGAACTCGGAATTGTATTTTAGATAGAGAAACTCACATAACAAATTTGGTTCTCATGAGATAATATTTTTTTTAGTTATCGTAGCATCCATGAATTCTAAGTCGAAAAAGGGCCATAACTCCGTAAAAAAAACTCGGATCAAACCCATATTCGAACTCGATCTGTATTTTGGGCTCTGATACTCGCATACCAAATTTGGTTCCGATCAGATAAAAATTGTTTGAGTTATGACAGCATATGTGAATTCGAAGTCGAAAAAGGGCCATAACTCCGTAAAAAAAACTCGGATCAAACCCATATTCGAACTCGATCTGTATTTTGGGCTCTGATACTCGCATACCAAATTTGGTTCCGATCAGATAAAAATTGTTTGAGTTATGACAGCATGCGTGAATTCGAAGTCGAAAAAGGGCCATAACTCCGTAAAAAAAACTCGGATCAAACCCATATTTGAACTCGATCTGTATTCTGGGCTCTGAAACTCATATACAAAATTTAGTTCCGATCGGATAGAAAATATTTGAGTTATCGCACCATGCGTAAAGTGTCCACGGACAGACAGACAGACAGACGGACAGACGGACGGACGGACGGACGGACACACGACGAGTGGTCAATCCGGACGTCGACATTATGTTTACCATACTATGGTATGGGTAAACATAAAAACCAAGATGGCTGCTGGTGGCCATGTTTTTCGGCCGAATGACCCCAAAATGACTCGTTCCCATCTACACGTCATTGTTGACATTCATAACAAATTTCATGACAATAAGACGAACAGTACGGCCTGTAGCCCGTGCTAATGGATTGAATTTTGAAATCCAAGATGGCCGATGGCAGCCATGTTTTTCGGCCGAATGACCCCAAAATGACTCGTTCCCATCTACATGTCATTGTTAACATTCACAACAAATTTTATGATGATCAGACTAAAGGTACGACCTGTAGCCCGTGCTAAAGAATTTAGTCATACAAAGAGTAAAAACCAAGATGGCTGCTGGTGGCCATGTTTTTCGGCCGAATGACCCCAAAATGACTCGTTCCCATCTACATGTCATTGTTGACATTCATAACAAATTTCATGACAATAAGACGAACAGTACGGCCTGTAGCCCGTGCTAATGGATTGAATTTTGAAATCCAAGATGGCCGATGGCAGCCATGTTTTTCGGCCGAATGACCCCAAAATGACTCGTTCCCATCTACATGTCATTGTTAACATTCACAACAAATTTTATGATGATCAGACTATAGGTACGACCTGTAGCCCGTGCTAAAGAATTTAGTCATACAAAGAGTAAAATCCAAGATGGCTGCTGGCGGCCATGTTTTTCGGCCGAATGACCCCAAAATGACTCGTTCCCATCTACATGTCATTATTAACATTCATGACAAATTTTATGATGATCAGACTAAAGGTACGACCTGAAGCCCGTGCTAAAGGATTTAGTCATACAAAGAGTAAAATCCAAGATGGCTGCTGGTGGCCATGTTTTTCAGCCGAATGACCCCAAAATGACTCGTTCCCATCTACATGTCAATGTTAACATTCATAACAAATTTCATGACAATAAGACGAACAGTACGGCCTGTAGCCCGTGCTAATGGATTGAATTTTGAAATCCAAGATGGCCGATGGCAGCCATGTTTTTCGGCCGATTGACCCCAAAATGACTCGTTCCCATCTACATGTCATTATTAACATTCATGACAAATTTTATGATGATCAGACTAAAGGTAAGACCTGTAGCCCGTGCTAAAGGATTTAGTCATACAAAGAGTAAAATCCAAGATGGCTGATGGCGGCCATGTTTTTTGGCCGAATGACCCCAAAATGACTCGTTCCCATCTACATGTCATTGTTAACATTCATAACAAATTTCATGACAATAAGACGAACAGTACGGCCTGTAGCCCGTGCTAATGGATTGAATTTTGAAATCCAAGATGGCCGATGGCAGCCATGTTTTTTTTCCGAATGACCCCAAAATGAATCGTTCACATCTACATGTCAATGTCAACATCCATGACAAATTTCATAATAATCGGACCAAAGGTACGAACTGTAGCCCGTGCTAAAGGAAATTGTTGACGCATCACACACGCACACACACACAAACACACACACACGCACACACGGACGACGGATACCAAGCTATGGCAATAGCTCAAACTTTACAAAGTAAAGTTGAGCTAAAAATGACTCGTTCCCATCTACATGTCATTGTTAACATCCATGACAAATTTTATGACGATCTGACTAAAGCTACGACCTGTAGCCCGTGCTAAAGGATTTAGTCATGCAAAGAGTAAAATCGAAGATGGCTGCTGGCGGCCATGTTTTTTGGCCGAATGACCCCAAAATTACTCGTTCCCATCTACATGTCAATATTAACATCCATGACAAATTTCATGACGATCAGACGAACAGTACGGCCTGTAGCCCGTGCTAATGGATTGAACTTTGAAATCTAAGATGGCCGCTGGCGGCCATGTTTTTTTTCCGTATGACCCCAAAATGAATCATTCCGGTACAAATGTTGATGTCAACAGCTATGACAAATTTCATAATGATCCGATCAAAGGTACGACCTGTAGCCTCTATTGTTGACGCGTTACGTACACACGCACACATGGACGACGGACGACAAAGCCATGGCAATAGCTCAAACTTTACAAAGTAAAGTTGAGCTAATAATGACATCCATGACAAATTTCAAGATTATCAGACTAACAGTATGACCTGTAGCCTGTGCTAATGGATTAAATTTTGAAATCAAAGATGGCCACTGGCGACCATGTTTTTCGACCGAATGACCCCAAAATGATTCGTTCCCATCTACATGCCATTGTTAACATCCATGACAAATTTTATGATGATCAGACTAAAGGTACGAACTGTAGCCCGTGCTAAAGGATTTAATCATACAAAGAGTGAAATCCAAGATGGCTGCTGGTGGCCTTTTGTTTTTGGCCGAATGACCCCAAAATGACCCAGTCCCATCTACATGTCATTATTAACATTCATGACAAATTTTATGATGATCAGACAAAAGGTATGACCAGTAGCCCGTGCTAAAGGATTTAGTCATACAAAGAGTAAAATCCAAGATGGCTGCTGGCGGCCATCTTTTTTGGCCGAATGACCCCAAAATGACTCGTTCCCATCTACATGTCATTATTAACATTCATGAAAAAATTTATGTTGATCAGACTAAAGATACAACCTGTAGCCCGTGCTAAAGGATTTAGTCATACAAAGAGTAAAATCCAAGATGGCTGCTGGCGACCATGTTTTTTGGCCGATTGACCCCAAAATTACTCGTTCCCATCTACATGTCATTTTTAACATCCATGACAAATTTTATGATGATCAGACTAAAGGTACGACCTGCAGCCCGTGATAAAGAATTTAGTCATACAAAGAGTAAAATCTAAGATGGCTGCTGGTGGCCATGTTTTTTGGCCGAATGACCCCAAAATTACTCGTTCCCATCTACATGTAAATATTATCATCCATGACAAATTTCATGATGATCAGACAATCAGTACGACCTGTGGCCCATGCTAATGGATTGAATTTTGAAAACAAAGATGGTCACTGGCGGCCATGTTTTTTGTCCGAATGACCCCAAAATGACTCGTTCCCATCTACATTCCAATTTCAACAACCATGATAAATTTCATGATTATCAGACTAAAGGTACGACCTGTAGCCCGTGCTAAAGGATTTAGTCATACAAAGAGTAAAATCCAAGATGGCTGCTGGCGGCCATCTTTTTTAGCCGAATGACCCCAAAATGACTCGTTCCCATCTACATGTCATTATTAACATTCATGAAAAATTTTATGATGATCAGACTAAAGATACAACCTGTAGCCCGTGCTAAAGGATTTAGTCATACAAAGAGTAAAATCCAAGATGGCTGCTGGCGACCATGGTTTTTGGCCGATTGACCCCAAAATTACTCGTTCCCATCTACATGTCATTGTTAACATCCATGACAAATTTTATGATGATCAGACTAAAGGTACGACCTTCAGCCCGTGATAAAGAATTTAGTCATACAAAGAGTAAAATCTAAGATGGCTGCTGGTGGCCATGTTTTTTGGCCGAATGACCCCAAAATTACTCGTTCCCATCTACATGTAAATATTATCATCCATGACAAATTTCATGATGATCAGACAATCAGTACGACCTGTGGCCCGTGCTAATGGATTAAATTTTGAAATCCAAGATGGCCGCTGGCGGCCATGTTTTTTGTCCGAATGACCCCAAAATGACTCGTTCCCATCTACATTCCAATATCAACAGCCATGACAAATTTTATAATGATCAGACTAAAGATACGACCTGTAGCCCGTGCTAAAGGATTTAGTCATACAAAGAGTAAAATCCAAGATGGCTGCTGACGGCCATGTTTTTTGGCCGAATGACCCCAAAATGACTCGTTCCCATCTACATGTCATTATTAACATTCTTGACAAATTTTATGATGATCAGACTAAAAGTAGGACCTGTAGCCCGTGCTAAAGGATTTAGTCATGCAAAGAGTAAAATCCAAGACGGCTGCTGGCGGCCATGTGTTTTTGCCGATTGACCCCAAAATGACTCGTTCCAATCTACATGTCATTGTTAACATCCATGACAAATTTGATGATGATCAGACTAAAGGTACCACCTGTAGCCCGTGCTAAAGAATTTAGTCATACAAAGAGTAAAATCCAAGATGGCTGCTGGCGGCCATGTTTTTGGGCCGAATGACCCCAAAATTACTCGTTCCCATCTACATGTCAATATTAACATCCATGACAAATTTCATGACGATCAGACGAACAGTGCGACCTGTGGCCCGTGCTAATGGATTGAATTTTGAAAACAAAGATGGCCACTGGCGGCCATGTTTTTTGTCCGAATGACCCCAAAATGACTCGTTCCCATCTACATTTCAATTTCAACAGCCATGATAAATTTCATGATTATCAGACTAAAGGTACGACCTGTAGCCCGTGCTAAAGGATTTAGTCATACAAAGAGTAAAATCCAAGATGGCTGCTGACGGCCATGTTTTTTGCCCGAATAACCCAAAAATGACTCGTTCCCATCTACATGTCATTGTTAACATCCATGTCAAATTTTATGACGATCTGACTAAAGGTACGACCTGTAGCCCGTGCTAAAGGATTTAGTCATGCAAAGAGTAAAATCGAAGATGGCTGTTGGCGGCCATGTTTTTTGGCCGAATGACCCCAAAATTACTCGTTCCCATCAACATGTCAATATTAACATCCATGACAAATTTCATGACGATCAGACGAACAGTACGGCCTGTAGCCCGTGCTAATGGATTGAACTTTGAAATCTAAGATGGCCGCTGGCGGCCATGTTTTTTTTCCGTATGACCCCAAAATGAATCATTCCGGTACAAATGTTGATGTCAACAGCTATGACAAATTTCATAATGATCCGATCAAAGGTACGACCTGTAGCCTCTATTGTTGACGCGTTACGTACACACGCACACACGGACGACGGACGACAAAGCCATGGCAATAGCTCAAACTTTACAAAGTAAAGTTGAGCTAAAAATGGATGTATAGCCAAATTTCACTTCTTTTTTGCTCACGATATCAGTGACAATAAAATCTTCGTTACTGTGATTAACATTACAAGCTGATCCACATTAACATGGAAAACAATGTGAAATTATTCAAGCTGGCCCGGCTGGCCTTCAATTTATTTGTTAAGATTTTATGTTTTACGTTGTCAAAAGTCTATTTTATTCCATTATTTATTATATCTTTATTTCCATGTCACATATGGTCAAGTGTGCTTTCATTTTATTGCTTATTTTCAGCTGAGTTCTGCATAGTTATTCTAATTTTGTTGTATCAGTAGATGGAATCCTGATTAAATTTTATTTTTCCAATAGCGCAGTGTCTAGTTCTATCAAGTTGAATTTGGGTTATTGTTGGCCATTGTGCAACTGATCCAACTTCTGATAACCTCTATATGTAGTATAGCATTAGTATTAACTATATAGACCTGTTTCTGTTCAAAACACATCAAAATAAGACTCAATAGCAGGAATGGAAAACAAATTTGGCATATGGAAAAAACTGTTTTTTGGAACCATTAAAGCGACACCCACCCACCCCATCATACGTGCTTGGAAATTTTTTCCGACCCCCCCCCCCCCCGCCTGGAACTTTAACTTGAATTAGGTCCTGTAACCCATTATATGTTTTTATTTCCACCATTTTTAGTGTGTTTGGATAGGTCTGCACCTATATAAAATATTAGCAAAAGCTTGGGCTTCTCAGTTGAATTTAAGGATAAGCACCCATGATAAAACTACTCAGCATCCGTTCCTATAAAATCATAATTTGGGGTCAGTTTTCTCTCAGTCTCAGACTATACTCATTTGTGAAAATGATTCCACATATGACTTTAGAACATAGACAGGCAATCAATCAAAATATTTGGGCACCTGGAAAGGATTTTTGGCTCAAGGGGAGGGGAATATTTGTGTTTATTAATAGTCAAATTGGTATTTTTAACATTTATTGGGCCGTGTATCACATTGTGTGGGTACCAGTCTAATAAATTTATGGTTTTTGGATAGGTATGCATCTATACAAATGGCTTGCACAAAGTTTGGGCTCCTCAGTGGGTTTTAAGGGTATGGAGACAGCCCAACACCCACAGCACCCATGAAAAAAATATACAGCACCCGTGCCTATGAAAACATATTTCTGAATCAGATCTCTTTCAGACTATACCCATTCTCAAAATTACTCCACATTTGACGCTAGAATATATAAAGGCAATGGGAGAAAAAATTGTTGGGCATCTAATTGGGATTTTGGGCTTTGGTCAGGGAGAGGGGAATATTTGGGTCTCTAATTAATCGTCAAATTGGTATATTTAACTTCAAATTGGGCCCTGTGACCCATTATATGTATCAACTACTAGGTACATGTATATCTTAGTGTTTTTGGAAAGATCGGAATCAGTATAAGAAGATTTGCAAAAGTTTGGGCTCCTCAGTTAATTCCAGGGTTTTAAGGGCATGGAGACAGCCCAACACCCACGGCACCTGTGATAAAACCATACAGCACCCATGCCTATAAACTCATATTTTGAGGTCAGTTTTCCATCAGACTACACTCATATATATATATATATATTAAGATAATTCCACATCTGACTTCAGAATATAGGCAGGCAATGAACAAAAATATAATTGGGCACCTTGGTTGAGTTTTGGACTCAAGGGGAGGGGAATATTTGTGTTTATTAATAGTCAAATTGGTATTTTTAACTTTCATTGGGCCCCTGCATCACATTTTGTGGGTACCAGTCTAGTACATTTAGGGTGTTTGGATAGGTATGCATCTATACAAATGGTTTGCAGAAAGATTGGGCTCCTCAGTGGGTTTTAAGGGTATGGAGACAGCCCAACACCCACAGCACACATGAAAAAAACATACAGCACCCGTGCCTATGAAAATATATTTCTGAATCAGATCTCTTTCAGACTATTCCCATTCTCAAAATTACACCACATTTGACGTTAGAATATATATAGGCAATGGGAGAAAAAATTGTTGGGCATCTAATTGGGATTTTGGGCTTTGGTCAGGGAGAGGGGAATATTTGGGTCTCTTAATGGTCAAATTTGTATATTTAACTTCAATTGGGCCCTGTGACCCATTATAACTTCTAGGTATATCTTAATGTTTTTGGAAAGATCTGCATCAATATAAGAAGATTTGCAAAAGTTTGGGCTCCTCAGTGGGTTTTAATGGTATGGAGACAGTCCCAACACCCACGGCACCCGTGATAAAACCATACAGCACCCATGCCTATAAACTCATATTTTGAGGTCAGCTTTCTATCAGACTATACTCATTATTAAGACAATTCCACATCTGACTTCAGAATATAGGCAGGCTATGAACAAAAACATATGGGTACCTGGGTGGGGTTTTGGGCTGAGGGGATGGCAATATTTGGGTCTTTTATAGGTATACATATACTTCTAGGTCTCTTAGTGTTTTTGGAAAGATCAGCATCGGTATAAGAAGTTTGCAAAAGTTTGGGCTTCTCAGTGGGTTTTAAGGGTATGGAGACAGCCCAACACCCACAGCACCAATGACAAATTCATACAGCACCCGTGCCTATGAAAACATATTTCTGAGTCAGCGATATTTCAGACTATACCCATCCTGAAAATTATTCCACATTTGATTTTAGAATATATAGATGCAATGGGAAAAAAATTTGTTGGGCATCTGTTTGGGATTTTGGGCTTCGGTCAGGGGGAGGGAAATATATATATATTTTTGAATTGTCATATTGGTATATTTAAGTTGAATTGGGTCATATGACCCATTATAGGTATCTACTTCTAGCACTTTTGTTGTTTGTGGATAGGTATTCATCTATGCAAATAGATTGTACAAAGTTTGGGTTCCTCAGTGGGTTTTCAAGGGTATGGAGACAGCCCAACACCCACAGCACCCATGACAATTCAAGTTAAATTGGTATATTTAACTTGAATTGGGCCATATGACCCATTATATGTATCTACTTCCAGCACTTCTGCTGTTTATAGAAATTTAAGGTATGCATCTATGCAAATAGATTGCACAAAGTTTGGGTTCCTCAGTGAGTTTAAGGGTATGGAGACAGCCCAACACCCAAATTACCCTCGATAAAACCATACAGCACCCGCGCCTATGAAAACATATTTCTGGGTCACTGTTGTCTCAGACTATAACCATTCTGAAAATGATTCCACATTTGACTTTAGAATATATATAGGCAATGGGAAAAAACTATTTGGGTACCTGAATGGCATTTTGGGCTCTGGTCAGGAGGAGGGGGATATTTGGGATTTTTTAATGGTCAAATTGGTATATTTAAGTTGAACTGGGCCATATGACCCATTATTGGTACCTACTTCCAGCACTTTTGTTGTTTGTGTAATTGTGGATAGGAATGCATCTATGCAAATAGTTTGCACAAAGGTTGGGCTCCTCAGTGGGTTTTAAGGGTATGGAGATAGCCCAACACCCACAGCTGGCACAGCACCCATGATAAAACAATAAAGCACCCGTGTCTATGGAAACATATTTCTGGGTCACTGTTGTCTCAGAATATACCCATTCAGAAAATGATTCCACATTTGACTTTAGAATATGTAGAGGCAATGGGGAAAAAAATTTGTTGGGCATCTGTTTGGGATTATCATTTTGGGCTTCGGTCAGAGGGAGAGGAATATTTGGGGTTTTTTAATGGTCAAATTGGTATATTTAACATGGGCCCATTACAGGTACCTACTCCCAGCACTTTTGTTGTTTGTGGATAGGTATGCATCTATGCAAATACATGTAGTTTACACAAAGTTTGGGCTCCTCAGTGGGTTTTAAGGGTATGGAGAGAGCCCAGCACCCACAGCACCCATGGTAATAGCATACAACACCCATGCCTATGAAAATATATTTCTGAAAATCACTCCACAGTCAAAAGTGACATTAGAATCTATAGAGAAAACATTGTTGGACATCTAATTGGGATTTTGGGCTTTGGTCAGGGGAAGGGGAATATTTGGGGTCTTTTAATGGTCAAATTAAACTTAACTTGAAATTTAACTTGAATTGGGCCCTGTGACACATTATAGGTAAAAACTTCTAGGTCTCTTAATCAGTATAAGAAAATTTGCAAAAGTTTGGGCTCATCAGTGGGTTTTAAGGGTATGGAGACAGCCAAAAACCCACAGCACCCATGAAATAAAAGTGTCAATGACACTGTAGCTCAACTTGGAAAGGGAATAATTTAATGTATTACAGTCAATGGAGCGATTAGGAATGTGGAAAGTTTAATGTCTAATACTAGTTTATCAACATGAAGATATATCTATTATATTTGAAAGATCTGTGTGTGTGTGTGTTTGTGTGTGTCTAATCGATGGACTCGAAAACGACTAAGCCAATTTCGATGAAATTTTGTATTTTAGGGTATTTTCGGCCGGCGACGAACATAGGCATATTTATTTGTCCGTGCGAGGTCAACTTTTCACGTGCCGAGGTCAAATCTGTTTTCACGCCGTTTTGCGCTAATATATTTCAGTTCGGTGCTCACAAATCGATTCGATATAGCGCGAATAATAAATTGCCAGTCATATAATTTGCACAGTTAGAATCTGTGTGGCTTCATCTTTCCAACGATATATAATATGTATGTATCCGTTTTAGTTATCTGCCTCAATTATTAAGAAGAAGTGGTACGATCTTTTATCAGGATAAAAACAATGCGTAACTTCTATGACGTCGTTAGAGGTCATAAAGTTAGATCACGTTAACTCTCACCCGGCCGATGCATTTGACTGTTTCAGACGTCTTGGCGATATCTCGGGCACCGATGGTAATTTAGCTTTACGTTGAAACTTGATAATTAATGAGTGTGTGTATATGAGGCGCGTTTATATACTTCAGTGGAAATCAAATCGGGTTAAACTGGCGGATTTTTACGGACGAAATTAATTTGATGCATAGGGTATCTCGGTATCCGCTGGGCCGATTTCCCGGTATCCGCTGGGCCGATTTCCACCATTTTTGGGGTGTTGGTGTTTGACCCCACCTGACCTTGACCTTCAAAATGGTCAATTCAAGGTCAAATCGGGTAAAACCGGATGGATTTCGACGGGTACTTTTGTCGGGTACTTTTGTTCGGGCAGTGTTTTGGACGGGTCAAATCGTGACCCCACTTGACCTTGGCCTTCAAAATAGACAATTCAAGGTCAAACCCCGGACGAAGTCGGGTCACCTTCTAGTATATATATAAAAGTAAAACCTAAGATGGTTGCCGGCGGCTATGTTTTCCAATAAAATTCAAAAACATTTGATAGCTTTAGTCATCCAAATAGTAAAATCCAAGATGGCTGCCGGCGACCATGTTGTTTGGCCAAATAAAGCCCAAAATTACTCGTTCCTATTTACATGTCAATATTAACATCCATGACAAATTTCATGATGATCAGACAAACAGTACGACCTGTAGACCGTGCTAATAGATTGAATTTTGAAATCCAAGATGGCTCTGGAGGCCATGTTTTTTGTCTAAATGACCCCAAAAGGACTTTAATATTCTCATCTACATTCCAATTTCAACAGCCAGGACAAATTTCATTATGATGAGACTAAAGCTACAACCTGTAGCCCGTGGTAAAGGATTTAGTCGTACAAAGAGTAAAATCCAAGATAGCTGCCTGCTGGCAGCCATGTTTTTTGGCCGAATGACCCCAAAATGACTCGTTCCCATCTACATGACACTGTTAACATTCATGACAAATTTTATGATGATCCGACCAAAGGTACGACCTGTAACCTGTGCCAAAGGGTTTAGTCATGCAAAGAGTAAAATCAAAGATGGTTGCCGGCGGCCATGCCAAATTTCATGATGATCTGATGAGCAGTACGACATGTATGATCTGATGAACAGTACGACATGTAGCCCGTGCTAATGGATCGAATTTTGAAATCCAAGATGGCCACTGGCGACCATGTTTTTTGTCCGAATGACCCCAAAATGACTCGTTCCCATCTACATTCCAATTTCAACAGCCATGACAAATTTTATGATGATCAGACTAAAGGTACAACCTGTAGCCCTTGCTAAAGGATTTAGTCATACAAAGAGTAAAATCCAAAATGGCTGCTGGTGGCCATGTTTTTGTGCCGAATGACCCCAAAGTTACTCGTTCCCATCTACCCTGCTTGACAAAACAAGTGTCCACCTAACCGCGGTGCAGTTAGCGTTGCCACCGTGGCTGAAATGCAACTACACCGCGGCTCCACCGGCTAACTACAGTTGGGCCGCGGTGTAATTGCCGTTCGGCCATGGTGTAATTGTCGCGGTGTACGTTCATTAAACTGAAAAAAGACGATACTAACCAGAAATCTAACCACGGTGTACATGCCGTTCGGCTGCGGTGAGGTCACAGGGCCCAATTTGAAGTTAAATATACCAATTTGACGATTAATTAGAGACCCAAATATTCCCCTCTCCCTGACCAAAGCCCAAAATCCCAATTAGATGCCCAACAATTTTTTCTCCCATTGCCTTTATATATTCTAGCGTCAAATGTGGAGTAATTTTGAGAATGGGTATAGTCTGAAAGAGATCTGATTCAGAAATATGTTTTCATAGGCACGGGTGCTGTATATTTTTTTCATGGGTGCTGTGGGTGTTGGGCTGTCTCCATACCCTTAAAACCCACTGAGGAGCCCAAACTTTGTGCAAGCCATTTGTATAGATGCATACCTATATATAGGCAATGGGAAAAAACTATTTGGGTACCTGAATGGCATTTTGGGCTCTGGTCAGGAGGAGGGGGATATTTGGGATTTTTTAATGGTCAAATTGGTATATTTAAGTTGAACTGGGCCATATGACCCATTATTGGTACCTACTTCCAGCACTTTTGTTGTTTGTGTAATTGTGGATAGGAATGCATCTATGCAAATAGTTTGCACAAAGGTTGGGCTCCTCAGTGGGTTTTAAGGGTATGGAGATAGCCCAACACCCACAGCTGGCACAGCACCCATGATAAAACAATAAAGCACCCGTGTCTATGGAAACATATTTCTGGGTCACTGTTGTCTCAGAATATACCCATTCAGAAAATGATTCCACATTTGACTTTAGAATATGTAGAGGCAATGGGGAAAAAAATTTGTTGGGCATCTGTTTGGGATTATCATTTTGGGCTTCGGTCAGAGGGAGAGGAATATTTGGGGTTTTTTAATGGTCAAATTGGTATATTTAACATGGGCCCATTACAGGTACCTACTCCCAGCACTTTTGTTGTTTGTGGATAGGTATGCATCTATGCAAATACATGTAGTTTACACAAAGTTTGGGCTCCTCAGTGGGTTTTAAGGGTATGGAGAGAGCCCAGCACCCACAGCACCCATGGTAATAGCATACAACACCCATGCCTATGAAAATATATTTCTGAAAATCACTCCACAGTCAAAAGTGACATTAGAATCTATAGAGAAAACATTGTTGGACATCTAATTGGGATTTTGGGCTTTGGTCAGGGGAAGGGGAATATTTGGGGTCTTTTAATGGTCAAATTAAACTTAACTTGAAATTTAACTTGAATTGGGCCCTGTGACACATTATAGGTAAAAACTTCTAGGTCTCTTAATCAGTATAAGAAAATTTGCAAAAGTTTGGGCTCATCAGTGGGTTTTAAGGGTATGGAGACAGCCAAAAACCCACAGCACCCATGAAATAAAAGTGTCAATGACACTGTAGCTCAACTTGGAAAGGGAATAATTTAATGTATTACAGTCAATGGAGCGATTAGGAATGTGGAAAGTTTAATGTCTAATACTAGTTTATCAACATGAAGATATATCTATTATATTTGAAAGATCTGTGTGTGTGTGTGTTTGTGTGTGTCTAATCGATGGACTCGAAAACGACTAAGCCAATTTCGATGAAATTTTGTATTTTAGGGTATTTTCGGCCGGCGACGAACATAGGCATATTTATTTGTCCGTGCGAGGTCAACTTTTCACGTGCCGAGGTCAAATCTGTTTTCACGCCGTTTTGCGCTAATATATTTCAGTTCGGTGCTCACAAATCGATTCGATATAGCGCGAATAATAAATTGCCAGTCATATAATTTGCACAGTTAGAATCTGTGTGGCTTCATCTTTCCAACGATATATAATATGTATGTATCCGTTTTAGTTATCTGCCTCAATTATTAAGAAGAAGTGGTACGATCTTTTATCAGGATAAAAACAATGCGTAACTTCTATGACGTCGTTAGAGGTCATAAAGTTAGATCACGTTAACTCTCACCCGGCCGATGCATTTGACTGTTTCAGACGTCTTGGCGATATCTCGGGCACCGATGGTAATTTAGCTTTACGTTGAAACTTGATAATTAATGAGTGTGTGTATATGAGGTGCGTTTATATACTTCAGTGGAAATCAAATCGGGTTAAACTGGCGGATTTTTACGGACGAAATTAATTTGATGCATAGGGTATCTCGGTATCCGCTGGGCCGATTTCCCGGTATCCGCTGGGCCGATTTCCACCATTTTTGGGGTGTTGGTGTTTGACCCCACCTGACCTTGACCTTCAAAATGGTCAATTCAAGGTCAAATCGGGTAAAACCGGATGGATTTCGACGGGTACTTTTGTCGGGTACTTTTGTTCGGGCAGTGTTTTGGACGGGTCAAATCGTGACCCCACTTGACCTTGGCCTTCAAAATAGACAATTCAAGGTCAAACCCCGGACGAAGTCGGGTCACCTTCTAGTATATATATAAAAGTAAAACCTAAGATGGTTGCCGGCGGCTATGTTTTCCAATAAAATTCAAAAACATTTGATAGCTTTAGTCATCCAAATAGTAAAATCCAAGATGGCTGCCGGCGACCATGTTGTTTGGCCAAATAAAGCCCAAAATTACTCGTTCCTATTTACATGTCAATATTAACATCCATGACAAATTTCATGATGATCAGACAAACAGTACGACCTGTAGACCGTGCTAATAGATTGAATTTTGAAATCCAAGATGGCTCTGGAGGCCATGTTTTTTGTCTAAATGACCCCAAAATGACTTTAATATTCTCATCTACATTCCAATTTCAACAGCCAGGACAAATTTCATTATGATGAGACTAAAGCTACAACCTGTAGCCCGTGGTAAAGGATTTAGTCGTACAAAGAGTAAAATCCAAGATAGCTGCCTGCTGGCAGCCATGTTTTTTGGACGAATGACCCCAAAATGACTCGTTCCCATCTACATGACACTGTTAACATTCATGACAAATTTTATGATGATCCGACCAAAGGTACGACCTGTAACCTGTGCCAAAGGGTTTAGTCATGCAAAGAGTAAAATCAAAGATGGTTGCCGGCGGCCATGCCAAATTTCATGATGATCTGATGAGCAGTACGACATGTATGATCTGATGAACAGTACGACATGTAGCCCGTGCTAATGGATCGAATTTTGAAATCCAAGATGGCCACTGGCGACCATGTTTTTTGTCCGAATGACCCCAAAATGACTCGTTCCCATCTACATTCCAATTTCAACAGCCATGACAAATTTTATGATGATCAGACTAAAGGTACAACCTGTAGCCCTTGCTAAAGGATTTAGTCATACAAAGAGTAAAATCCAAAATGGCTGCTGGTGGCCATGTTTTTGTGCCGAATGACCCCAAAGTTACTCGTTCCCATCTACCCTGCTTGACAAAACAAGTGTCCACCTAACCGCGGTGCAGTTAGCGTTGCCACCGTGGCTGAAATGCAACTACACCGCGGCTCCACCGGCTAACTACAGTTGGGCCGCAGTGTAATTGCCGTTCGGCCATGGTGTAATTGTCGCGGTGTACGTTCATTAAACTGAAAAAAGACGATACTAACCAGAAATCTAACCACGGTGTACATGCCGTTCGGCTGCGGTGTAGTTGCCTTTCGGTCGCAGTGTACTTGCTGTTGGGCCACGGTGTACTTGCCGTTCGGCCGCGGTGCTCAACTGCAGTTACAAACTCTGACACCGCGGCCGAACGGCAAATACACCGCGGTGCCAATGGACACTTGTTTTGTCCAGCGGGGTATATGTTAATATTAACATCCACGACAAATTTCATGATGATCAGATGAACAGTACAATATGTAGCCCGTGCTAATGGATTGAATTTTGAAATCCAAGATGGCCACTGGCGGCCATGTTTTTTGTCCGAATCATCCCAAAATTACTCGTTCCCATCAACATTCCAATTTCAACAGCCATGACAAATTTTATGATGATCAGACTAAAGGTACGACATGTAGCCCGTGCTAAAGAATTTATTCATACGAAGAGTAAAATCCAAGATGGCTGCTGGCGGCCATGTTTTTGTGCCGAATAACCCCAAAATTACTCGTTCCCATTTACATGTCAATATTAACATCCGTGACAAATTTCATGATGATCAGACAAACAGTACGGCCTGTAGCCTGTGCTAATGGATTGGACTTTGAAATCCAAGATGGCTGCTAGTGGCCATGTTTTTTTTCGAATGACCCCAAAATGAATCATTCCAGTCTAAATGTTGATGTCAACAGCTATGACAAATTTCATAATGATCTGAACAAAGGTACGACCTGTAGCCTGTATTGTTGACAAATCATGCACACACGGACGACGGTCGACAAAGCCATGGCAATAGCTCAAACTTTACAAAGTAAAGTTCAGCTAAAAATGACTGTAGGAAAAAAATATACAGGGCCCTGCCAGGAAAAAATGTGTAAGCCGGGCTGCTAAACCACCCACAAACCCCCGCCTAGTGTTCAGAATCAGAAAAAATTGCAGACCCCACCCTGCTTAAACGCAATCAATTGCGCTTAAAGGTACTCAACCCGTAAAAACTCCTCTCAATAACTATTTCAATGGCTTCAGGGGTCAAAAATATTTGATTCGAGTCGAGGAAGTCACCCATCAAAGCTCAGATTTGTTAGATATCGATTTTAGAAATCTATTATTTTTCAATATCGGGAATTCTTTCTGGCCCAGAAGAAAGTCATAAATTCGTTATTATTACCCACTTGATTATAGAGTTATCCATCCTTGCCTGTTTGAATAGAATTTTGGCGTAACATCTCGAGCATGTTACCAAATTGACGGCAGTTATTGGTACCCATCTCGAGAACATAAGAATTTTCAAAAATCAATATCTAATAACTCTGAGCTTTGTTTGATGGGTTCCTCGACTCGAATCAAATATTTTTTACCCCCAAAGCCAAAGAAATAGTAATATAGGACCCTCTGATCGGATTGTTGTTGTTGGAATCTGTTGAGATGGGGACCCTCTTTACGGGTTGAGTACCTTTAAGCGCAATTCCTTATTAGATGTGAATTTTGCCTCCTACATGTATATGTTCATCGCTTTTTGAGACCCCCACCCACTATACTAGGCACTAGGCCTTTTGCCAGTATTTTAGCTGGGCACTTTGCAATGAAATCACAGGGGTCCAGATTTTTTAAAATGAAAATAACAATGTCACAGATATGAGAGGCCTTTGTCACATATTATTATTTATCTTTGCTTTATGGTGGGCCTATATAGACTTTAATGATGTAGGCTATTCAGGCCTGTGCCATTTAAAATTAATCCATGGTGATCAGCCGGGGGAATCATGAATTTTTTTATTTGCGCTAAAGCCTTAATGGAAGTTTTAAACGCAAATAATTTGCGCTTTAAGAGTAATATGATCTATTTGCGCTTGAGAAAAAAATTATTTGCGCTGAAGCATAACTGATTTGCATTTAAGCACAAATGATTTGTTCTTAAGCGCAAATGGTTTGCACTTGAGCACAAGTGACAGACTAACAAGTCCCAAAATTAATCATTTAAATTATTTAATGGCATGAACAGTGATTTTCAGTAAAGACACCAGCTTCTACAATTCATTAGGATGGGGTCTGTTGTGACAGTCAGGCAGGGACGTGCTGTCTGGGGGATGTCTCTGTTGGGGTGGGAGAGTGTCTGTGTCCATCTTGGGGAAATTCCTGTGTGAAATTTCCATCTGTTTTGGCAACTGTTTTGGCAACATTTTTTACCAAAGTTGGGGGGGGGGGGGTGAGACACACTGAAACAATAACTGCATCAATGAATCATTTACAAATTTAGAATTCCATATGATAATTGATATTTTCCATTTGCCATTTTGGCATGAAAATCATTGAAATGATGATGAAATTTCCTACTAATTCAGGCTATGCCTATGGTTCTTTAGTTTCCCCAACCAATCAGTTTCCCCAAATTTTATTTTGTTGACACATTCATACAACTGAATTAATTTAATGTTTATTTATAATCATATGTTGTCACAATACCGCCCAATCACAAATTCACAACATATTGGGTTGTTTATATTTTCTCCATAGTTAACCTCAGTCATCTTTTTCTGGTTTTGCGCATGGGTCGAATTGTCAGTCCGAAGTGTTTTGGACGGATACCACACTATGGCCAAATTGGTCGACCATCTGGGATGTGGTATGTAGGGTGTATCAAAGTAATTAATGATGTAAAGAGTAAAATCCAATATGGCTGCGGACGACCATGTTTTTTTGGGTAAATGACCCCAAAATGACTCGTTCCCATCTAGAGGTCACCCCGATGATCCATATGAAGTTTGGTGACGATCAAATCAGGGATGTGGTCTGTAGGATATGTCAAATGATTTATGGCTGACAGTGGACACGTTTTAGGGCCAAATGACCCTCAAATGACTCGTTCCTAACTACGTCCCAATGTCAACAGCCATGAGAAATTTCATTGATGGTCCAACTAAAGGTACGACCTGCAGTCCGTGCCAAAGGATTTAGTCATGCGAAGAGTAAAATCCAAGATGGCTTCTGGCGGCCAGAATATTTGGCCGAATGACCTATTGAAAGTGTCAATGACACTGTAGCTCAACTTAGGTAGGGGAATAATTTAATGGTTGACAACAAATGGGTCTGCAGCACATGCAAATAGATTTTGTAGAAATATTTAGTGATACAAAGAGTAAAAACCAAACTGGCCATTGGCGGCAATATTTTTTTTGCCGAATGACCCCAAAATGACGAGTTCCCATCTAGGCCACCCTGATACTCAATACAAGGATGGATCCAGGGCTCTTTTGATACCTGTTACAGGTTTGGGCGCCCAAACTCTGGTTGCCTAAATGTCCCCAAATTGCAAGTGGATAGTTTTATTAAAGCTGAATTTTCTATATTTTGAAGGAAATCTTCTATTATAATTCAACAACATGCAATGCAAATCATCAATATACAGTTGATATAGAGCCTTTATTTGCTTAATCAAGTGTCCAGTGAGAAATAATTTAACCCTTTCATGACTGGGGCTTCTTGAAATTTTGCAAAAATCCTGTGCCAATACATTCTCTTATATAAATGAGTCTCCCATCTAAGGAGCCTCGTATATATAATATAATACATTGGCCTTTATCTTGACCTTGTAAGCCAGTGCATTTTCTTATGCGGGATTTTTAATGCTGCACCTAAGGGAGGGGGCGACCCCCCCCCCTCCCGTACCCACCCCCATCTCGGGCCAACGGCCCTCGGGATATGCCTTCGGCATATCATGGTCCCAAAACAGGTGTCCCCAAAAAATCCCTGGATCCATCCCTGACTCAATATGAAGTTTGGTGATGATCAGATCAGGGATATGGTCTGTAGGGTGTGTCAAAGGATTTACAGTAATGCCTTAAGTAATCAACCTCTTAACTAAAGCAGAATTATGGGTAACTTTTCAGTATTTAGTCGGAAATATGGCTCATTGTGCATTAAAAGGTATTGCATCTCATAATTCTCATTGGAATATGCCTTGAAAACAGCAATGTTTTCTCAAGATCCATGTGAACATTTGACACCTAGGTTGTTTTACATACAAAAAACACCATATGGACCGAACTTCGAAAAAAAAAAGAAGAAAAAAAATCTGTGCTAATTGAGCACTAAAAAGTGATATAACCCTTTAACAGGCTATCATTTGAATATGCCATATAACAAAAATGTATTTTCAAGATCCATTTGAAATTTTGACACTTTCAATTGTTTTCCTGACAAAAAATACCTTATGCCCAAAAATAAGGGTTTAATCAAGTTTATGAATGGGTATCCCAATATGATGGGATACCCATTTATAAACTTGATTAAACCCTTATTTTTTGGGACTGTATGTCCAACTGTGGTAGATTGACCTAATTTATACAGGAATTTGTAGTTATAGAACCAACTCTTTCCATGAACCCTGTGTGATGGCTGGAGTGAATTTTTTTTCGGAATTACATCACGATACAAGGCCCAAGTGAATCTTATTTGGAATACTCACCAATGCTGACCAATGAAGTAAAAAGGCACTGTGTGACAAATATATCCTACCTTATGTGTATTTAGCTGTGCATGGTTTGTTAATTAGGCCAGCCTATTGTCATATTAGAACAGTCTCCAATAACATACAAGCTCTCTGCACACTGCTCTGCAGGGAACATTGTGAATTTGGCAACAGTCCAAGCAGGCTCTCTGCATGGATCACTGTGAATTTGGCAACAGTCCAAGACACATGGGGTATAATATAAACTGAACACCTGTGGCCAACTTGATCTCCAGAAGTGGAAGGGACAGTGTAGTGGGGTGGGGTGGGGTGGGGGTGGAAGTTGGATTTTGAGTGTGTATGATTCACAACTTTTGTAAAAAAAAGTTAATACACATGTACCGGTAGTTGGAAATTTCATACATTATTACACTACAACGTAAAGGTTAAAATACATGGTTACCATTGCCTGGTATCCCAACTAGTAATTATTGTCCCCATTATGATGGGGTCGGGGATCGAGTGATGGAGGTATTTTGAGGGGGTGGGAGTCACAACTGTTATAAAGAATTTTAACAGTTGGAAATTTCATACATGATTACACTAACTTTTTGTCCCCATTTATTTTACTGCTGTCTGGAATATCAATCAATTAGAACAAATTCAAGCTATATGTGGCCTATCATTCTCAAATAATTTTAATTTCAACTGAAAAACATTTTCAACAATTGGAAATTTCATTCATGGCCTGGCATTGAACACAATTTAATAATTGGAAATTGTTCATATCTGTTCGATACCCCTCCCTCACTTTAAAATTGGGGAAGGTCAATGTCGCCAAAGGGTAGAAAACGTCATATAAACCATTTTTAGCTTGTTGTCTGGTCCTCATTTCCATACATTATCTCTTCCAGTTAGATACTGCAGGCAACCGGTGTACCACGTTAAGTTCCCCCCCTGGATAAGTCACCCCGCGGGGGAACTTATCCTAGGATAAGTTCCCCCCCGCGGGGTGACTTATCCTAGGATAAGTTCCCCCCACCCTGGATAAGTTCCCTCCCATGTATGACAAAAAAATAATTTCACTCATTTGATATCGTTTGGTCCTCAAATGGCCAGAAAAATGTTTTTTGAGATTGAAATTTTTTTTTTATTATTTTTTATTTAAAAAATAAAAGTGACAAATTGTTTTTATCATGCATTTGATTGTTTGTTCCTGAAATGGCCATTTTTTTTTTTTTTTTTAATTACATTTTTTTTTTTTTATAAATGTCCAGGCTTGGATATTCCCCACCTAGTCCAGTGCATTTATGAGAAAAAATGCCAAACCCGGAACTAATTGCAACAGAATTTTTTTTTGCTGGAGTAAGTACATAAACCCTCCATAAACAACATACTAAAAATCGGCAAAAATCGGAAAAAGGGAAATTGGTGAATTTCGTGAAATAAATTTGGGGAAATTTGGTCAAATCATCAATTTATGGATTTTCATGGATGTTTATAAACAATCAAATTCACAAATCCTACAAATAGGATGTGTATTGTGTCGTCCTCAGTTTCCTGAACCCAGTACTGAAAACCAGTCACAGATTCATTACGTATTTTTCGAGTTGTGTGCCTTCAAAAATGCAAGTTTACCTGATTTCGGCCCATTTTCGGGGCCTCACTTTCGAAGAATGAACCAAAATGCCTTATTTATGATTAATTATTAAATAAAACTAGAGCAAACTGAAGGGATTTTTCACTGTTTTAGTAATTTCTTCACTAGATTAAACACAAAATATGATTAATATGTGCATCTATGATTAAGAAGAAGATTATATTCTCAAACAAAATGTGTGTTCCAATGTATGGACTTAGCCAATTTTGCCTCTGACACTGAACGTGTGTGATGAAATGCAACATTTGAGGTCATGTAACTCAATAATTTAATACCCATATGATTATATGCCATGTGTTTCTTATAACCTTTTAAGTATGTTGGATTGAACAAATTGTAAAGGTATCAACAGGACATTATTTAAGAAAATCAAGTTATGGCCCTTTGAATACTTAGTCTGAGCTTGTTTCCAAAGATGCCAGTTTGAGGCATTTTTTTCCATTCTAAAAGGATTTGGGCCATAAAAACAAAAAACAATGGGTGTTTTAATGTGTACAATTATTTGAACTTTCCTCCCACAACACTTAAGTGATAAAAAATTAGCCTTACATTGGTTATGCCATAGTATGTCACTAGATTTCTTTCATTTTTCACGAAACTGACTCCAAATTTTAACGTTGGTATAGGGGTAGGAAAAATCACAAAATGCAATCTTATCACCAAATTACAGCCATTTCAGACACAATGTTGTTTTCTTCCAGTTTGTGTACATTCCTGTTGCATTATAAAACTGCTTAATACGTTATCGGACGTTGATTTAGAATTTTATGGTTATGTTGTATAAAAACAATCTCAAAATGCCAATTTGACATTTCACTGCCAAATTATGACAACAAATATTATAGCTCTGTCAATAAACATAAACAAAGGAAATATGAAATTATGCACGAAAGAACAATGTAAGCAGAAGCTGTTAATATAAAGTTTTATGCTTCAAGATGCATAATTTTGAAGTTTTTGTTGATATGCTTTCCCCTACCCCATTGTTCTGCCGTTCAAATTTGGAGTAAGTTTCCATAATGATGAGTGAAATCCAGTGACATTCATTGGTATAACCATTGAAATGCTATTTTCTCAACAAAAAAATGATTTAAGAGGACAGATCACATAATTTTACACAATAAACTTTCGTTAATTATTCTTAATATGCCTAAAATCCTTTTAAAATTGACAAAAACGCCCCACAATAGCATTTTCGGAAAAGAGGCTAGACTAAGAGTTCATAGGACCATAATTTTATTTTCTTCACCAATGTATTTGGATATTACTTCACAATTTCTTCAATCTAGTATTCTCAAAATGTTATGAGAAAAGCAGAGCATATGGATATTAATTTATTGACTTACATGACCTCAAATATGGCATTTCATCACACAAGTTCTGTGTCAAGGCAAATTTGGCTAAGTCCATAAAATGGAACACACATTTTGTTTGAGAATATTTTATTCTCCTTATTCATAGATGCACATATTAATCATATTTTGTGTTTAATCTAGTGAGGAAATTACTAAAACAGTGAAAAAGTCATTAATTTGGCACTAGTTTTTTAAATAATTAACCATATAATACGGCATTTGGCTCATTCTGCGAAATTAAGGCTCCAAAATCAGGTAAACTCGCGTTTTTGAAAGCACACAACTCGAAAAATACTTAAGGAATCTGGGAATGGTTTCCAGTTCTGGATTCAGGAAAATGTGGTCGACAAAATAGGCATTATATTTGTAGGACTTGTAAATTTGAATTTTTTATATACATTCATGAAAATCCATATATTGATGATTTGACCAAATTTTCCCAATTTTTTTTTCACGAAATTCACTAATTTCCCTTTTTCCGATTTTTGCCGATTTTTAGTATGTTGTTTACGGAGGGTATATGTACCAATTCCAGCAAAAAAAAATTCTGTTGCAATTAGTTCTGGGTAAAACCATAAATGCACTGGACTAACCCCCCACCCATCACCTACATGACAAATAAAAATCAACTTATGATTTTATCGCTTATTTTGCTTTATATATTCATGAAACAGCGAGAAATTAACTTCTTCTGACAACAAGTTGTTTGAGTCAGGGTTTGGGGTGGGGGGGGGGGAAGATGTCGTGGTCAGGATATTTCCCCCCCCCCCCACCCAGCACCTACATGACAAAAAAATAATCTTATGGTTTTATCGCTCGTTTTGCTTTATATAGTCATGAAACAGCGAGAAATTAACTTCTTCTGAGAACAAGTTGTTTGAGTCAGGGTTTGGGGTGGGGGGGGAAATGTCCAGGTCAGGATATCTTCCCCCCCCCCACCCAGCACCTACATGACAAAAAAATAATCTTATGGTTTTATCGCTTGTTTTGCTTTATCTAGTCATGAAACGGCGAGAAATTAACTTCTTCTGAGAAAAAGTGTTTTGAGTCAGGGTTTGGGGTGGGGGGAAGATGTCCAGGTCAGGATATTTCCCCCCCCCCCCCCACCTACATGACAAAACAATCATCTTATGGTTTTATCGCTTGTTTTGCTTTATCTAGTCATGAAACGGCGAGAAATTAACTTCTTCTGAGAAAAAGTTTTTAGAGTCAGGGTTTGGGGTGGGGGGGGGGGAGATGTCCAGGTAGTCAGGATATCCACCCCCACCCGCCACCTACATGACTCAAAAAACTTGTTCTCAGAAGAAGTTAATTTCTCGCTGTTTCTTATATAAAGCAAAACGAGCGATAAAACCATAAGATTATCTTTTTGTCATGTAGGTACTGGGTGGGGGGGGAGATATCCTGACCTGGACATCTTCCCCCCCCACCCCAAACCCTGACTCAAACAACTTGTTGTCAGAAGAAGTTAATTTCTCGCTGTTTCATGACTATATAAAGCAAAACGAGCGATAAAACCATAAGATTATTTTTTTGTCATGTAGGTGCTGGGTGGGGGGGGGGGAAGACATCCTGACCTGGACATCTTCCCCCCCACCCCAAACCCTGACTCAAACAACTTGTTGTCAGAAGAAGTTAATTTCTCGCTGTTTCATGACTATATAAAGCAAAACGAGCGATAAAACCATAAGATTATTTTTTTGTCATGTAGGTGCTGGGTGGGGGGGGGGGGAGATATCCTGACCTGGACATCTTCCCCCCCACCCCAAACCCTGACTCAAACAACTTGTTGTCAGAAGAAGTTAATTTCTCGCTATTTCATGACTATATAAAGCAAAACGAGCGATAAAACCATAAGATTATTTTTTTGTCATGTAGGTGCTGGGTGGGGGGGGGGGGGGGAAGATATCCTGACCTGGACATCTTCCCCCCCCCAAACCCTGACTCAAACAACTTGTCCTCAGAAGAAGTTAATTTCTCGCTGTTTCATGACTATATAAAGCAAAACAAGCGATAAAACCATAAGATTATTTTTTTGTCATGTAGGTGCTGGGGTGGGGGGGGGGAAGATATCCTGACCTGGACATCTTCCCCCCCCCCCCCACCCCAAACCCTGACTCAAACAACTTGTTCTCAGAAGAAGTTAATTTCTCGCTGTTTCATGACTATATAAAGCAAAACAAGCGATAAAACCATAAGATTATTTTTTTGTCATGTAGGTGCTGGGGAACCCTGACTCAAACAACTTGTTGTCAGAAGAAGTTAATTTCTCGCTGTTTCATGACTATATAAAGCAAAACGAGCGATAAAACCATAAGATTATTTTCTTGTCATGTAGGTGCTGGGTGGGGGGAAGATATCCTGACCTGGACATTTCCCCCCCCCCCCCACCCCAAACCCTGACTCAAACAACTTGTTGTCAGAAGAAGTTAATTTCTCGCTGTTTCATGACTATATAAAGCAAAACGAGCGATAAAACCATAAGATTATTTTTTTGTCATGTAGGTGCTGGGTGGGGGGGGGGGGGGAAGATATCCTGACCTGGACATCTTCCCCCCCCCAAACCCTGACTCAAACAACTTGTTCTCAGAAGAAGTTAATTTCTCGCTGTTTCATGACTATATAAAGCAAAACAAGCGATTAAACCATAAGATTATATTTTTGTCATGTAGGTGCTGGGTGGGGGGGGGGAAGATATCCTGACCTGGACATCTTCCCCCCCACCCCAAACCCTGACTCAAACAACTTGTTGTCAGAAGAAGTTAATTTCTCGCTATTTCATGACTATATAAAGCAAAACGAGCGATAAAACCATAAGATTATTTTTTTGTCTTGTAGGTGCTGGGTGGGGGGGAAGATATCCTGACCTGGACATCTCCCCCCCCCCCCATCCCCAAACCCTGACTCAAACAACTTGTTCTCAGAAGAAGTTAATTTCTCGCTGTTTCATGACTATATAAAGCAAAACGAGCGATAAAACCATAAGATTATTTTTTTGTCATGTAGGTGCTGGGTGGGGGGGGGGGGGGGGGAGATATCCTGACCTGGACATTTCCCCCCCCCAAACCCTGACTCAAACAACTTGTTCTCAGAAGAAGTTAATTTCTCGCTGTTTCATGACTATATAAAGCAAAACAAGCGATAAAACCATAAGATTATATTTTTGTTATGTAGGTGCTGGGTGGGGGGGGGAAGATATCCTGACCTGGACATCTCCCCCCCCACCCCAAACCCTGACTCAAACAACTTGTTGTCAGAAGAAGTTAATTTCTCGCTGTTTCATGACTATATAAAGCAAAACGAGCGATAAAACCATAAGATTATTTTTTTGTCTTGTAGGTGCTGGGTGGGGGGGGAGATATCCTGACCTGGACATCTCCCCCCCCCCATCCCCAAACCCTGACTCAAACAACTTGTTGTCAGAAGAAGTTAATTTCTCGTTGTTTCATGACTATATAAAGCAAAACGAGCGATAAAACCATTAGATTATTTTTTTGTCATGTAGGTGCTGGGTTGGGGGGGGGGGAGTTATCCTGACCTGGACATCTTCCCCCCACCCCAAACCCTGACTCATGAATATATAAAGCAAAATAAGCAATAAAACCATAAGATGATTTTTTTGTCATGTAGGTGCTGGGTGGAGGGGGGGGGGGGTGGTGGAATATTATCCAAGCCTGGACATTTGAAAGAAGAAAAAAAGACAATAAAATTCGTGAAAACAATAATTTTGTCAAAATCAAAAATCAAAAAATTTTTAATCTCAAAAAACATTTTTCTGGCCATTTCAGAACCTAACGATATCAAATGAGTGAAATTATTTTTTAGTCGTACATGGGGGGGGGAAGATATCCAGGGTGGGGGGTAAGATATCCTAGGATATCTTCCCCCCCAGGGGGGGGGAGATATCCAGGGGGGGGCATCGATCTTACTTCATATGATTTCTGAGATACCAGAGATACTATAAACAGTGCCCACATATATCACAAACTGTCTTACTTAAAGAGACCAGAGGGAGCATTTAGACTTTAGAGGGGGTATGAGTCCAAGTCTGCAAATATTTAGTGTGTCTGTCATTTGCAGAATGAGCCCCCCCCCCCCCAGAGGGTGAATTTATTGATACTATCTCACATAGTGGGCTTATAAGCATCACCAAACTCACCCTTCGGGAACCTCATTCTGCTTAGGCCTCAACTACTATTAGAAACCTAGGATCAGATTGAAATTCCCCAGTTGAAGTTGGTCATGTTCCCCCAAATTAGTCGCCTCAATTACGAATTTTATCTTCTGGAAATTTATAGGGGAAATAAAAACTTCTCACAAGGGAAAACGTAATTAAAAACAATGTTAACTTGAGACTAAAGATACCTTCCAGAAGATGATGGCTAAGCAGATGAGGTATCCAGATGGTGAATTTTGTGATGCTAGCCTACTTTGTGGGATAGCATCACTAAATTCACCCTCTGGGGACCTACATGTAATTCTGCAAATGACAGCCACACTGTGCAGGCTTGTATGATCGAGTCACATCTTTTGTAAAAAAAATGTTAATATTTACTAGTATATTGTTATATTTATATATTATTTTGTTTTTCATTTAGTTATTATTGTTTTGCACATGCAGGGTGAGGCAGAAAAAAATTCGGACACTTAGGGAGGGATGGGTGGGTCATCAGCTTAAATGAATTTTTTTTTTCAGACTGAACATTTTTTCCTCATTCCTTTTCTCAAAATATAGCATAAATTTTCACCTACATGTATAAATGGACAAAATATTGTATAATGAAGTCAATGCTACATATAGCAGTATATTGTGTTATATATGAATTTATTAGACACAAATGTGTTAACTCCCAACAGCCCCGCCATTTCTTGACAGGTTGCCCTCATTTTAACAAATCTGAATCTCAGTCACTAAAGGATCCTCCATACTACAATATATGTAATCTAAATAGTCCAACCTCTCTTGAGAAGACATTTTAGGAACTACTATAGAGACATATAGTTATCGTATGTCCCTGGTCCCACTCTATTTAACCTGGTGAACCCATCAGAATAAATTTTAACCCTAGACACCAAAGAACTCTTCGTATTAATACTAAATATCAGTAAAATAGACCTGATGGTCCTTGTGAAGGAAGCATATTAAGAGAAAAACTGTCCTTCGCTTGCCCCCTATTTGACCAGGTAACCCCATTAAAAAAAAATTCAACAACAGTCTTGATCAAACAAGATCAACATTCCATGCTAAATAAGCCAACTAGTTCTTGCAAACATATTTTAAGAATTACTATCTGGTGAAATAGTTATGTCTCTGGCACTGCCCTTATTTAACTTTGTGATCCATTTTAACAAATCTGTCACCCAATCCAATATTTTAGACAAAGCTTTTTTAACAAAACTTTCAATGATGAGTTAGGTGCATAAGAACACATATTGTTTTATTAATTGGACTTATTTATAAATCTTTTTTTTATATATATAAGTTTAAACTATATTTGTTTTGTTAATTGAGTTTTAAAGCGTAAATACAGGAATTGTGCTAAAGCGCAAATAAAGGAATTTAAAAAAATTTGGATTGTAACAAGGAAAATTCTGTTTTCCTGGAGTTTGTTTTCCATATTTTGAGAAAAAAATAAAATAGAAACAGACTCCTTCTCGCATCTAAAAATTGAGATTTTATTGTCTGAAAAGTGCATGAGAACACATATTTTATTTCTACTGGGACTTTAAGTCATTTGTAACATTTGTAACACCTGTCTACGAACGGTCTCTCTCTGGTATCTCAGAATAATGCAACACTTGTAATGCTTTGTAACATGTGACGTCGCTACATTGAGACAGTAGAAATAACATAGGCTGCGTTTTTCTACTGGGACTTTAAATCATTTGTAACATTTATAACACTTGTAACACTGTTACAAAATGCGTAGTGGAGGAAAAATGTACCTGATTAATGCAATATATGGTCACCAGGCTCTTTGAGTTTTCCTGGTGATGTTATCATATTTCGAATTCCAGAAATTGGCGCATTATCATTCTTGTCCGTGGTTGCCTATTGCTAATATAAACTTTGATCAATGATTGGGTGAGGGATGTGGTCTATATGATGCATGGATTCATGCAAAGAGTAGGCTAAAGTAGGCTAATAGTAATACAGGTGTTAAACATGCCTGTAAATTTTCTATATATAATAATAAATTGATGGAACATGCAGAGTGTGCCAATGGATTAAAATTTGAATCCATTTAAGGACTTTGCTAACCCAATTTTCCCCAAATTTGATGGAGTCAAAATAAAGATTTATGTTCACTTTTGTTAGTAATCACAATAACCAAACACATGAATGCAACATTTTAAGAGCATTATTAATGCTGAATAGGTCATTGTCGCATGGTTTCTGTCAAAAAGACACCCAGAATCTCTTAAACTGCCAAAAAGACACCCAGGATCTCAGACTCAAAGTCTCGCCAAACAACGGGAATTTTGTTTAGTCGTCTGCTATTAATATTATGATAATTATTTGTTTGTGATCGGAGTGAAATATCAACGAAATTTAATTCGGCTTTGATTCTGACTGACAGCGCAATTCCACATCCTTGATAGTTGGCCCAATATTAAGTACCGTACCGAAATATTAGAAGTATAGTTGAAACATCAATTCCAGCATGCTACACTCAGGTTCACTGCACTATCATTCAATGCAATTTGATAGAGTGCTTAAAGAGGTGCATATTTCATGTTTCGACTTGACTGTAGTGTTTGTTCCTTTAATACGGCGAAATATATTTATGAAACTTGGCATGTATGGATTAGAATTATGTCTCGTAGCTCGAGTATGTTACAAATCGGGGATCTGTTTGGAGTATGTGCAGAATACACCCAGACCTCAAGCTGACTAATGCCGAATATCTTTCGGTAGGAATCGGGGGATTTTCAAAATCGCAGATCAGATAAATTACTAGATGGGTTTGGTTACTGAATACTGTGATTACTAATAAAAGTGAACATAACGAACATGACAATTGGAACTTATTCCCTATTCCTTATTTTCAAAAATGTCGCTTTCGACCGATTTGACGCCCCAAATACTGGCAAATACCACCTAGAAACACCCCGACCCCACTCATAATCCCCGGGGGTGCCACCCCGAGGGGGTGAAAATGTGGTATGGACCATTTTCGAGAACGGTAGGGATTTCGACCAATTTGACGGCATGGGTGGGTGGCCCGCCCCAAATACCACCTAGAAACACTCTGACCCCCCACCATCACCCCCGGGGGTGCCACCCTGAGGGGGTGAAAATGGGACCATTTTCGAGAACGGTAAGGATTTCGACTGATTTGACATGGGTGGGTGGCCCGCCTCAAATACCAACTAGAAACACCCGGACCCCCCACTAATCATCCCCAGGGGGTGCCACCATTTTCGAGGAAGGTAAGGATTTCGACCAATTTGATGGACGATGGCCGGTCTGTGTCCTATTATGCTTTGCCAGACTCCGCATATGACTGAATTCTTCGGGGTGTATCTATGTGGTATTTGGGGCGGGCCACCCACCCATGCCATCAAATCGGTCAAAATCCTTACTGTTCTCAAAAATGGTCCACACCCCATTTTCACCCCCGCCCCGGGGGTGATGGGTGGGGGTCGGTGTGTTTCTATGTGGTATTTGGGGCGGCCACCACCCATGCCGTCAATTGGTCGAAATCCTTA
Organism: Siphonodentalium dalli; assembly: GCA_032622095.1. Lineage (NCBI taxonomy): Eukaryota > Metazoa > Mollusca > Scaphopoda > Gadilida > Siphonodentaliidae > Siphonodentalium > Siphonodentalium dalli. The sequence goes on from CP136068.1 coordinate 50,838,235, forward strand.
CTGTTCTCTAAAATGGTCCATACCCTATTTTCACCCCCTCGGGGTGGCACCTCTCCTCCCCCCCCCCCGGTGATGGGTGGGGGATCGGGGTGTTTCTAGGTGGTATTTGGGGCGTGCCGCCCACCCATGGCCATGCCATCAAATCTGTCGAAATCCTTACAGTTCTCGAAAATGGTCCATACCCCATTTTCACCCACTCGGGTGCCCCCCCCCCCCCGGGGGGATGGGTGGGGGGGGTCAAGGTGTTTCTATGTGGTATTTGGGGCAGGCCACCCACCCATACCATCAAATCGAAATTCTTACCATTCTCGAAAATGGTCCATACCCAGTTGGGGTGAGTAGTTGGGGGTCGGGGTATTTCTAGGTGGTATTTGGGGCGGGCCACCCACCCATGCCGTCAATTGGTCGAAATCCTTACTGTTCTCTAAAATGGTCCATACCCTATTTTCACCCCCTCGGGGTGGCACCTCCCCCCCGGGTGATGGGTGGGGGATCGGGGTGTTTCTAGGTGGTATTTGGGGCGTGCCGCCCACCCATGGCCATGCCATAAAATCTGTCGAAATCCTTACCGTTTCTCGAAAATGGTCCATACCGCATTTTCACCCCTCGGGGTGGGACCCCCGGGGGTGATGGTGGGGGGGGGGGGGTCGGGTGGACTAGACGCTGGCTCTATGAGGCTACGCCGTTACACTATATGCACGCCGTCATGATGGATTGTGCTGGTCTCTCATGACGGCAAACAGAGCAGAGCATCGGAGCGTCATAGAGCCAGTATCTAGTCCAGGGGTCGGGGTGTTTATAGGTGGTATTTGGGGCGGGCCACCCACCCATGCCGTCAAATCGGTCGAAAGCGACATTTTTGAAAATAAGGAATAGGGAATAATTTTCCAATTTATTTTGGACTCCATTAAATTTGGAAAGATGTGGTTAAATTAACACATTTCGGCAAAAATATTAGGCCTACCTGAAATTTAACATTTTCCACTCACGCCTGTTTACTTTCGTCCTCGAAATAACCAATGTGATGCGGAAACGCCATGACAATATCTGAATATGGAATGTATCACAAACTCCACCAATGTCCACTCCATTAATCAGAACTGCCGCCATCATGATTGACGATGTTGTTGTTGTTATTGAAGATATATGATACAAGGATGGAAAGAAAGTTAAGAAGTTAAGAAGTTGTCTGTAAATTCCTCAGTCGACTTTGGATAACCCTAATCGAATTTGGCAAACTGCATATTTTTAGCGCCACCTATGCTGATAGTGCAGGGGGACTGAACTCTGCCTTGCAGTTTCACTGTCTCGACCAAATGCATTTCGGCCCCTGGATACAACAAATACATATGTCGATACGACGTGAACACGACCCAGTGCAATATATTTTCAATCCTAACACTAGTTTTCCTATAAGACGAATGTTAGGATACAATATAAATAGAGCTCCGCGCATTTTAACGCCCGTCATATTTGTGTCCAATATTGAATATAAATAGAGCTCCGCGCATTTTAACGCCGGTCATTTGTGTGTGCAATATTGAATATATATTACACAGCCTTTAATTTACGCTAACACATTATATTTTCTAAAATGTAAGTGATAGGTGACGGTTTATAACATAAAGGTGTACTCCTTTTATCGCAAAGACGCACATTTGTTCAAAAATACAAGACATTTATAAGGCTTCATTTCCCCATATTTGAAGGTGTAAATGGTGATATTTGCTTTCAATAATTAAATAAAATGATAACTAAAATACAATAAAATGTTGTCTGTTGCTAAATAGCGACTGTCATATGTATGTGCTATTCTTACTACATATAAATGCAAACTTCTGTCAATGTCCATACATGTTTGCAATTTATAACATATATATGTGTCAAATATATAACTTAGTTAATTAACAGACTCAGCCATGTGTTTAATGTGAAAATATATAGGGGCGTTTTATAGAATATAAATTACGCACGTTTCATTTTGGGGTAATATATGGGCATTATAAAATGTAAAACGGATAGATGACGATTTCTAATATAAAGGTGCACACCTTTTATTGGTGAGCTGGTTGTGTTCAAAGATACAATATATTTTCCCCACCGTTTAAGAGCAGCAGGCATGTGTGCAAAAGCAGCAAATATGTATTATAAACGAGGACATGTGCTTTCAATAATTAAACAAATTGATGACTAAAATACAAAAAAATGAGATCTGCTGCTAAATAGCGACTCTCATATGGGTGTGCTATTCTGACTACAAACATATGCAAATTTTCATCAGTATCCATATATGTTTGCAATTTATAACATATATATGTGTCACATTTACAATATAGTTACAGAAAATAACGACATTTCATACATATGTGTTCAATATATAATAAACATGTGTACATATTGAATACATATAGTGAAATTTACCACTTTTCGCCACATATGTTTGTTCTATTATTGAATATATAAGAGCGGATACAATATAGTTACAAAAAAAACGCCATACGCCGTCCCTTTAAATAATGCGTTTGGTGATTGCAGTGCAATATCCACAGTAATAAAACAAACCAATATAAATACAGGCAGCAGAATGATACCAACATTTCTGTATAAAATTCACAAGGAGATACATTGGTGCCAAGATATATTTCAATTACAGAATCCTGTTCAAGGTTGGTCAAATTTACTGACACAATCATTTTACTGATGCAGAATTCTGTGTCTATTGAATTCGAATCAGTTAATGTCTATTAACTGACCAGCAGTCGGTGGGGTTCTTGTCAGGCGATAGTAATGACGATGATGATGATGATGATGATGATGATGCTGATGATGATGATGATGAAGATGAAAATGACGATGATGATTTTACCATCAATGCGATGATTATAATAAAAGGCGACGACTATGATGAAAAATAATGATGAAGAAGTGACGACGTTGAGCGAGACGACGATGCCTATGATAAAGGTAATGATGATGATAATGAGGATGATGATGACGATGCCTATGGTAAATGTAATGATGATGACGATGATCCTGAAGGCGGTAATGATGATGATGATTATGCTTATATATGACAATGATGATGATGATGCCGATGATGCCGATGATGATGATGATGATAATGATGACGACGACAACGACGACGATGATGATGATGATGATGATGATGATGATGATGATGATGATGACGATGATGATGGCGATGATAATGACGGACCATACGCCATGTTGATCGAGACACGGGAGATTGTTGTATATTATGTACATAATTATGTGATGATGATGGTAATGATGATGATGATGACGATGATGATTATGTGATTATGGCGATGATTCTGACGACGATAATGATGATGATGATGATGATGACGATGATGATGATGATGATGATGACGACGAAGATGGTTATTATGGTTATGGCGATGATGATGATGATGACGACGATGATGATGACGATGATAATGACGGACCATGCGCCATGTTGATCGGGACTCTGGAGATTGTTTTATATTATTTATATAATTATGTGTGTTCCTTCTCCTTCTACGATCCTTTGTATATAATCTCTATTCTCAATATCCAGTCATCTTCTATGGGATTAGGAGAAATAAAGCATTATAGCTATCCATATGCAGGGGGTGTATTCAGTTGGTTCTTATATTATACATAACGCCTGAAGCGGAGAGGGTTCAATGCTCCCGAAATTACTTCCGATAATTATAAAGCGTTATGTCTTGGGATTGAGTCCGATAACTAACCATATATAAAATACTGGTCGGCACCAATCGGCTTTCAATTTTCTCCGTGTTGCCCGCCGGTATGGCGTTTTTTTTGTAACTATATTGTATCCGCTCTTATATATTCAATAATAGAACAAACATATGTGGCGAAAAGTGGTAAATTTCACTATATGTATTCAATATGTACACATGTTTATTATATATTGAACACATATGTATGAAATGTCGTTATTTTCTGTAACTATATTGTAAATGTGACACATATATATGTTATAAATTGCAAACATATATGGATACTGATGAAAATTTGCATATGTTTGTAGTCAGAATAGCACACCCATATGAGAGTCGCTATTTAGTAGCAGATGTCATTTTTTTGTATTTTAGTCATCAATTTGTTTAATTATTGAAAGCACATGTCCTCGTTTATAATACATATTTGCTGCTTTTGCACACATGCCTGCTGCTCTTAAACGGTGGGGAAAATATATTGTATCTTTGAACACAACCAGCTCACCAATAAAAGGTGTGCACCTTTATATTAGAAATCGTCATCTATCCGTTTTACATTTTATAATGCCCATATATTACCCCAAAATGAAACGTGCGTAATTTATATTCTATAAAACGCCCCTATATATTTTCACATTAAACACATGGCTGAGTCTGTTAATTAACTAAGTTATATATTTGACACATATATATGTTATAAATTGCAAACATGTATGGACATTGACAGAAGTTTGCATTTATATGTAGTAAGAATAGCACATACATATGACAGTCGCTATTTAGCAACAGACAACATTTTATTGTATTTTAGTTATCATTTTATTTAATTATTGAAAGCAAATATCACCATTTACACCTTCAAATATGGGGAAATGAAGCCTTATAAATGTCTTGTATTTTTGAACAAATGTGCGTCTTTGCGATAAAAGGAGTACACCTTTATGTTATAAACCGTCACCTATCACTTACATTTTAGAAAATATAATGTGTTAGCTAAATTAAAGGCTGTGTAATATATATTCAATATTGCACACACAAATGACCGGCGTTAAAATGCGCGGAGCTCTATTTATATTCAATATTGGACACAAATATGACGGGCGTTAAAATGCGCGGAGCTCTATTTATATTGTATCCTAACATTCGTCTTATAGGAAAACTAGTGTTAGGATTGAAAATATATTGCACTGGGTCGTGTTCACGTCGTATCGACATATGTATTTGTTGTATCCAGGGGCCGAAATGCATTTGGTCGAGACAGTGAAACTGCAAGGCAGAGTTCAGTCCCCCTGCACTATCAGCATAGGTGGCGCTAAAAATATGCAGTTTGCCAAATTCGATTAGGGTTATCCAAAGTCGACTGAGGAATTTACAGACAACTTCTTAACTTCTTAACTTTCTTTCCATCCTTGTATCATATATCTTCAATAACAACAACAACATCGTCAATCATGATGGCGGCAGTTCTGATTAATGGAGTGGACATTGGTGGAGTTTGTGATACATTCCATATTCAGATATTGTCATGGCGTTTCCGCATCACATTGGTTATTTCGAGGACGAAAGTAAACAGGCGTGAGTGGAAAATGTTAAATTTCAGGTAGGCCTAATATTTTTGCCGAAATGTGTTAATTTAACCACATCTTTCCAAATTTAATGGAGTCCAAAATAAATTGGAAAATTATTCCCTATTCCTTATTTTCAAAAATGTCGCTTTCGACCGATTTGACGGCATGGGTGGGTGGCCCGCCCCAAATACCACCTATAAACACCCCGACCCCTGGACTAGATACTGGCTCTATGACGCTCCGATGCTCTGCTCTGTTTGCCGTCATGAGAGACCAGCACAATCCATCATGACGGCGTGCATATAGTGTACTGTAACGGCGTAGCCTCATAGAGCCAGCGTCTAGTCCACCCGACCCCCCCCCACCCATCACCCCCGGGGGTCCCACCCCGAGGGGTGAAAATGCGGTATGGACCATTTTCGAGAAACGGTAAGGATTTCGACAGATTTTATGGCATGGCCATGGGTGGGCGGCACGCCCCAAATACCACCTAGAAACACCCCGATCCCCCACCCATCACCCGGGGGGGAGGTGCCACCCCGAGGGGGTGAAAATAGGGTATGGACCATTTTAGAGAACAGTAAGGATTTCGACCAATTGACGGCATGGGTGGGTGGCCCGGCCCAAATACCACCTAGAAATACCCCGACCCCCAACTACTCACCCCAACTGGGTATGGACCATTTTCGAGAATGGTAAGAATTTCGATTTGATGGTATGGGTGGGTGGCCTGCCCCAAATACCACATAGAAACACCTTGACCCCCCCCCACCCATCCCCCCGGCGGGGGGGGGGGGCACCCCGAGTGGGTGAAAATGGGGTATGGACCATTTTCGAGAACTGTAAGGATTTCGACAGATTTGATGGCATGGCCATGGGTGGGCGGCACGCCCCAAATACCACCTAGAAACACCCCGATCCCCCACCCATCACCCGGGGGGGGAGGGGAGGAGAGGTGCCACCCCGAGGGGGTGAAAATAGGGTATGGACCATTTTAGAGAACAGTAAGGATTTCGACCAATTGACGGCATGGGTGGTGGCCGCCCCAAATACCACATAGAAACACACCGACCCCCACCCATCACCCCCGGGGCGGGGGTGAAAATGGGGTATGGACCATTTTTGAGAACAGTAAGGATTTCGACCGATTTGATGGCATGGGTGGGTGGCCCGCCCCAAATACCACATAGATACACCCCGAAGAATTCAGTCATATGCGGAGTCTGGCAAAGCATAATAGGACACAGACCGGCCATCGTCCATCAAATTGGTCGAAATCCTTACCTTCCTCGAAAATGGTGGCACCCCCTGGGGATGATTAGTGGGGGTTCCGGGTGTTTCTAGTTGGTATTTGAGGCGGGCCACCCACCCATGTCAAATCAGTCGAAATCCTTACCGTTCTCGAAAATGGTCCCATTTTCACCCCCTCAGGGTGGCACCCCCGGGGGTGATGGTGGGGGGTCGGAGTGTTTCTAGGTGGTATTTGGGGCGGGCCACCCACCCATGCCGTCAAATTGGTCGAAATCCCTACCGTTCTCGAAAATGGTCCATACCACATTTTCACCCCCTCGGGGTGGCACCCCCGGGGATTATGAGTGGGGTCGGGGTGTTTCTAGGTGGTATTTGCCAGTATTTGGGGCGGGCCACCCACCCATGCCGTCAAATCGGTCGAAAGCGACATTTTTGAAAATAAGGAATAGGGAATAAGTTCCAATTGTCATGTTCGTTATGTTCACTTTTATTAGTAATCACAGTATTCAGTAACCAAACCCATCTAGTAATTTATCTGATCTGCGATTTTGAAAATCCCCCGATTCCTACCGAAAGATATTCGGCATTAGTCAGCTTGAGGTCTGGGTGTATTCTGCACATACTCCAAACAGATCCCCGATGTGTAACATACTCGAGCTACGAGACATAATTCTAATCCATACATGCCAAGTTTCATAAATATATTTCGCCGTATTAAAGGAACAAACACTACAGTCAAGTCGAAACATGAAATATGCACCTCTTTAAGCACTCTATCAAATGGCATTGAATGATAGTGCAGTGAACCTGAGTGTAGCATGCTGGAATTGATGTTTCAACTATACTTCTAATATTTCGGTACGGTACTTAATATTGGGCCAACTATCAAGGATGTGGAATTGCGCTGTCAGTCAGAATCAAAGCCGAATTAAATTTCGTTGATATTTCACTCCGATCACAAACAAATAATTATCATAATATTAATAGCAGACGACTAAACAAAATTCCCGTTGTTTGGCGAGACTTTGAGTCTGAGATCCTGGGTGTCTTTTTGGCAGTTTAAGAGATTCTGGGTGTCTTTTTGACAGAAACCATGCGACAATGACCTATTCAGCATTAATAATGCTCTTAAAATGTTGCATTCATGTGTTTGGTTATTGTGATTACTAACAAAAGTGAACATAAATCTTTATTTTGACTCCATCAAATTTGGGGAAAATTGGGTTAGCAAAGTCCTTAAATGGATTCAAATTTTAATCCATTGGCACACTCTGCATGTTCCATCAATTTATTATTATATATAGAAAATTTACAGGCATGTTTAACACCTGTATTACTATTAGCCTACTTTAGCCTACTCTTTGCATGAATCCATGCATCATATAGACCACATCCCTCACCCAATCATTGATCAAAGTTTATATTAGCAATAGGCAACCACGGACAAGAATGATAATGCGCCAATTTCTGGAATTCGAAATATGATAACATCACCAGGAAAACTCAAAGAGCCTGGTGACCATATATTGCATTAATCAGGTACATTTTTCCTCCACTATGCATTTTGTAACAGTGTTACAAGTGTTATAAATGTTACAAATGATTTAAAGTCCCAGTAGAAAAACGCAGCCTATGTTATTTCTACTGTCTCAATGTAGCGACGTCACATGTTACAAAGCATTACAAGTGTTGCATTATTCTGAGATACCAGAGAGAGACCGTTCGTAGACAGGTGTTACAAATGTTACAAATGACTTAAAGTCCCAGTAGAAATAAAATATGTGTTCTCATGCACTTTTCAGACAATAAAATCTCAATTTTTAGATGCGAGAAGGAGTCTGTTTCTATTTATTTTTTTTCTCAAAATATGGAAAACAAACTCCAGGAAAACAGAATTTTCCTTGTTACAATCCAAATTTTTTTAAATTCCTTTATTTGCGCTTTAGCACAATTCCTGTATTTACGCTTTAAAACTCAATTAACAAAACAAATATAGTTTAAACTTATATATATAAAAAAAAGATTTATAAATAAGTCCAATTAATAAAAAAATATGTGTTCTTATGCACCTAACTCATCATTGAAAGTTTTGTTAAAAAAGCTTTGTCTAAAATATTGGATTGGGTGACAGATTTGTTAAAATGGATCACAAAGTTAAATAAGGGCAGTGCCAGAGACATAACTATTTCACCAGATAGTAATTCTTAAAATATGTTTGCAAGAACTAGTTGGCTTATTTAGCATGGAATGTTGATCTTGTTTGATCAAGACTGTTGTTGAATTTTTTTTTAATGGGGTTACCTGGTCAAATAGGGGGCAAGCGAAGGACAGTTTTTCTCTTAATATGCTTCCTTCACAAGGACCATCAGGTCTATTTTACTGATATTTAGTATTAATACGAAGAGTTCTTTGGTGTCTAGGGTTAAAATTTATTCTGATGGGTTCACCAGGTTAAATAGAGTGGGACCAGGGACATACGATAACTATATGTCTCTATAGTAGTTCCTAAAATGTCTTCTCAAGAGAGGTTGGACTATTTAGATTACATATATTGTAGTATGGAGGATCCTTTAGTGACTGAGATTCAGATTTGTTAAAATGAGGGCAACCTGTCAAGAAATGGCGGGGCTGTTGGGAGTTAACACATTTGTGTCTAATAAATTCATATATAACACAATATACTGCTATATGTAGCATTGACTTCATTATACAATATTTTGTCCATTTATACATGTAGGTGAAAATTTATGCTATATTTTGAGAAAAGGAATGAGGAAAAAATGTTCAGTCTGAAAAAAAAAATTAATTTAAGCTGATGACCCACCCATCCCTCCCTAAGTGTCCGAATTTTTTTCTGCCTCACCCTGCATGTGCAAAACAATAATAACTAAATGAAAAACAAAATAATATATAAATATAACAATATACTAGTAAATATTAACATTTTTTTTACAAAAGATGTGACTCGATCATACAAGCCTGCACAGTGTGGCTGTCATTTGCAGAATTACATGTAGGTCCCCAGAGGGTGAATTTAGTGATGCTATCCCACAAAGTAGGCTAGCATCACAAAATTCACCATCTGGATACCTCATCTGCTTAGCCATCATCTTCTGGAAGGTATCTTTAGTCTCAAGTTAACATTGTTTTTAATTACGTTTTCCCTTGTGAGAAGTTTTTATTTCCCCTATAAATTTCCAGAAGATAAAATTCGTAATTGAGGCGACTAATTTGGGGGAACATGACCAACTTCAACTGGGGAATTTCAATCTGATCCTAGGTTTCTAATAGTAGTTGAGGCCTAAGCAGAATGAGGTTCCCGAAGGGTGAGTTTGGTGATGCTTATAAGCCCACTATGTGAGATAGTATCAATAAATTCACCCTCTGGGGGGGGGGGGGGGCTCATTCTGCAAATGACAGACACACTAAAAATTTGCAGACTTGGACTCATACCCCCTCTAAAGTCTAAATGCTCCCTCTGGTCTCTTTAAGTAAGACAGTTTGTGATATATGTGGGCACTGTTTATAGTATCTCTGGTATCTCAGAAATCATATGAAGTAAGATCGATGCCAAGAATATGCATATTGTAACACTTGTAACATTTGTAAAGGTGTTACAAAATGCCCTAGTGGAGGAAAAATGTACCGGTGTAACAGGATATCTCCCCCCCTGGATATCTCCCCCCCCTGGGGGGGAAGATATCCTAGGATATCTTACCCCCCACCCTGGATATCTTCCCCCCCCCATGTACGACTAAAAAATAATTTCACTCATTTGATATCGTTAGGTTCTGAAATGGCCAGAATTTTTTTTTTTGAGATTAAATTTTTTTTGATTTTTGATTTTGACAAAATTATTGTTTTCACGAATTTTATTGTCTTTTTTTCTTCTTTCAAATGTCCAGGCTTGGATAATATTCCACCACCCCCCCCCCCCCCCCTCCACCCAGCACCTACATGACAAAAAAATCATCTTATGGTTTTATTGCTTATTTTGCTTTATATATTCATGAGTCAGGGTTTGGGGTGGGGGGAAGATGTCCAGGTCAGGATATCTCCCCCCCCCCCCAACCCCAGCACCTACATGACAAAAAAATAATCTAATGGTTTTATCGCTCGTTTTGCTTTATATAGTCATGAAACAGCGAGAAATTAACTTCTTCTGACAAGTTGTTTGAGTCAGGGTTTGGGGATGTGGGGGGGGAAGATGTCCAGGTCAGGATATCTCCCCCCCCCCACCCAGCACCTACAAGACAAAAAAATAATCTTATGGTTTTATCGCTCGTTTTGCTTTATATAGTCATGAAACAGCGAGAAATTAACTTCTTCTGACAACAAGTTGTTTGAGTCAGGGTTTGGGGTGGGGGGGGGGGAGATGTCCAGGTCAGGATATCTTCCCCCCCCCACCCAGCACCTACATAACAAAAATATAATCTTATGGTTTTATCGCTTGTTTTGCTTTATATAGTCATGAAACAGCGAGAAATTAACTTCTTCTGAGAACAAGTTGTTTTGAGTCAGGGTTTGGGGGGGGGAAATGTCCAGGTCAGGATATCTCCCCCCCCCCCCACCCAGCACCTACATGACAAAAAAATAATCTTATGGTTTTATCGCTTGTTTTGCTTTATATAGTCATGAAACAGCGAGAAATTAACTTCTTCTGAGAACAAGTTGTTTGAGTCAGGGTTTGGGGTGTGGGGGGGAAGATGTCCAGGTCAGGATATCTTCCCCCCCACCCAGCACCTACATGACAAGAAAATAATCTTATGGTTTTATCGCTCGTTTTGCTTTATATAGTCATGAAATAGCGAGAAATTAACTTCTTCTGACAACAAGTTGTTTGAGTCAGGGTTTGGGGTGGGGGGGGAAGATGTCCAGGTCAGGATATCTTCCCCCCCCCCCGACCCAGCACCTACATGACAAAAATATAATCTTATGGTTTAATCGCTTGTTTTGCTTTATATAGTCATGAAACAGCGAGAAATTAACTTCTTCTGAGAACAAGTTGTTTGAGTCAGGGTTTGGGGGGGGGGGGAAGATGTCCAGGTCAGGATATCTTCCCCCTCCCCCACCCAGCACCTACATGACAAAAAAATAATCTTATGGTTTTATCGCTCGTTTTGCTTTATATAGTCATGAAACAGCGAGAAATTAACTTCTTCTGACAACAAGTTGTTTGAGTCAGGGTTCCCCAGCACCTACATGACAAAAAAATAATCTTATGGTTTTATCGCTTGTTTTGCTTTATATAGTCATGAAACAGCGAGAAATTAACTTCTTCTGAGGACAAGTTGTTTTGAGTCAGGGTTTGGGGTGGGGGGGGGGGGGGGAAGATGTCCAGGTCAGGATATCTTCCCCCCCACCCAGCACCTACATGACAAAAAAATAATCTTATGGTTTTATCGCTTGTTTTGCTTTACATAGTAATGAAACGGCGAGAAATTAACTTCTTCTGGCAACAAGTTGTTTGAGTCAGGGTTTGGGGTGGGGGGGGGGGGGAAGATGTCCAGGTCAGGATATCTTCCCCCCCCCCACCCAGCACCTACATGACAAGAAAATAATCTTATGGTTTTATCGCTCGTTTTGCTTTATATAGTCATGAAATAGCGAGAAATTAACTTCTTCTGACAACAAGTTGTTTGAGTCAGGGTTTGGGGTGGGGGGGAAGATGTCCAGGTCAGGATATCTCCCCCCCCCCCCCACCCAGCACCTACATGACAAAAAAATAATCTTATGGTTTTATCGCTCGTTTTGCTTTATATAGTCATGAAACAGCGAGAAATTAACTTCTTCTGACAACAAGTTGTTTGAGTCAGGGTTTGGGGTGGGGGGGGGGAAGATGTCCAGGTCAGGATATCTTCCCCCCCCCCACCCAGCACCTACATGACAAAAAAATAATCTTATGGTTTTATCGCTCGTTTTGCTTTATATAGTCATGAAACAGCGAGAAATTAACTTCTTCTGACAACAAGTTGTTTGAGTCAGGGTTTGGGGTGGGGGGGGGGAAGATGTCCAGATCAGGATATCTCCCCCCCCACCCAGTACCTACATGACAAAAAGATAATCTTATGGTTTTATCGCTCGTTTTGCTTTATATAAGAAACAGCGAGAAATTAACTTCTTCTGAGAACAAGTTTTTTGAGTCATGTAGGTGGCGGGTGGGGGTGGATATCCTGACCTACCTGGACATCTCCCCCCCCCACCCCAAACCCTGACTCTAAAAACTTTTTCTCAGAAGAAGTTAATTTCTCGCCGTTTCATGACTAGATAAAGCAAAACAAGCGATAAAACCATAAGATGATTGTTTTGTCATGTAGGTGGGGGGGGGGGGGAAGATATCCTGACCTGGACATCTTCCCCCCACCCCAAACCCTGACTCAAAACACTTTTTCTCAGAAGAAGTTAATTTCTCGCCGTTTCATGACTAGATAAAGCAAAACAAGCGATAAAACCATAAGATTATTTTTTTGTCATGTAGGTGCTGGGTGGGGGGGAAGATATCCTGACCTGGACATCTCCCCCCCCCCCCACCCCAAACCCTGACTCAAACAACTTGTTCTCAGAAGAAGTTAATTTCTCGCTGTTTCAAGACTATATAAAGCAAAACAAGCGATAAAACCATAAGATTATTTTTTTGTCATGTAGGTGCTGGGTGGGGGGGGGGAAATATCCTGACCTGGATATCTTCCCCCCTCCCACCCCAAACCCTGACTCAAACAACTTGTTCTCAGAAGAAGTTAATTTCTCGCTGTTTCATGACTATATAAAGCAAAACAAGCGATAAAACCAGAAGATTATTTTTTTGTCATGTAGGTGCTGGGTGGGGAGATATCCTGACCTGGACATTTCCCCCCCCCCCCCCACCCCAAACCCTGACTCAAACAACTTGTTGTCAGAAGAAGTTAATTTCTCGCTGTTTCATGACTATAAAGCAAAACAAGTGATAAAACCATAAGATTATTTTTTTGTCATGTAGGTGCTGGGTGGGGGAGAAGATATCCTGACCTGGACATTCCCCCCCCCCCCCCACCCCAAACCCTGACTCAAACAACTTGTTGTCAGAAGAAGTTAATTTCTTGCTGTTTCATGACTATATAAAGCAAAACGAGCGATAAAACCATAAGATTATTTTTTTGTCATGTAGGTGCTGGGTGGGGGGGGGGGGGAGATATTCTGACCACGACATCTCCCCCCCCCCACCCCAAACCCTGACTCAAACAACTTGTTGTCAGAAGAAGTTAATTTCTCGCTGTTTCATGAATATATAAAGCAAAATAAGCGATAAAATCATAAGTTGATTTTTATTTGTCATGTAGGTGATGGGTGGGGGGTGGGGAATATCCAAGCCTGGACATTTATAAAAAAAAAAAAATTTAATTAAAAAAAAAAAAAAAAATGGCCATTTCAGGAACAAACAATCAAATGCATGATAAAAAAAATTTGTCACTTTTTTTTTTTAAATAAAAAATAATAATAAAAAAATTTCAATCTCAAAAAACATTTTTCTGGCCATTTGAGGACCAAACGATATCAAATGAGTGAAATTATTTTTTTGTCATACATGGGAGGGAACTTATCCAGGGTGGGGGGAACTTATCCTAGGATAAGTCACCCCGCGGGGGGGAACTTATCCTAGGATAAGTTCCCCCGCGGGGTGACTTATCCAGGGGGGGAACTTAACGTGGTACACCGGTTGCCTGCAGTATCTAACTGGAAGAGATAATGTATGGAAATGAGGACCAGACAACAAGCTAAAAATGGTTTATATGACGTTTTCTACCCTTTGGCGACATTGACCTTCCCCAATTTTAAAGTGAGGGAGGGGTATCGAACAGATATGAACAATTTCCAATTATTAAATTGTGTTCAATGCCAGGCCATGAATGAAATTTCCAATTGTTGAAAATGTTTTTCAGTTGAAATTAAAATTATTTGAGAATGATAGGCCACATATAGCTTGAATTTGTTCTAATTGATTGATATTCCAGACAGCAGTAAAATAAATGGGGACAAAAAGTTAGTGTAATCATGTATGAAATTTCCAACTGTTAAAATTCTTTATAACAGTTGTGACTCCCACCCCCTCAAAATACCTCCATCACTCGATCCCCGACCCCATCATAATGGGGACAATAATTACTAGTTGGGATACCAGGCAATGGTAACCATGTATTTTAACCTTTACGTTGTAGTGTAATAATGTATGAAATTTCCAACTACCGGTACATGTGTATTAACTTTTTTTTACAAAAGTTGTGAATCATACACACTCAAAATCCAACTTCCACCCCCACCCCACCCCACCCCACTACACTGTCCCTTCCACTTCTGGAGATCAAGTTGGCCACAGGTGTTCAGTTTATATTATACCCCATGTGTCTTGGACTGTTGCCAAATTCACAGTGATCCATGCAGAGAGCCTGCTTGGACTGTTGCCAAATTCACAATGTTCCCTGCAGAGCAGTGTGCAGAGAGCTTGTATGTTATTGGAGACTGTTCTAATATGACAATAGGCTGGCCTAATTAACAAACCATGCACAGCTAAATACACATAAGGTAGGATATATTTGTCACACAGTGCCTTTTTACTTCATTGGTCAGCATTGGTGAGTATTCCAAATAAGATTCACTTGGGCCTTGTATCGTGATGTAATTCCGAAAAAAAATTCACTCCAGCCATCACACAGGGTTCATGGAAAGAGTTGGTTTTATAACTACAAATTCCTGTATAAATTAGGTCAATCTACCACAGTTGGACATACAGTCCCAAAAAATAAGGGTTTAATCAAGTTTATAAATGGGTATCCCATCATATTGGGATACCCATTCATAAACTTGATTAAACCCTTATTTTTGGGCATAAGGTATTTTTTGTCAGGAAAACAATTGAAAGTGTCAAAATTTCAAATGGATCTTGAAAATACATTTTTGTTATATGGCATATTCAAATGATAGCCTGTTAAAGGGTTATATCACTTTTTAGTGCTCAATTAGCACAGATTTTTTTTTTGATTTTTTTTTTCGAAGTTCGGTCCATATGGTGTTTTTTGTATGTAAAACAACCTAGGTGTCAAATGTTCACATGGATCTTGAGAAAACATTGCTGTTTTCAAGGCATATTCCAATGAGAATTATGAGATGCAATACCTTTTAATGCACAATGAGCCATATTTCCGACTAAATACTAAAAAGTTACCCATAATTCTGCTTTAGTTAAGAGGTTGATTACTTAAGGCATTACTGTAAATCCTTTGACACACCCTACAGACCATATCCCTGATCTGATCATCACCAAACTTCATATTGAGTCAGGGATGGATCCAGGGATTTTTTGGGGACACCTGTTTTGGGACCATGATATGCCGAAGGCATATCCCGAGGGCCGTTGGCCCGAGATGGGGGTGGGTACGGGAGGGGGGGTCGCCCCCTCCCTTAGGTGCAGCATTAAAAATCCCGCATAAGAAAATGCACTGGCTTACAAGGTCAAGATAAAGGCCAATGTATTATATTATATATACGAGGCTCCTTAGATGGGAGACTCATTTATATAAGAGAAAGTATTGGCACAGGATTTTTGCAAAATTTCAAGAAGCCCCAGTCATGAAAGGGTTAAATTATTTCTCACTGGACACTTGATTAAGCAAATAAAGGCTCTATATCAACTGTATATTGATGATTTGCATTGCATGTTGTTGAATTATAATAGAAGATTTCCTTCAAAATATAGAAAATTCAGCTTTAATAAAACTATCCACTTGCAATTTGGGGACATTTAGGCAACCAGAGTTTGGGCGCCCAAACCTGTAACAGGTATCAAAAGAGCCCTGGATCCATCCTTGTATTGAGTATCAGGGTGGCCTAGATGGGAACTCGTCATTTTGGGGTCATTCGGCAAAAAAAATATTGCCGCCAATGGCCAGTTTGGTTTTTACTCTTTGTATCACTAAATATTTCTACAAAATCTATTTGCATGTGCTGCAGACCCATCTGTTGTCAACCATTAAATTATTCCCCTACCTAAGTTGAGCTACAGTGTCATTGACACTTTCAATAGGTCATTCGGCCAAATATTCTGGCCGCCAGAAGCCATCTTGGATTTTACTCTTCGCATGACTAAATCCTTTGGCACGGACTGCAGGTCGTACCTTTAGTTGGACCATCAATGAAATTTCTCATGGCTGTTGACATTGGGACGTAGTTAGGAACGAGTCATTTGAGGGTCATTTGGCCCTAAAACGTGTCCACTGTCAGCCATAAATCATTTGACATATCCTACAGACCACATCCCTGATTTGATCGTCACCAAACTTCATATGGATCATCGGGGTGACCTCTAGATGGGAACGAGTCATTTTGGGGTCATTTACCCAAAAAAACATGGTCGTCCGCAGCCATATTGGATTTTACTCTTTACATCATTAATTACTTTGATACACCCTACATACCACATCCCAGATGGTCGACCAATTTGGCCATAGTGTGGTATCCGTCCAAAACACTTCGGACTGACAATTCGACCCATGCGCAAAACCAGAAAAAGATGACTGAGGTTAACTATGGAGAAAATATAAACAACCCAATATGTTGTGAATTTGTGATTGGGCGGTATTGTGACAACATATGATTATAAATAAACATTAAATTAATTCAGTTGTATGAATGTGTCAACAAAATAAAATTTGGGGAAACTGATTGGTTGGGGAAACTAAAGAACCATAGGCATAGCCTGAATTAGTAGGAAATTTCATCATCATTTCAATGATTTTCATGCCAAAATGGCAAATGGAAAATATCAATTATCATATGGAATTATAAATTTGTAAATGATTCATTTATGCAGTTATTGTTTCAGTGTGTCTCACCCCCCCCCCCCCCCCAACTTTGGTAAAAAATGTTGCCAAAACAGTTGCCAAAACAGATGGAAATTTCACACAGGAATTTCCCCAAGATGGACACAGACACTCTCCCACCCCAACAGAGACATCCCCCAGACAGCACGTCCCTGCCTGACTGTCACAACAGACCCCATCCTAATGAATTGTAGAAGCTGGTGTCTTTACTGAAAATCACTGTTCATGCCATTAAATAATTTAAATGATTAATTTTGGGACTTGTTAGTCTGTCACTTGTGCTCAAGTGCAAACCATTTGCGCTTAAGAACAAATCATTTGTGCTTAAATGCAAATCAGTTATGCTTCAGCGCAAATAATTTTTTTCTCAAGCGCAAATAGATCATATTACTCTTAAAGCGCAAATTATTTGCGTTTAAAACTTCCATTAAGGCTTTAGCGCAAATAAAAAAATTCATGATTCCCCCGGCTGATCACCATGGATTAATTTTAAATGGCACAGGCCTGAATAGCCTACATCATTAAAGTCTATATAGGCCCACCATAAAGCAAAGATAAATAATAATATGTGACAAAGGCCTCTCATATCTGTGACATTGTTATTTTCATTTTAAAAAATCTGGACCCCTGTGATTTCATTGCAAAGTGCCCAGCTAAAATACTGGCAAAAGGCCTAGTGCCTAGTATAGTGGGTGGGGGTCTCAAAAAGCGATGAACATATACATGTAGGAGGCAAAATTCACATCTAATAAGGAATTGCGCTTAAAGGTACTCAACCCGTAAAGAGGGTCCCCATCTCAACAGATTCCAACAACAACAATCCGATCAGAGGGTCCTATATTACTATTTCTTTGGCTTTGGGGGTAAAAAATATTTGATTCGAGTCGAGGAACCCATCAAACAAAGCTCAGAGTTATTAGATATTGATTTTTGAAAATTCTTATGTTCTCGAGATGGGTACCAATAACTGCCGTCAATTTGGTAACATGCTCGAGATGTTACGCCAAAATTCTATTCAAACAGGCAAGGATGGATAACTCTATAATCAAGTGGGTAATAATAACGAATTTATGACTTTCTTCTGGGCCAGAAAGAATTCCCGATAATGAAAAATAATAGATTTCTAAAATCGATATCTAACAAATCTGAGCTTTGATGGGTGACTTCCTCGACTCGAATCAAATATTTTTGACCCCTGAAGCCATTGAAATAGTTATTGAGAGGAGTTTTTACGGGTTGAGTACCTTTAAGCGCAATTGATTGCGTTTAAGCAGGGTGGGGTCTGCAATTTTTTCTGATTCTGAACACTAGGCGGGGGTTTGTGGGTGGTTCAGCAGCCCGGCTTACACATTTTTTCCTGGCAGGGCCCTGTATATTTTTTTCCTACAGTCATTTTTAGCTGAACTTTACTTTGTAAAGTTTGAGCTATTGCCATGGCTTTGTCGACCGTCGTCCGTGTGTGCATGATTTGTCAACAATACAGGCTACAGGTCGTACCTTTGTTCAGATCATTATGAAATTTGTCATAGCTGTTGACATCAACATTTAGACTGGAATGATTCATTTTGGGGTCATTCGAAAAAAAACATGGCCACTAGCAGCCATCTTGGATTTCAAAGTCCAATCCATTAGCACGGGCTACAGGCCGTACTGTTTGTCTGATCATCATGAAATTTGTCACGGATGTTAATATTGACATGTAAATGGGAACGAGTAATTTTGGGGTTATTCGGCACAAAAACATGGCCGCCAGCAGGCATCTTGGATTTTACTCTTCGTATGAATAAATTCTTTAGCACGGGCTACATGTCGTACCTTTAGTCTGATCATCATAAAATTTGTCATGGCTGTTGAAATTGGAATGTTGATGGGAACGAGTAATTTTGGGATGATTTGGACAAAAAACATGGCCGCCAGTGGCCATCTTGGATTTCAAAATTCAATCCATTAGCACGGGCTACATATCGTACTGTTCATCTGATCATCATGAAATTTGTCGTGGATGTTAATATTAACATATACCGGTAGATGGGAACGAGTAACTTTGGGGTCATTCGGCACAAAAACATGGCCACCAGCAGCCATCTTGGTTTTTACTCTTTGTATGACTAAATTCTTTAGCACGGGCTACAGGTCGTACCTTTAGTCTGATCATCATAAAATTTGTCATGGCTGTTGAAATTGGAATGTAGATGGGAACGAGTCATTTTGGGGTCATTCGGACAAAAAACATGGTCGCCAGTGGCCATCTTGGATTTCAAAATTCGATCCATTAGCACGGGCTACATGTCGTACTGTTCATCAGATCATACATGTCGTACTGCTCATCAGATCATCATGAAATTTGGCATGGCCGCCGGCAACCATCTTTGATTTTACTCTTTGCATGACTAAACCCTTTGGCACAGGTTACAGGTCGTACCTTTGGTCGGATCATCATAAAATTTGTCATGAATGTTAACAGTGTCATGTAGATGGGAACGAGTCATTTTGGGGTCATTCGGCCAAAAAACATGGCTGCCAGCATGCAGCTATCTTGGATTTTACTCTTTGTACGACTAAATCCTTTACCACGGGCTACAGGTTGTAGCTTTAGTCTCATCATAATGAAATTTGTCCTGGCTGTTGAAATTGGAATGTAGATGAGAATATTAAAGTCATTTTGGGGTCATTTAGACAAAAAACATGGCCTCCAGAGCCATCTTGGATTTCAAAATTCAATCTATTAGCACGGTCTACAGGTCGTACTGTTTGTCTGATCATCATGAAATTTGTCATGGATGTTAATATTGACATGTAAATAGGAACGAGTAATTTTGGGCTTTATTTGGCCAAACAACATGGTCGCCGGCAGCCATCTTGGATTTTACTATTTGGATGACTAAAGCTATCAAATGTTTTTGAATTTTATTGGAAAACATAGCCGCCGGCAACCATCTTAGGTTTTACTTTTATATATATACTAGAAGGTGACCCGACTTCGTCCGGGGTTTGACCTTGAATTGTCTATTTTGAAGGCCAAGGTCAAGTGGGGTCACGATTTGACCCGTCCAAAACACTGCCCGAACAAAAGTACCCGACAAAAGTACCCGTCGAAATCCATCCGGTTTTACCCGATTTGACCTTGAATTGACCATTTTGAAGGTCAAGGTCAGGTGGGGTCAAACACCAACACCCCAAAAATGGTGGAAATCGGCCCAGCGGATACCGGGAAATCGGCCCAGCGGATACCGAGATACCCTATGCATCAAATTAATTTCGTCCGTAAAAATCCGCCAGTTTAACCCGATTTGATTTCCACTGAAGTATATAAACGCGCCTCATATACACACACTCATTAATTATCAAGTTTCAACATAAAGCTAAATTACCATCGGTGCCCGAGATATCGCCAAGACGTCTGAAACAGTCAAATGCATCGGCCGGGTGAGAGTTAACGTGATCTAACTTTATGACCTCTAACGACGTCATAGAAGTTACGCATTGTTTTTATCCTGATAAAAGATCGTACCACTTCTTCTTAATAATTGAGGCAGATAACTAAAACGGATACATACATATTATATATCGTTGGAAAGATGAAGCCACACAGATTCTAACTGTGCAAATTATATGACTGGCAATTTATTATTCGCGCTATATCGAATCGATTTGTGAGCACCGAACTGAAATATATTAGCGCAAAACGGCGTGAAAACAGATTTGACCTCGGCACGTGAAAAGTTGACCTCGCACGGACAAATAAATATGCCTATGTTCGTCGCCGGCCGAAAATACCCTAAAATACCAAATTTCATCGAAATTGGCTTAGTCGTTTTCGAGTCCATCGATTAGACACACACAAACACACACACACACAGATCTTTCAAATATAATAGATATATCTTCATGTTGATAAACTAGTATTAGACATTAAACTTTCCACATTCCTAATCGCTCCATTGACTGTAATACATTAAATTATTCCCTTTCCAAGTTGAGCTACAGTGTCATTGACACTTTTATTTCATGGGTGCTGTGGGTTTTTGGCTGTCTCCATACCCTTAAAACCCACTGATGAGCCCAAACATTTGCAAATTTTCTTATACTGATTAAGAGACCTAGAAGTTTTTACCTATAATGTTTCACAGGGCCCAATTCAAGTTAAATTTCAAGTTAAGTTTAATTTGACCATTAAAAGACCCCAAATATTCCCCTTCCCCTGACCAAAGCCCAAAATCCCAATTAGATGTCCAACAATGTTTTCTCTATAGATTCTAATGTCACTTTTGACTGTGGAGTGATTTTCAGAAATATATTTTCATAGGCATGGGTGTTGTATGCTATTACCATGGGTGCTGTGGGGGCTGGGCTCTCTCCATACCCTTAAAACCCACTGAGGAGCCCAAACTTTGTGTAAACTACATGTATTTGCATAGATGCATACCTATCCACAAACAACAAAAGTGCTGGGAGTAGGTACCTGTAATGGGCCCATGTTAAATATACCAATTTGACCATTAAAAAACCCCAAATATTCCTCTCCCTCTGACCGAAGCCCAAAATGATAATCCCAAACAGATGCCCAACAAATTTTTTTCCCCATTGCCTCTACATATTCTAAAGTCAAATGTGGAATCATTTTCTGAATGGGTATATTCTGAGACAACAGTGACCCAGAAATATGTTTCCATAGACACGGGTGCTTTATTGTTTTATCATGGGTGCTGTGCCAGCTGTGGGTGTTGGGCTATCTCCATACCCTTAAAACCCACTGAGGAGCCCAACCTTTGTGCAAACTATTTGCATAGATGCATTCCTATCCACAATTACACAAACAACAAAAGTGCTGGAAGTAGGTACCAATAATGGGTCATATGGCCCAGTTCAACTTAAATATACCAATTTGACCATTAAAAAATCCCAAATATCCCCCTCCTCCTGACCAGAGCCCAAAATGCCATTCAGGTACCCAAATAATTTTTTCCCATTGCCTATATATATTCTAAAGTCAAATGTGGAATCATTTTCAGAATGGTTATAGTCTGAGACAACAGTGACCCAGAAATATGTTTTCATAGGCGCGGGTGCTGTATGGTTTTATCGAGGGTAATTTGGGTGTTGGGCTGTCTCCATACCCTTAAACTCACTGAGGAACCCAAACTTTGTGCAATCTATTTGCATAGATGCATACCTTAAATTTCTATAAACAGCAGAAGTGCTGGAAGTAGATACATATAATGGGTCATATGGCCCAATTCAAGTTAAATATACCAATTTAACTTGAATTGTCATGGGTGCTGTGGGTGTTGGGCTGTCTCCATACCCTTAAAACCCACTGAGGAACCCAAACTTTGTACAATCTATTTGCATAGATGAATACCTATCCACAAACAACAAAAGTGCTAGAAGTAGATACCTATAATGGGTCATATGACCCAATTCAACTTAAATATACCAATATGACAATTCAAAAATATATATATATTTCCCTCCCCCTGACCGAAGCCCAAAATCCCAAACAGATGCCCAACAAATTTTTTTCCCATTGCATCTATATATTCTAAAATCAAATGTGGAATAATTTTCAGGATGGGTATAGTCTGAAATATCGCTGACTCAGAAATATGTTTTCATAGGCACGGGTGCTGTATGAATTTGTCATTGGTGCTGTGGGTGTTGGGCTGTCTCCATACCCTTAAAACCCACTGAGAAGCCCAAACTTTTGCAAAACTTCTTATACCGATGCTGATCTTTCCAAAAACACTAAGAGACCTAGAAGTATATGTATACCTATAAAAGACCCAAATATTGCCATCCCCTCAGCCCAAAACCCCACCCAGGTACCCATATGTTTTTGTTCATAGCCTGCCTATATTCTGAAGTCAGATGTGGAATTGTCTTAATAATGAGTATAGTCTGATAGAAAGCTGACCTCAAAATATGAGTTTATAGGCATGGGTGCTGTATGGTTTTATCACGGGTGCCGTGGGTGTTGGGACTGTCTCCATACCATTAAAACCCACTGAGGAGCCCAAACTTTTGCAAATCTTCTTATATTGATGCAGATCTTTCCAAAAACATTAAGATATACCTAGAAGTTATAATGGGTCACAGGGCCCAATTGAAGTTAAATATACAAATTTGACCATTAAGAGACCCAAATATTCCCCTCTCCCTGACCAAAGCCCAAAATCCCAATTAGATGCCCAACAATTTTTTCTCCCATTGCCTATATATATTCTAACGTCAAATGTGGTGTAATTTTGAGCATGGGAATAGTCTGAAAGAGATCTGATTCAGAAATATATTTTCATAGGCACGGGTGCTGTATGTTTTTTTCATGTGTGCTGTGGGTGTTGGGCTGTCTCCATACCCTTAAAACCCACTGAGGAGCCCAATCTTTCTGCAAACCATTTGTATAGATGCATACCTATCCAAACACCCTAAATGTACTAGACTGGTACTCTCAGGTGCCAAATAAAAGTGCTGGCCAAATAAAAGTGCTGGGTGACATTTTTACCGAAAAAAGAATAATAGTGCTGGTGCACAATAAATGTGCTGGGTTACGGATTTTACTTTTCATGGTAGTATGCTTAAAATTCGAGCCATGAAGGCTTATGTGTACATTTATATAGTACAGGGAATCATACCTGTGCAGAGGAAGTGACATTCCGGTATTATGCATCATGTATCTGCACTATCTTGTTTACCCCATTCATGCATTTTGTATGACCATGCGTGCAATTACATATTACTCATATGATATAATGTTGGCATAAAATTGTGTTACATGTTGATTGTTGTATTCTACAGTACAGTACACACTGCACATGACTCTTTTTTCTCTTCTTGTATGTTGGGGGGGGGGGGTCTTTGGGTATATATGGTTCATTATTCCAATGGCTAATTATTCTGAGGGTTCATTATTCCGCTTTTCCATGAGGGTTCATAATTCCGACTATTTCCGATACCTTCTAAATGGCTTAGAATACTAGTAAATTCCCATGTCGCTGATAATTTGGGATCGGAATAATGAATCAAACAAACATAACAGAAATAACCTAAATTACACACCATTTTACCACTTTGTGTTCTATATAGGGATTAGCCATACTTAATAAATAATTAATTAGTTGAAAGTGTGATACACATGTAGCATTAATGTGTTAATGAATATGTTGCTTATGACCTCGGAATAATGGACTCTCAGAATACTAGTAATTACCCCGGGTCCACTCCCAATACTCATGAGTCTCATATTAATGTCACTTAATTTACAAGTAAGAATTAAATGGGCGGTCTGTCAGGTACTATCGGAACCAAATAAAAGAAGGGTGCGGAATAAATATAGGGGGTGGAAAATATCCCAGAATCAAATAAGGGTAGGGGCGGAATAAAATATATGTACAATTCTATTTGTTTGCTCCTTCTAAGTTATATACATGTATCAGCAATCTATTGTATTTATAATATGTGTTAAATCAATCAATCAATCAACTCACTCAAGTTTCAACCTAATATATTTAGGTTGAAACTTGTGTACTAGTAGATTGAAGTTCTTGTCCAGAATCATACTCAGTTTACAATTTTACATTAAGCCTAATTTGATTTTTTTTCGAAGATTTACGATCTATTTTACATTTCTCTCATCAAATAATACATTAAAACAGAAAAAGTATGAAACTGTGTTCTTTAAATATCTCAATATTAAAGTAATATACTTTAATGCTTCTCATGAAATTATTTGTATGCAGAAAACACTCAGTCAAACAGGTAACTTTTAGTGCTTTTTTCTGGGTTCCGCGTTGCCTATTTTCGAGGCACATCGTTTTTCATTATAAATTGTGATTATGGAACTGATTTTGGGGTTAAAAAAAAACATTTTAATTGTAGAATAATTCCTGTGATCAATGGGCCAACTTTTCTATCGTTTCGGGTCCCGTGAACTCAGCCCAGTTCATGTTTTGCGCTTTATCACAAACCGAAAGTAGACGAAGTAAAAGATTTGGCGAACCGTGACTCTCAAAATAGGTTTTATTTCGAAGTGATGTCGCATCTCAGACAATCAAAAACAATTTTATTTAGTGGTTTGTGACTTCTAGTATTGACATTAGCACACTCGTGATTCGTTCCATTGTTATATTCGTTTGTTTATCACAAAAAAAAAGAATAAATGTCACATTATGTGATGGATTTACCCCAAAAAAATAATAAACGTGATGGGTCACAATAAGCGTGATGGTGTGTATTTTTGCTCCAAATTAATAAACGTGCCGGCACGTTTATTTGGCACCTGAGAGTACCCACAAAATGTGATGCAGGGGCCCAATGAAAGTTAAAAATACCAATTTGACTATTAATAAACACAAATATTCCCCTCCCCTTGAGTCCAAAACTCAACCAAGGTGCCCAATTATATTTTTGTTCATTGCCTGCCTATATTCTGAAGTCAGATGTGGAATTATCTTAATATATATATATATATATGAGTGTAGTCTGATGGAAAACTGATCTCAAAATATGAGTTTATAGGCATGGGTGCTGTATGGTTTTATCACAGGTGCCGTGGGTGTTGGGCTGTCTCCATGCCCTTAAAACCCTGGAATTAACTGAGGAGCCCAAACTTTTGCAAATCTTCTTATACTGATTCCGATCTTTCCAAAAACACTAAGATATACATGTACCTAGTAGTTGATACATATAATGGGTCACAGGGCCCAATTTGAAGTTAAATATACCAATTTGACGATTAATTAGAGACCCAAATATTCCCTCTCCCTGACCAAAGCCCAAAATCCCAATTAGATGCCCAACAATTTTTTCTCCCATTGCCTTTATATATTCTAGCGTCAAATGTGGAGTAATTTTGAGAATGGGTATAGTCTGAAAGAGATCCGATTCAGAAATATGTTTTCATAGGCACGGGTGCTGTATATTTTTTTCATGGGTGCTGTGGGTGTTGGGCTGTCTCCATACCCTTAAAACCCACTGAGGAGCCCAAACTTTGTGCAAGCCATTTGTATAGATGCATACCTATCCAAAAACCATAAATTTATTAGACTGGTACCCACACAATGTGATACACGGCCCAATAAATGTTAAAAATACCAATTTGACTATTAATAAACACAAATATTCCCCTCCCCTTGAGCCAAAAATCCTTTCCAGGTGCCCAAATATTTTGATTGATTGCCTGTCTATGTTCTAAAGTCATATGTGGAATCATTTTCACAAATGAGTATAGTCTGAGACTGAGAGAAAACTGACCCCAAATTATGATTTTATAGGAACGGATGCTGAGTAGTTTTATCATGGGTGCTTATCCTTAAATTCAACTGAGAAGCCCAAGCTTTTGCTAATATTTTATATAGGTGCAGACCTATCCAAACACACTAAAAATGGTGGAAATAAAAACATATAATGGGTTACAGGACCTAATTCAAGTTAATGTTCCAGGCGGGGGGGGGGTCGGAAAAAATTTCCAAGCACGTATGATGGGGTGGGTGGGTGTCGCTTTAATGGTTCCAAAAAACAGTTTTTTCCATATGCCAAATTTGTTTTCCATTCCTGCTATTGAGTCTTATTTTGATGTGTTTTGAACAGAAACAGGTCTATATAGTTAATACTAATGCTATACTACATATAGAGGTTATCAGAAGTTGGATCAGTTGCACAATGGCCAACAATAACCCAAATTCAACTTGATAGAACTAGACACTGGAAAAATAAAATTTCCATAAATAAAAATAAAATAAAATAAAATTTAATCAGGATTCCATCTACTGATACAACAAAATTAGAATAACTATGCAGAACTCAGCTGAAAATAAGCAATAAAATGAAAGCACACTTGACCATATGTGACATGGAAATAAAGATATAATAAATAATGGAATAAAATAGACTTTTGACAACGTAAAACATAAAATCTTAACAAATAAATTGAAGGCCAGCCGGGCCAGCTTGAATAATTTCACATTGTTTTCCATGTTAATGTGGATCAGCTTGTAATGTTAATCACAGTAACGAAGATTTTATTGTCACTGATATCGTGAGCAAAAAAGAAGTGAAATTTGGCTATACATCCATTTTTAGCTCAACTTTACTTTGTAAAGTTTGAGCTATTGCCATGGCTTTGTCGTCCGTCGTCCGTGTGTGCGTGTGTACGTAACGCGTCAACAATAGAGGCTACAGGTCGTACCTTTGATCGGATCATTATGAAATTTGTCATAGCTGTTAACATCAACATTTGTACCGGAATGATTCATTTTGGGGTCATACGGAAAAAAAACATGGCCGCCAGCGGCCATCTTAGATTTCAAAGTTCAATCCATTAGCACGGGCTACAGGCCGTACTGTTCGTCTGATCGTCATGAAATTTGTCATGGATGTTAATATTGACATGTAGATGGGAACGAGTAATTTTGGGGTCATTCGGCCAAAAAACATGGCCGCCAGCAGCCATCTTCGATTTTACTCTTTGCATGACTAAATCCTTTAGCACGGGCTACAGGTCGTAGCTTTAGTCAGATCGTCATAAAATTTGTCATGGATGTTAACAATGACATGTAGATGGGAACGAGTCATTTTTAGCTCAACTTTACTTTGTAAAGTTTGAGCTATTGCCATGGCTTGGTATCCGTCGTCCGTGTGTGCGTGTGTGTGTGTTTGTGTGTGTGTGCGTGTGTGATGCGTCAACAATTTCCTTTAGCACGGGCTACAGTTCGTACCTTTGGGCCGATTATTATGAAATTTGTCATGGATGTTGACAATGACATGTAGATGGGAACGATTCATTTTGGGGTCATTCGGAAAAAAAACATGGCTGCCATCGGCCATCTTGGATTTCAAAATTCAATCCATTAGCACGGGCTACAGGCCGTACTGTTCGTCTTATTGTCATGAAATTTGTTATGAATGTTAACAATGACATGTAGATGGGAACGAGTCATTTTTAATGCCATGCTTTAATGCCGAAAAACCCTAAAATGGCTCGTTCCCATCTACATGTCATTGTTAACATCCATAACACATTTCATGATCAGACGAACAGTACGACCTGTAGCCTGCGCCAATGGCTTAAATTTATAAATCCGAGATGACCGCCAGCGGCCATGTTTTTTGGCCAAATGACCCCAAATGACTCGTTCCCATCTACATGTCAATGTCAATATCCATGACAAATTTCATAAAGATTAGACCAAAGGTACAACCTGTAGCCCGCGCCAAAGGATTTAGTAATGCAAAGAGTAAAATCCAAGATGGCTGCTGGCGGCCATGTTTTTCGGCCAAATAACCCCAAAATGACTCGTCCCATATACATGTCATTTCTAATATCAATGACAAATTTCATGAAGTTCCGACCAAAGGTACGACCTGTCGCCTGTGCTAAACGATTTAGTCATGCAAAGAGTAAAATCCAAGATGGCTGCTGGCGGCCATGTTTTTTTGGCCAAATGACCCCAAAATGATTCGTTCCCATCTACATGTCAATGTCAATATTCATGACAAATTTCATGAAGATCTGACCAAAGCTAAAGATCGAACACATATGCACACTGGTGTTGTAACATGCACACTTGTGTTGTAAAATACCACATATATGTTTACAACATCGAACATCCAGTGCCTGTATAAAAGTCAATGTCATGTATATGTTCAATAAAAAGTGAGTAGTGGCATATATTTATTCAATAATATAACATATATATGACACATACATCAAATAAAGTGCTGTCTTTGTTCACATATACAACCATATGTATTGGATAATATAGAACATAAATGAGCATTTTACAACAGCATGCCGTGTGCATATGTGTTCGATCTTTAGCTTTGGTCAGATCTTCATGAAATTTGTCATGGATGTTAACAATGACATCTAGATGGGAACGAGTAATTTTGGGGTCATTCCACCAAAAAACATGGCCGCCAGCAGCCATCTTGAATTTTACTCTTTGCATGACTAAATCGTTTAGCACGGGCTACAGGTCATACCTTAGGTCGGATCTTCATGAAATTTGTCACGGATGTTAACAATGACATGTAGATGTGAACGAGTCATTTTGGGGTCATTCGGCCATAAAACATGGCCGCCAGCAACCATCTTGAATTTTACTCTTTACATTACTAAATCCTTTGGCACGGGCTACAGGTCGTACCTTTGGTCAGATCTTCAGGGAATAATTTAATGTGTTACAGTCAATGGAGCGATTAGGAATGTGGAAAGTTGAATGTCTAATACTAGGTTATCAACATGAAGAGATATATATAAAAGTAAAATCTAAGATGGTTGCTGGCGGCTAGCTTTAGTCATGCAAGATGTAAAATCCAAGATGGCCACTGGCAGCCATGTTTTAATGCCGAATAACCCTAAAATGGCTCTTTCCCATCTACATGTCATTGTTAACATCCATAACAGGTACGACCTGTAGCCCGCGCCAATGGATTGAATTTTTAAATCCGAGATGACCGCCAGCGGCCATGTTTTTTGGCCAAATGACCCCAAAATGACTCGTTCCCATCTACATGTCAATGTCAATATTCATGACAAATTTCATAAAGATTAGATAAAAAGGTACAACCTGTAGCCCGCGCCAAAGGATTTAGTAATGCAAAGAGTAAAATCCAAGATGGCTGCTGGCGGCCATGTTTTTTGGCCGAATGGCCTCAAAATGACTCGTTCCCATCTACATGTCAGTGTTAACATACATGACAAATTTCATAAAGATTAGTCCAAAGGTACAACCTGTAGCCCGCGCCATAGGATTTAGTAATGCAAAGAGTAAAATCCAAGATGGCTGCTGGCGGCCATGTTTTTCGGCCAAATAACCCCAAAATGACTCGTTCCCATATACATGTCATTTCTAATATCAATGACAAATTTCATGAAGTTCCGACCAAAGGTACGACCTGTAGCCGTGCTAAACGATTTAGTCATGCAAAGAGTAAAATCCAAGATGGCTGCTGGCGGCCAGATTTTTTAGCCAAATGACCCCAAAATGACTCGTTCCCATCTACATGTCAATGTCAATATTCATGACAAATTTCATGAAGATCTGACCAAAGCTAAAGATCGAACACATATGCCCACTGGTGTTGTAACATGCACATTTGTGTTGTAAAATACCACATATATGTTTACAACATCGAACATCCAGTGCCTGTATAAAAGTCAATGTCATGTATATGTTCAATAAAAAGTGAGTAGTGGCATATATTTATTCAATAATATAACATATATATGACACATACATCAAATAAAGTGCTGTCTTTGTTCACATATACAACCATATGTATTGGATAATATAGAACATAAATGAGCATTTTACAACAGCATGCCGTGTGCATATGTGTTCGATCTTTAGATTTGGTCAGATCTTCATGAAATTTGTCATGGATGGTAACAATGACATCTAGATGCGAACGAGTAATTTTGGGGTCATTCCGCCAAAAAACATGGCCGCCAGCAGCCATCTTGAATTTTACTCTTTGCATGACTAAATCGTTTAGCACGGGCTACAGGTCATACCTTTGGTCGGATCTTCATGAAATTTGTCACGGATGTTAACAATGACATGTAGATGTGAACGAGTCATTTTGGGGTCATTCGGCCAAAAAACATGGCCGCCAGCAACCATCTTGAATTTTACTCTTTGCATGACTAAATCGTTTAGCACGGGCTACAGGTCATACCTTTGGTCGGATCTTCATGAAATTTGTCACGGATGTTAACAATGATATGTAGATGTGAACGAGTCATTTTGGGGTCATTCGGCCAAAAAACATGGCCGCCAGCAACCATCTTGAATTTTACTCTTTACATTACTAAATCCTTTGGCACGGGCTACAGGTCGTACCTTTGGTCAGATCTTCAGGGAATAATTTAATGTGTTACAGTCAATGGAGCGATTAGGAATGTGGAAAGTTGAATGTCTAATACTAGGTTATCAACATGAAGAGATATATATAAAAGTAAAATCTAAGATGGTTGCTGGCGGCTAGCTTTAGTCATGCAAGATGTAAAATCCAAGATGGCCACTGGCAGCCATGTTTTAATGCCGAATAACCCTAAAATGGCTCTTTCCCATCTACATGTCATTGTTAACATCCATAACAGGTACGACCTGTAGCCCGCGACAATGGATTGAATTTTTAAATCCGAGATGACCGCCAACGGCCATGTTTTTTGGCCAAATGACCCCAAAATGACTCGTTCCCATCGACATGTCAATGTCAATATTCATGACAAATTTCATAAAGATTAGATCAAAGGTACAACCTGTAGCCCGCGCCAAAGGATTTAGTAATGCAAAGAGTAAAATCCAAGATGGCTGCTGGCGGCCATGTTTTTTGGCCGAATGGCCTCAAAATGACTCGTTCCCATCTACATGTCAGTGTTAACATACATGACAAATTTCATAAAGATTAGACCAAAGGTACAACCTGTAGCCCGCGCCATAGGATTTAGTAATGCAAAGAGTAAAATCCAAGATGGCTGCTGGCGGCCATGTTTTTCGGCCAAATAACCCCAAAATGACTCGTTCCCATATACATGTCATTTCTAATATCAATGACAAATTTCACGAAGTTCCGACCAAAGGTACGACCTGTAGCCAATGCCTAAGGATTTAGTCATGCAAAGAGTAAAATCCAAGATGGCTGCTGGCGGCCATGTTTTTAAGCCAAATGACCCCAAAATGACTCGTTCCCATCTACATGTCAATGTCAATATTCATGACAAATTTCATGAAGATCTGACCAAAGCTAAAGATCGAACACATATGCACACTGGTGTTGTAACATGCACATTTGTGTTGTAAAATACCACATATATATGTTTACAACATCGAACATCCAGTGCCTGTATAAAAGTCAATGTCATGTATATGTTCAATAAAAAGTGAGTAGTGGCATATATTTATTCAATAATATAACATATATATGACACATACATCAAATAAAGTGCTGTCTTTGTTCACATATACAACCATATGTATTGGATAATATAGAACATAAATGAGCATTTTACAACACCATACCGTGTGCATATGTGTTCGATCTTTAGATTTGGTCAGATCTTCATGAAATTTGTCATGGATGGTAACAATGACATCTAGATGGGAACGAGTAATTTTGGGGTCATTCCGCCAAAAAACATGGCCGCCAGCAGCCATCTTGAATTTTACTCTTTGCATGACTAAATCGTTTAGCACGGGCTACAGGTCATACCTTTGGTCGGATCTTCATGAAATTTGTCACGGATGTTAACAATGACATGTAGATGTGAACGAGTCATTTTGGGGTCATTCGGCCAAAAAACATGGCCGCCAGCAACCATCTTGAATTTTACTCTTTGCATGACTAAATCGTTTAGCACGGGCTACAGGTCATACCTTTGGTCGGATCTTCATGAAATTTGTCACGGATGTTAACAATGACATGTAGATGTGAACGAGTCATTTTGGGGTCATTCGGCCAAAAAACATGGCCGCCAGCAACCATCTTGAATTTTACTCTTTACATTACTAAATCCTTTGGCACGGGCTACAGGTCGTACCTTTGGTCAGATCTTCAGGGAATAATTTAATGTGTTACAGTCAATGGAGCGATTAGGAATGTGGAAAGTTGAATGTCTAATACTAGGTTATCAACATGAAGAGATATATATAAAAGTAAAATCTAAGATGGTTGCTGGCGGCTAGCTTTAGTCATGCAAGATGTAAAATCCAAGATGGCCACTGGCAGCCATGTTTTAATGCCGAATAACCCTAAAATGGCTCTTTCCCATATACATGTCATTGTTAACATCCATAACAGGTACGACCTGTAGCCCGCGCCAATGGATTGAATTTTTAAATTCGAGATGACCGCCAGCGGCCATGGTTTTTGGCCAAATGACCCCAAAATGACTCGTTCCCATCTACATGTCAATGTCAATATTCATGACAAATTTCATAAAGATTAGATCAAAGGTACAACCTGTAGCCCGCGCCAAAGGATTTAGTAATGCAAAGAGTACAATCCAAGATGGCTGCTGGTGGCCATGTTTTTTGGCCGAATGGCCTCAAAATGACTCGTTCCCATCTACATGTCAGTGTTAACATACATGACAAATTTCATAAAGATTAGACCAAAGGTACAACCTGTAGCCCGCGCCATAGGATTTAGTAATGCAAAGAGTAAAATCCAAGATGGCTGCTGGCGGCCATGTTTTTCGGCCAAATAACCCCAAAATGACTCGTTCCCATATACATGTCATTTCTAATATCAATGACTAATTTCATGAAGTTCCGACCAAAGGTACGACCTGTAGCCAATGCCAAAGGATTTAGTCATGCAAAGAGTAAAATCCAAGATGGCTGCTGGCGGCCATGTTTTTTAGCCAAATGACCCCAAAATGACTCGTTCCCATCTACATGTCAATGTCAATATTCATGACAAATTTCATGAAGATCTGACCAAAGCTAAAGATCGAACACATATGTACACTGGTGTTGTAACATGCACATTTGTGTTGTAAAATACCACATATATATGTTTACAACATCGAACATCCAGTGCCTGTATAAAAGTCAATGTCATGTATATGTTCAATAAAAAGTGAGTAGTGGCATATATTTATTCAATAATATAACATATATATGACACATACATCAAATAAAGTGCTGTCTTTGTTCACATATACAACCATATGTATTGGATAATATAGAACATAAATGAGCATTTTACAACAGCATGCCGTGTGCATATGTGTTCGATCTTTAGATTTGGTCAGATCTTCATGAAATTTGTCATGGATGGTAACAATGACATCTAGATGGGAACGAGTAATTTTGGGGTCGTTCGGCAAAAAAACATGGCCGCCAGCAACCATCTTGGATTTTACTCTTTGCATGACTAAATCCTTTGGAGTAGGCTACAGGTTGTAGCTTTGGTCGGATCTTCATAAAATTTGTCATGGATGTTAATAATGACATGTAGATGGGAACAAGTTCTTTTGGGGTCATTCGGCAGCAGCCATCTTGGATTTTACTATTTGCATGACTAAATCCTTTGGCACAGGTAAGACATTTCAATCAGCATCTTTCCTATTTCTCCATTTACTGTAAACCATTAAATTATTCCCCTACCTAAGTTGAGCTACAGTGTCATTGACACTTTCATTCTGATCATCATGAAATTTGTCATGGCTGTTGACATTGACATGTTGATGGGAACGAGTCATTTTGTGTTCATTCAGGAAAAAAACATGGCCGCCAGTGGCCATCTTGGATTTCAATATTCAATCCATTAGCACGGGCTACAGGTCGTACTGTTCGTCTGATCATCATGAAATTTGACTTGGATGTTAATATTGACATGTAGATGGGAACGAGTAATTTTGGGGTTGTTCGCCCCAAAAACATGGCCACCGCGCCGGCAGCCATCTTAGATTTTACTCTTTGCATGACTAAATTTTTTGGCACGGCCTACAGGTCGTAGACGTACCTTTGGTCGGATCATCATAAATTTTTTCATGGATGTTAACAATGACATGTAGATGGGTACGAGTCATTTTGGGGTCATTCGGCAAAAAAACATGGCCGCCAGCAGCCATTTTGGATTGTACTCTTTGTATGACTAAATCCTTTAGCACGGGCTACAGGTCGTACCTTTAGTCTGATCATCATGAAATTTGTCATGGCTGTTGAAATTGGAATGCAGATGGGAACGAGTCGTTTTGGGGTCATTCGGACAAACAACATGGCCGCCAGTGGCCATCTTGGATTTCAAAATTCAATCCAGTAGCACGGGCTACAGGTCGTACAGGTACATTTGGTCTGATCATCATGAAATTTGTCTTGAATGTTAACATTGACATGTAGATGGGAACGAGTAATTTTGGGGTCATTCGGCCAAAAAACATGGCTGCCGGCCGCCATCTTACATTTACTCTTTTCATGACTAAATTCTTTGGTACGACCTACAGGTCGTACCCTTGGTCGGGTCATCATAAAATGTGTCATAGCTGTTGACATTGAAATGTAGATGGGAACGAGTCATTTTGGGTTCATTCGGGAAAAAAACATGGCCGCCAGTGGCCGTCTTGGATTTCAATATTCAATCCATTAGCACAGGCTACAGGTCGTACCGTTTGTCTGATCATCATGAAATTTGTCATGGATATTAATATTGACATGTAGATGGGAACGAGTCATTTTGGGGGTCATTCGGCCAAAAAAAATGGTCACCAGAAGCCATCTTGGATTTAACTCTTTGCATGACTAAATCCTCTGGCGCGGCCTACAGGTTGTAGCTTTGGTCAGATCGTCATGAAATTTGTTACGATGCTCTTGTTCTCTTCTGGGAAGATTCTATATCCCATAAAATTAGAGAAGATAAAATGCATAATCGAGGTGACTAATGTGTGAACATCACCAACTTCAACTGGGGAACTTCAATCTGATCCTCAGGTCTCCCATGGGCCATAGGAGTTGAGACCTCAGCAGAATGAGGTTCCCAGAGGGTGAATTTGGGATGTGGGATAGCATCACTAAATTTACACTCTGTGGACCTCATTCTGCAAATGACAGACACACTATTTGCAGGCTTGTTCATTTACATTATTATGCAAGTCAGATGTTATGTTTTAGTAAAGGTAAAACCAATGTTGAATTTTTCAGCTATAATACTTGACTGATACATTATTCAAATACAGTAATGCTCTAAATAATCGACTCCCCACAGCAGAATTATGGGTAACTTTTCAGGATTTAGTCGGAAATATGTCTTGTTGCCATTAATCGGAAAGCTCTTGGCCAAGAGCTTTCTGATGAATGGCAACAAGCCATATTTCCAACTAAATCCTGAAAAGTTACCCATAATTCTGCTGTGGTTAAGGAGTCGATTAATTAGAGCATTACTGTAGGTGTGGTGGCTGAATAGTAAAATCACCTTCAGTAAGTGAAAACTGAAATAGGTGCATAATATGTCTTTAACACTTTCTTTACTAAATAGTCATTGCCGAGTATCTCCCTTATGAAATGTTCTGATAATAAGTTAAACAATAGGCCATTTATTGGACTTATTATCAAAACATTTCCCACCAATGAAAAGGAATTCTTCTGCAGTTGTATTATCCACTCGTGTATCTGTCGTCTGCCCATTTTTCATGAATATCCCTCCAAATGAATAATAGACTTATTCCAATGTATACCTTTATAGCTGCATTCAGTAAAGTAAAGGTTAATATATACTTTTCAGGTCCAAGGAATTCCTGTGCAGCACTGGACGTCGTGCATTCATATTGACAAGATGGAAACAACCTTCATTACTATTTCACTGAGCCAGGATATAATACTGCTTTTGGAACAGCTCAGATACCAGTTCGACTTGTAATCAACGGAACAGGTTTGTTAACTCATTCAATGCCTGGCTGCCCCCTTATGCGATGTCTTGACGTTATTTAAGAAATGAATGTAGTGGGTGTGTGTTATTGGGGGATACTGCGCTGTGGTTGTTAAGGTATATTGTGAATGTGTTCCCCCTATGAACACAGCGACATATCCCACAATAACACACACACCCACTACATTCATTTCTTATATTTATATAGTTTTTTGATGATTTATTCCCATAAAAAGGTGAGTGTATTCTTATTAATTTTCACAAAATCTGCCGATTATTTGTGTACTAGCCCACGCAATGCATTAAGTCAGCCCAACATAAGATTTTCAAGCACTTTGCGACAATAATGTGATTGATACAAATAGCTGGCTTCAGATGCAAATTGGCTTAACTTCGAAAAGCATGCCTCATTATTCTGCTGACCACTTTTAGGGATTAGGTCAGATTAGGTAGCCAATTTGTGACGTCATGTTCGTGTTACATTCTTTGTGTTATTGGGAAAGTGTGTGATCCAATTGACAGTTGACAATCACCAAACAGGATTTAGTGTAACACAGACAGGCTATGTAAATATATTTAATTATTAGCTCAACTTTACTTTGTAAAGTTTGAGCTATTGCCATGGCTTGGTATCCGTCGTGCGTGTGTGTGTGGGCGTGATTCGTCAACAATTTCCTTTAGCACGGGCTACAGTTCGTACCTTTGGTCCGATTATTATGAAATTTGTCATGGATGTTGACATGTAGATGGGAACGAGTCATTTTGGGGTCATTCGGAAAAAAACATGGCCACCAGCGGCCATCTTGTATTTTAAAATTCAATCCATTAGCACGGGCTACAGGCCGTACTGTTCATCTTATTGTCATGAAATTTGTCATGGATGTTAATATTGACATGTAGATGGGAAAGAGTAATTTTGGGGTCATTTGGCCAAAAAACATGACCGCCGGCAGCCATCTTAGATTTTACTCTTTGCATGACTAAATCCTTTGACACAGGCTTCAGGTCGTACCTTTGGTCGGATCATCATAAAATTTGTCTTGGATTTTAACAATGACACGTAGATGGGAACGAGTCATTTTTGGGTCATTCGGCCAAAAAATATGACCACCAGCAGCCATCTTGGATTTTACTCTTTGTATGACTAAATCCTTTAGCACGGGTTACAGGTCGTACCTTTAGTCTGATCATCATGAAATTGGAATGTAGATAGGAACGAGTCATTTTGGGGTCATTAGGACAAAAAACATGGCCACCAGTGCAGGGCCATCTTTGATTTCAAAATTTAATCCATTAGCACGGGCCACAGGTCATACTCTTTGCCTGATCATCATGAAATTTGTCATGGATGTTAATTTTGACATGTAGATGGGAACGAGTAATTTTAGGGTCATTCGGCCAAAAAACATGGCCGCCAGCAGCTATCTTGGATTTTACTCTTTGCATGACTAAATCCTTTAGCACGGGCTACAGGTCGTACCTTTATTCTGATCATCATAAAATTTGTTCATTACGTGTACATCTGCTTTAAACTGCATACCCTGGATTATAGAAGAAAGTCGGGGTCCCAACCTCACTAAATTAATTAAGCCAATATAGCCAGCAAATTACCCATATATCACGTTTTGACATGACTCTTGTAAAAGTAGACATTTGTAAGACTTGCTACATCAGTCGTTTGATGTTATAAACTTGTTTAAATTGAATTAAATTAAATTAAATAAAAAAAATTTAAATCATCTAAAATCTATAAATCACATGCATGTTAATTGAATTTCCTCATCGTGTGGTCATATGTTCTGTTTATGAGGTAATCTAACTACCATACACATTGAGATATTCATTATAAATAGAGAGGTTAATATAATAGCGGGTAACGTGAACATCAATGTTTCTTCGCCACATATCAACAGGTAAATATACAATTTTCTGAGATGATGTGAGGCACCTGAGTGAATTTTTAAGTTTGTAAGTTTGCATTATGCTGACAACTTTCCTTTACAATATATCAAGATTAAGCATGACAAATAAACAGCATTCGTTTAAATGCATTGCGGGGTATGGATAAAGAGCGTTTGTCCATTTCATGTACAAGGACTTTAATAGAATATAGCCATCGCACAGGGGAACATTCCCTCTGTATAACTAGATATTTCCCGAGCCCCCCCCCCTTCTGGAGAAGTTGCCGAGATATTAAGAAACAAAAGACGGGGTCCCAACCTCACTAAATTTACAGAGTGCATATGCTATAGATAATATTCGATGAATCTGCCGAATTTATCACTTGAAACGCTGGAATATTTCCACGCTGTGGGCAGAAGCTGGGCATTAATTTGATGCCACCGGAAAGAGGAGCATTCCCTCTGTGTAACTAGATATTTCCTGAACCCCTCCCTTCTGGATAAGTTGCCGACATATTAAGAAACAAAAGTTGGGGTCCCAACCTCACTAAATTTACTGAGTGCATATATGTTACAGAATATGTTTGTTGAATCTGCCAAATTTATTACTTGAAACGCTGAGATATTTCCACTCTGTGGTAAGAACCTGGGAGTTAATTTTGATGTCATCGGAAAGAGGAACATTCCCTCTGTATAACTAGATATCACCCGAGTCCCTCCCTTCTGGATAAGTTGCCAAAATATTGAGAAACAAAAGTCGGGGTCCCAACCTCACTAAATTTAACATCAGAAATAACTCCGGTGCCCAACCTCACCTCGCAAAATGGTATATTTATCTATTAAATTCTTGATATGTTTGTAAAGAAACGCTAACAAAATTAAGAAACAATTTCTTTACAATGATAGTCAGAAATCACTCAGGTATAACCTTTCACCTCTGTGGCAGACAGCGGCAATTAACATTGTTGGTATGAGTGATTCCCAATACACTCCCGAATACACTGTGTATAAGGGATTATGGGCGCGGTATGGATGTTTATTGATAGTGTACTGATAGTCTAGACTGACAGGGGTCATATATGGTCACATATAGCTAATGACCGCAACATGCATGCATTGTTTATTTGTAATTTATTGCAACTGAAGTCAATGATACATTGTTGGTTATACGACACTTATTGTTGTATATTACATGTATATCCAATATATATGCTATTTAAAAGCTGTTAACCGTTTGCAAACTGCAATCATCATATCAGTCTAACTAAGCGTAACCGGGAATTAATTTATCACTTGAGACGCTGGGATATTTCCACGCTGTGGGAAGAAACTGGGAGTTAATTTTGATGTCATCGGAAGGGGAACATTCCCTCTGTATAACTAGATATTTCCCAAGTCCCTCCCTTCTGGATAAGTTGCAGAAATATTAAGAAACAAAAGTCAGGGTCCCAACCTCACTAAATTACAGAGTGCATCTATTATAGATAATATCTGATGAATCTGCTGAATTTATCACTTGAAACGCTGGGATATTTCCATGCTGTGGGAAGAACCTGGGAGTTAATTTTGATGTCATCGGAAAGGGGAACATTCCCTCTGTATAACTAGATATTTCCGAGCCCCTCCCTAATGGGTAAGTTGTCGAGATATTAAGAAACAAAAGTCGGGGTCCCAACCTCAATAAATTTACTGAGTGCATCTGTTAC
Organism: Siphonodentalium dalli; assembly: GCA_032622095.1. Classification (NCBI taxonomy): domain Eukaryota; kingdom Metazoa; phylum Mollusca; class Scaphopoda; order Gadilida; family Siphonodentaliidae; genus Siphonodentalium; species Siphonodentalium dalli. The sequence goes on from CP136068.1 coordinate 50,878,634, forward strand.
AGAATATGTTTGTTGAATCTGCCGAATTTATTACTTGAAACGCTGAGATATTTCCACGCTGTGGTAAGAACCTGGGAATTAATTTTGATGCTATCGGAAAGGGGAACATTCCCTCTGTATAACTAGATAATTCCCGAGCCACTCCCTTCTGGATAAGTTGCCGACATATTAAGAAACAAAAGTTGGGCCCCCAACCTAACTAAATTTACAGAGTGCATCTGTTACAGAATATGTTTGTTGAATCTGCCGAATTTATTACTTGAAACGCTGAGATATTTCCACGCCGTGGGAAGAACCTGGGAGTTAATTTTGATGTAATCGAAAAGAGGAACATTCCCTCTGTGTAACTAGATATTTCCTGAGCCCTCCATTCTGGATAAGTTGCCGAGATATTAAGAAACAAAAGTCGAGGTCCCAACCTCACTAAATTTACTGAGTGCATCTGTTACAGAATATGTATGTTGAATCTGCCGAATTTATTACTTGAAACGCTGAGATATTTCCACGCTGTGGTAAGAACCTGGGAATTCATTTTGATGCCATCGGAAAGGGGAACATTCCCTCTGTGTAACTAGATATTTCCCGAGCCCCTCCCTTCTGGATAAGTTGCCGATATATTGAGAAACAAAAGTCGGGGTCCCAACCTCACTAAATTACAGAGTGCATCTGTTATAGATAATATCTGATGAATCTGCAGAATTTATCACTTGAAACCCTGGGATATTTCCACGCCGTGGGAAGAACCTGGGAGTTAATTTTGATGTCATCGAAAAGAAGAACATTCCCTCTGTGTAACTAGATATTTCCCGAGCCCCTCCCTTCTGGATAAGTTGCCAAGATATTAAGAAACAAAAGTCGAGGTCCCAACCTCACTAAATTGCAGAGTGCATCTGTTATAGATAATATCTGATGAATCTGTCGAATTTATCACTTGAAACGCTGGGATATTTACACGCTGTGGGATGAACATGGGAGTTAATTTTTATGTCATCGGAAAGGGGAACATTCCCTCTGTATAACTAGATATTTCCCGAGCCCCTCCCTAATGGATAAGTTGTCGAGATATTAAGAAACAAAAGTCGTGGGTCCCAACCTCACTAAATTTACTGAGTGTATCTGTTACAGAATATGTTTGTTGAATCTGCCGAATTTATTACTTGAAACGCTGAGATATTTCCACGCTGTGGTAAGAACCTGGGAATTCATTTTGATGCCATCGGAAAGGGGAACATTCCCTCTGTGTAACTAGATATTTCCCGAGCCCCTTCCTTCTGGATAAGTTGCTGAGATATTAAGAAACAAAAGTCGGGGTCCCAACCTCACTAAATTTACAGAGTGCATCTGTTATAGTTAATATCCGATGAATCTGCCGAATTTATCACTTGAAACGCTGGGATATTTCCACGCCGTGGGAAGAACCTGGGAGTTAATTTTGATGTCATCGAAAAGGGGAACATTCCCTCTGTATAACTAGATATTTCCCGAGCCCCTTCCTTCTGGATAAGTTGCCGACATATTAAGAAACAAAAGTTGGGGTCACAACCTCACTAAATTTACAGAGTGCATCTGTTACAGAATATGTTTGTTGAATCTGCCGAATTTATTACTTGAAACGCTGAGATATTTCCACGTTGTGGGAAGAATCTGGGAATTAATTTTGATGTCATCGGAAAGGGGAACATTCCCTCTGTGTAACTAGATATTTCCCGAGCCCCTCCCTTCTGGATAAGTTGCCGATATATTGAGAAACAAAAGTCGGGGTCCCAACCTCACTAAATTACAGAGTGCATCTGTTATAGATAATATCCGATGAATCTGCATAATTTATCACTTGAAACGCTGGGATATTTCCACGCCGTGGGAAGAACCTGGGAGTTAATTTTGATGTCATCGAAAAGGGGAACATTCCCTCTGTGTAACTAGATATTTCCCGAGCCCCTCCCTTATGGATAAGTTGCCGATATATTGAGAAACAAAAGTCGGGTCCCAACCTCACTAAATTACAGAGTTCCCCTTTCCGATGGTATCAAAATTAATTCCCAGCTTCTGTCCACAGCGTGGAAATATTCCAGGGTTTCAAGTGATAAATTCGGCAGATTCATCGAATATTATTTATTGCATATGCACTCTGTAAATTTAGTGAGATTGGGACCCTGTCTTTTGTTTCTTAATATCTCGGCAACTTCTCCAGAAGGGTGAGCTCGGGAAATATCTAGTTACACAGAGGGAATGTTCCCCTTTCACTCAGGTGCCTTACATCATCTCGGAAAATTGTATATTTACCTGTTGATATGTGGCGAAGAAACGCTATAAAAATTAATTAACAATTTCTTTACAATGATAGTTAGAAATCAATCGGGTTTAACCTTTCACCTCTGTGGCAGACAGCGGCAATTAACATTGCTGGTATGTGTGATTCCCAATACACTCCCGAATACACTGTGTATTAGGGGATTATGGGTGGATGTTTATTGATAGTGTATTGATAGTCTAGACTGACAGGGGTCATATATGGCCGCATGTAGCTAATGACTGCAACATGCATGCATTGTTTATTTGTAGTTTATCGCAACTGAAATCTATGATACATTGTTGGTTATACAACAATTATTGTTGTATATTAAATGTATAGCCAATATATATGCTATTTAAAAGCTGTTAACCGTTTGCAAACTGCAATCATCATATCAGTCTAACTAAGCGTATTGTCGGGGTTAAGCCATGCTAGTCTTGAAACAATTTTCCTGGCGTGCACCTGAATATTCAGTGTATACGTAAAACCGTCATCTTGTTTGTGTGTTATCGTATTGGGAGAGGAGCTTTATAAGTTGCAAAACTTGTGTCCAAATCCCTTTCGTATTTTTTGTAAATAAAATTTGTTTCAAGTCAAGTATTCAGTGTACTCTACCCGACCGCTCAATGCATGCTTTGACGAAATATTTGATAACAGAACAGGGTCTTGACCTTCAAGTTCGCGTGTTTGAATTTTTATATAGCTTATAAAAGCAACTAGAAAAGACATTAGTCGATGAATTGTCCAAAGTTTCCAACTACAACTTTTACATATTCACTAGCCTATATATACCGACGACTGTAAGATAAGCAAATATCATATAAAGAGACATTAGTCGGGGAGCCAATAAGGTCCACCTGCACCCCCCCGATGATTACAAATAACCTTATTTTTATTGTTCCCTATGGTATCCAGATAAAGAATCCGGAATTCTCCGAAAAATAAAGGTGGCCCTACTAGGTGCTAGAGCCATTTGAATCCAAGATGGCCGCCATTTCCTCTAATTCCGACCAGCTGTATTTAATCGTTGTAATAGATCGGTTGTTAGCAAAAGACACAGACAAAATATATGCCATTTGTTGGTATGATGTCCTTCTTCAAAATGACGGCAAAAAATTTCGAAAAAAATTCAAAATGGCCGCCGAAAAATGACGTCATCTGCACGAAAATAGGAAATTTAATTAATATTTCACCATATCTTCCATTTTTCTTCACATTAATCATTAGTAAATGGCAATGTTTTTGAGACAGTCATCAAGCGTGATATTATAGCGTCATTTTAAGACATTTGCCATTGACGAGGGTTCCGTAATAGATACAGAAAGAGGATTTGAAAAAGAGGGGTAAAATTTTCGATTTTTTGCAAGACGATTTTGATAGTCATTTTATCGACAAACCACACAGGCTGTTAATAGAATGTCAACAACTATGTGCTTTATTTTATTGGACGGATGTTTTACTTCAATGGGAATGAAATTGGTGTAGAAAATTTCCAAAATGGCCGCCGAAAATATGAAAAATGGTAAATATTGCCGCAGGGTGTCCTGCAATGGCTTACAAGTTGTGGTTAATATATAAAATTGGCTAATCTGTATTATATACATTGCATACTAACATGTCTGATGCACCATGGATCATTGTTTCTATTGTCACCACTGACATCACCAGAAATATTGGATTTTTCTCTCACAAACTTGACATAAATTTCGGCAAAAATTCACTTTTCAGGGTTGGACAATTGTTTTAAGTAAAATGCAACTATCATTGGTATCAAAGGTATTTATTGTATTGGTCTATCTTAAATGTGTCACACTACGGTGTTTATAGACCAAATTGCTCAAGATGGCTTCCAAAATGGCAACCAAATTTGTAAAAAGTTAATTTTTTACATATATCCCGAACATTATTCTCTGCGTTATCCGACAAGGTAGTAAATTGTGACTCACTTGGTTATTGTACGTGTTAGTTAATTAACTGACAACTACGTTCTATTATGTTTGTCCCAGTTCCGTATGGGGCATGACAAATTCATTTTAAAGTTGCAGTATGGAATTTTGCGGAGAACCTCTTTTGTGTTTCTTGCCATATTATTGAAAGGAAATGGGCAGAACTTTGAAACGGAACTGAGATGAACCATAATATGTGGCTATTCTGGTCCATTATGATAAAACATATCAACTGGATACAGGGTGGATGCCAAGATGGTAGCCAGGGACTTACTATATGATCATAGGTGAGGTGAATAGGTATACAGGGAGTTATTGTATGGTCAACGGTGAGATGAGTACATGTATGTATACAATTAGTGACTGTATGATCATAAATGTAATGAATAGCTATACAGGGAGTGACTAAATGGTCATGTGTCAGGTGTATGAGTATACCCGGTGTTCCTGCTTGGTGATGTGGCTGTATGGTCATGTGTAGGTTATACGGGTATACACATGTGTTGCTATATGGTCATGGGCGAGGGGTATGTGTATATAGCGAGCGGCTATATGGGCATGGATGATGTGCATATGCATACATGGAGTGAATATACTGACATGGCTGGGGAGTATTAGTATATCTTGAGTGGCTATTCTGCTATGGTGTGACAATAGGGATACGGGGAGTGACATGGCCAAGGGTGAGGTGAATATATATACAGGGAGTTACTGTATGGGCATGAATGGTGTGAATATGTATACAAGGAGTGACTATATGGTTATGAGTGGGGTGTCCATGGTGAGATGCATAGGAATATAAGGAGTGGCTGTATGGGCATGTGTGAGGTGAATCGGTATACATGTAGTGACTGTACGGTGTATTGTTGTGTGTGGCCGTTGTGACCGTATGGGCATTGCTGTGGTGTATAGATATAACGAGAGTAGCTACATGGTCATCTGTGAGTTGTTTATGTATATATGGAGTGACTGTAATGTCGTGGTGGGATGTATATGTGTACCGTGTGTGGCTGTATTGTGACATGTGGGTGTATATGTATATTTGTGCTGTCTGTATGATCATGGATGGAGTGCGTAGATAAATAGGGAGTGATTTTATGGTTATGGGTAATGTGTATAGGTGCACCTGGTATGCCTGTACGGTCAAGATTGAAGTTATATGCATACCTGTGGCTATATAGGGAGTGCCCTTTTGGTAACGGGTGGGTCGTATATTGATATATGTTGTGGATGTATTATCATCGGTGGTGTATAGGGTGTAGATGAATGATCATGGATGGCGTGTATAAGTATACATTGAGTTGCTGAATTGTCATGTGCGAGGTGTATATGCAAGTATTAAACTTATGAGTGGTCGTGTGTGCGGGTATTGGTATATTTGGAAGGGCTCACCATTGATGAGGTGTATATGTATATCTGGATTGACTCTATGGTCATGGGTATGGCGAATAGATATACATGTAGTGGCTGTATGGTCCACGGTGAGGTGAATAGGTATACAATGAGTGACTTTATGATCGTGAATGTGGTGAATATGTATACACATAGTGACTATATGGTCAGGTGTAGGAGTATACCTGGTGTTCATGCATGGTGACTCATGGCTGTATCGTCATTTGTGGCATGTACCAGTATAACCAAATATGGCTGTATGGTCAGGTGTATGTGTATAGAGTGGGTGACTATATTGTCATTTGTGTGGTGTTTATGTACATATGAGGTCATGGTGGGTTGTACATGTGTAATTTGGGTGGCTATCGCTTTCCACAATAACGCAAGGATATGTTAATCAATAGAGAGGTCATATCAAAGAGTTCTCCACCATGATAGTGTTTGTGTACATGGGGGAACTTTAAACGTGAAAAGCGATAGCCACCCATTACATTCCATATATACATAAACACTACAGACATAACAATATAGTGACCAACTGTATAAACGTACACCTGACCCATGACCATGGATGGCCATACAGCCATGAGTCACAATGCAGTCACACCGGGTATAATCCTAAACATGACCCATAACCATAGAGTCACTCCTTGTATACCCATTCACCTCACTATTGGCCATACGGTCATCCCATGTATACCTATTCTCCACACACACATGGTCAAATAGACATTCAATATATACATCAACACCACAATAATGACCATAGAGTCACCCCGGGTATACATATCCACCTCACCAATGGTCATATAGCCACTCGCTTCATACACATACCCTCACCCATGGCACCTGGTATACTCCTTCATCTGACCTACGGCCATATAGTCACACCGTGTGTACCTATTCAAAACATTCGTACATGATCATGGTCAATCATTGTATATATATTCACCTCACCCTTGGCCATGTCACTCCCCGTATCCCTATTTGTCACACCATAGCAGAATAGCCACTCAAGATATACTAATACTCCCCAGCCATGTCAGTATATTCACTCCATGTATGCATATGCACATCATCCATGGCCATATAGCCGCTCGCTATATACACATACCCCTCGCCCATGACCATATAGCAACACATGTGTATACCCGTATAACCTACACATGACCTACACGTCACCAAGCAGGAACACCGGGTATACTCATACACCTGACTCATGACCATTTAGTCACTCCCTGTATAGCTATTCATTACATTTATGATCATACAGTCACTAATTGTATACATACATGTACTCATCTCACCGTTGACCATACAATAACTCCCTGTATACCTATTCACCTCATCTATGACCATATAGTAACTCCCTGGCTACCATCTTGGCATCCACCGTGTATCCAGTTGATATGTTTTATCATAATGGACCAGAATAGCCACATATTATGGTTCATCTCAGTTCCGTTTCAAAGTTCTGCCCATTTCCTTTCAATAATATGGCAAGAAACACAAAAGAGGTTCTCCGCAAAATTCCATACTGCAACTTTAAAATGAATTTGTCATGCCCCATACGGAACTGGGACAAACATAATAGAACGTAGTTGTCAGTTAATTAACTAACACGTACAATAACCAAGTGAGTCACAATTTACTACCTTGTCGGATAACGCAGAGAATAATGTTCGGGATATATGTAAAAAATTAACTTTTTACAAATTTGGTTGCCATTTTGGAAGCCATCTTGAGCAATTTGGTCTATGAACACCGTAGTGTGACACATTTAAGATAGACCAATACAATAAATACCTTTGATACCAATGATAGTTGCATTTTACTTAAAACAATTGTCCAACCCTGAAAAGTGAATTTTTGCCGAAATTTATGTCAAGTTTGTGAGAGAAAAATCCAATATTTCTGGTGATGTCAGTGGTGACAATAGAAACAATGATCCATGGTGCATCAAACATGTTAGTATGCAATGTATATAATACAGATTAGCCAATTTTATATATTAACCACAACTTGTAAGCCATTGCAGGACACCCTGGGGCAATATTTACCATTTTTCATATTTTTGGCGGCCATTTTGGAAATTTTCTACACCAATTTCATTCCCATTGAAGTAAAACATCCGTCCAATAAAATAAAGCACATAGTTGTTGACATTCTATTAACAGCCTGTGTGGTTTGTCGATAAAATGACTATCAAAATCGTCTTGCAAAAAATCGAAAATTTTACCCCTCTTTTTCAAATCCTCTTTCTGTATCTATTACGGAACCCTCGTCAATGGCAAATGTCTTAAAATGACGCTATAATATCACGCTTGATGACTGTCTCAAAAACATTGCCATTTACTAATGATTAATGTGAAGAAAAATGGAAGATATGGTGAAATATTAATTAAATTTCCTATTTTCGTGCAGATGACGTCATTTTTCGGCGGCCATTTTGAATTTTTTTCGAAATTTTTTGCCGTCATTTTGAAGAAGGACATCATACCAACAAATGGCATATATTTTGTCTGTGTCTTTTGCTAAAAACCGATCTATTACAACGATTAAATACAGCTGGTCGGAATTAGAGGAAATGGCGGCCATCTTGGATTCAAATGGCTCTAGCACCTAGTAGGGCCACCTTTATTTTTCGGAGAATTCCGGATTCTTTATCTGGATACCATAGGGAACAATAAAAATAAGGTTATTTGTAATCATCGGGGGGGTGCAGGTGGACCTTATTGGCTCCCCGACTACATGAATATCGATATGCAACCTCAAACAAACCTGCATGAAGTTTCAATGCACCAGACAGGACTACTCCTACACATGCACACACTCAAGTCGATTAGATTGATGAATTATTAGTGTAAAACACAGACCCAGGGTGTGGACTCAGGGGTTCCAAACCGCACCTAGCATTTGCTGCGTTTGCATTGATTTGTTTCACAGTAATAAAACCCCATTGGAACTGATATTATGACCCACACCAGCTCAGAACATTTGGTGAGGTACCCCCGAATCATTTTTTAAAGCCAGTGTACACGTAATATGATGAATGTTAATAATGACATGTAGTTGGGAACGAGTCATTTTGGGGTCATTCGGCCAAAAAACATGGCCACCAGCAGCCATCTTGGATTTTACTCTTTGTATGACTAAATCCTTTAGCACAGGCTAAAGGTCGTACCTTTATTATGATCATCATAAAATTTGTCATGAATGTTAATAATGACATGTAGATGGGAATGAGTCATTTTGGGGTCATTCGGACGAAAAACATGGCCGCCAGCGGCCATCTTGGATTTAAAAATTTAATCCATTACCACGTGCCACAGGTCGTACTGTTTGTCTGATCATCATGAAATTTGTCATGGATGATAATATTGACATGTAGATGGGAACGAGTAATTTTGGGGTCATTCGGCCAAAAAACATGGCCGCCAGCAGCCATCTTGGATTTTACTCTTTGCATGACTAAATCGTTTAGCGCGAGCTACAGGTCGTACCTTTGGTGTAATCTGTATGAAATTTGTCATGAATGTTGACATTGTCATGTAGATGGGAACGAGTCATTTTGGGGTCATTTGGTCAAAAAACATGGCCGCTGGTGGCCATCTTGGATTTAAAAATTCAATCCATTGGCGCGGGCTACAGGTCGTAATGTTCGTCTGATCATCATGAAATTTGTCATGGATGTTAATATTGATATGTAGATGGGAACGAGTCATTTTGGTGTCATTCGTCAAAAAAATATGGCCACCAATTTCCATTTTAGATTTTACTCTTTGTATGACTAAATATTTCTACAAAATTCATTAGCATGTGTTATAGACCGATATGTTTGTTTGATCTTCATGAATTTTTTCATGGATGTTGACATGTAGATGGGAACGAGTTATTTTGGGGTGATTCCCAAAAAAATTGGTTACTGGTGGCCATTCTAGAATTTAATCTTTACATCATTAAATACTTTGGCAAACCCTACAGACCACATCCCTGATCTGATCATTATGAAATTTATCATGAATGTTGATATTGACATGTAGATGAGAACGAGTCATTTTGGGGGTCATTCAGCCAAAAGACATGGCCGCTGGTGAACATCATGGATTTCAAAATTTATTCAGTTAACGTGGTTACAGGCTGTACTGTTTGTTTGATCATCATAAAAATTATCATGGATGTCGACATTGAGATGAAGATGGGAACGAGTCATTTTAGGGTCATTCGGTCTAAAAACATGGCCACCACGGCCATCTTGCATTTACTATTAGGATCACTAAATCCTTTGACACACCCTTTATTAGCTCAACTTACTTTTGTAAGTTTGAGCTATTGCCATGGCTTGGTGTCCTTCGTCCGTGTGTCCGTCAACAATTTCCTTTGGCGCGGGCAAATGTTGACATTGACATGTAGATGGGAACGAGTCATGTTGGGGTCAGTGGGCCAAAAAACATGGCCGTCAGCAGCCATCTTGGATTTTACTCTTTGCATGACTAAATCATTTGGCGCAGGCTACAGGTCGTAGTTTTGATCGGAACTTCATGAAATTTGTCATGAAAGTTAACATTGACATGTAGATGGGAACGATTCATTTTGGGGTCATTCGGCCAAAAAACATGGCCACTGGTGGCCATTTTGGATTTCAAAATTCAATCCATTGGCGCGGGCTACAGGTCGTACTGTTCGTCTGATCATTATGAAGTTTGTCATGGATGTTAATATTGACATGTAGATGGGAACGAGTCATTTTGGGGTTGTTCAGCCAAAAAACATGGCCGCCAGCAGCCATCATGGATTTTACTCTTTGCATGACTAAATCATTTGGCGCGGGCTACAGGTCGTACCTATGGTCTGATCTTTATGAATTTTGTCATGAATGTTGACATTGACATGTAGATGGGAACGAGTCATTTTGGGGTCATTCGGCCAAAAAACATGGCCGCTGGTGGCCATTTTGGATTTCAAAATTCAATCCATTGGCGCGGGCTACATGTCGTGCTGTTCGTCGGATCATCATGAAATTTGTCATGGATGTTAATATTGACATGTAGAACAAGTGATTTTGGGGTCGTTCAGCCAAAAAACATGGCCGCCAGCAGCCATCTTGGATTTTACTCTTTCAATGACTAAATCCTTTGGCGCGGGTTACAGGTCGTACCTTTGGTCTGACCTTTATGAAATTTGTCATGAATATTGATATTGACATGTATATGGGAACGAGTCATTTTGGGGTCATATGGCCAAAAAAATGGCCGCTGGCAGCTATGTTGGATTTAAAAATTCAATCCATTGGCACGGGCTACAGGTCGTACTGTTTGTCTCATCATCATGATATTTATCATAGATGTTAATATTAACATGTAGATGGGAACGAGTCATTTTGGGGTCTTTTGGCCAAAAAATGTGTCCGCCAGCAGCCATATTGGATTTTACTCTTTGCATGAATAAATCCTTTGGTGCGGGCTACAGGTCGTAGCTTTGGTCGGAACTTCAAGAAATTTGTCATGTATGTTAACAATGACATGTAGATGGGGAAACGAGTCATTTTCGGGTCGTTCAGCCGAAAAACATGGCCGCCAGCAGCCATCTTGGATTGTACTCTTTGCATGACTAAATCCATTGGCACAGGCTACAGGTCATACCTTTGATCAGATCATTATGAGATTTGTGAAGGCTGTAGATGGGAACAAGTCATTTTGGGGTAATTCGGAAAAAAACATGGCTGCCGGTGGCCATTTTAGAATTTACTCTTTGCATCAATAAATCATTTGGCACACCATAATCACCACATCCCTGATCCGATCATTATGAAACCTGTTATGAATGTTGATATTTAATGTACATCTAGTCTTACTTAGACATTTCAATTAGCACTTTTCCTATTCCTCCATTTACTGTCGACCATTAAATTATTCCCCTACCTAAGTTGAGCTACAGTGTCATTGACACTTTCATTGATAAAGATACTTCCAAGCACCACACACCAAATCAAGACTTGATCTTATTTTCACATACATGACAGATGTTCTGACAACAGTAATACAGTGTCCATGGTCTGATCACAAATGACTTGTTGCTGCTATTCCTGTCCTTGCCATCTAGTTAACATTGTTCATTCGTATACATTATCATTCCATTTCTACTTCTACCAATACGACTATTGTTTTGGTCTCACTTCACATGTACATCTTGTCATACTTAGACATTTCCATTAGCACCTTCCTAATTCCTCCATTTACTGTCAACCATTAAATTATTCCCCTACCTAAGTTGAGCTACAGTGTTATTGACACTTTCATTAGTACATGTATGTTGTTTGTGCTGGGTTAAAGTACCTATTCCCACTGAAAAATTAGTTTGAGGTGAAACCATAAATGCACTGGATTTCATCCAGATAAATAATAGAACATTCCAGTGTACACTTTTAAAACTGAGGGCAAAAATCTATTTAGTACAGAAATTGTTAACCCGTTGAACCCCTACCCTAGATATTGGGTGATTTACGCATTTTTCAAGAGACAAACTAAACTTATTATACCCTCCGCAACGAAGTTAGGGGGTATACTGGAGTCAGCTCATCCGTCCGCCATCCGTCGTCCGTCGAGCCGTGGACACAAATTTGTCAGGAGTTTTTGTCAGTCTTGAAACTTGGTACAGGCATCAACCACCATGGGCACCTGCGCACTTGCGTTTATGACGTCTGTCGGACTTCTTTTGATGGAGTTATTCCCTCTTTTTGAAACATGTATAATTTTTATACCCCCCCCCCCCCCGCAACGAAGTTAGGGGGGGGTGTATACTGGAGTCAGCTTATTCGTCCGTCCATCTGGCCGGGGACACAAATTTGTCCGGAGTTTTTCTCAGTTGTTTTTAGATCAATTTCCGTGAAACTTGGCACAGACATCATTAACCACCATGGGAACCTGTGCACGTGCAATTATGACATCTGTTGGATTTTATTTGTGGAGTTATCCACCCTTTTTCGACTTATAAATTTTTTCGCAACATGTATAATTTAGTCCGAGCTTTTATTCATACATTTTTAGGTTTGAATTCTTTTAAAACTTGGCACAGATATTTAGTACCATGGGAACCTGTGCACCTCCAATTATGACGTCTGTCCGACATTTTTTGGTGGAGTTATCCTCCTTTTTCAACTTAGAAATATTTTTGCAACATGCATAATTTTGTTCGAGCTTTTATTCCTACATTTATAGGTCAATGTTTTTTTTAACTTGGCACTGATATTAAGTACCATGGGAACCTGTGCACCTGTGACTATGATGTCTGTCTGACTTTTTTTGTGGAGTTATTCCCCTTTTTCGACTTTAAGTTTGCAACATGCATAATTTTGTCTGAATTTTTATTCCTACATTTTTTCGGTCAATAGGTTTAAGATTTGTGTTATTGTTGTGCACCTACAATGGGAACTTTTATTTTATTATTTTAACTAAATGTTTACTGACATGTGAAACATCTTAGTATTTTAAAAACACGGGGGGTCTAGTTAGGTAAATTTGATTTTAACTTGGCACAGACATTTAGTACCATGGGAACCTGTGCACCTGCGATTGTGACATCTGTCGGGCATGTTTTGGTGGAGTTATCCACCTTTTCTGACTTAGAATTTTTTTTGCAACATGTCTAATTTTGTCCGAGCTTTTATTCCTACATTTTTCGGTCAATAGGTTTAAGATTACAGTTAGGTTTGTGCACCTGCAATGGGAACTGTTATTTTATTATTTTAACTAAAATGTTTACTGACATGTGAAACATCTTAGAATTTGTAAAATTGTCCTTGAAGACATCTTATATGGGTGCATATATTTGCCATACATCTGGGTTTTATCACATGATCATATTCCTTTCTCAATGCACTCTGAAAGTATGCTAAACAATGAACCCTTGTTTTTTGATGCATTTCATGAATATAAAAAGCAAACATGTTTTCTCGAAGATTGATTTATTAAGTTTATTAAAGAATGAATATCAACATATATATCCTATTCATATGGTTATTTCATATTGAGTCGACTGAGTTTAAAAAACGTCATCAGAATTTGTCTGATTTATATGCAGGTAGCTGAAGAAGATTAGTCAGTTTTAATTAGTTCACAAAATGGTGCTCTCAAAGTTAGGAATGGGGTTCCGTATGACTAGTGAATGCTAATTCACTAACTGAACTCATACAGTCATCTCAATTATTTGACATTATATAATAGTATATTTTGAGTATTTCCAAGTGATGCCGTCCGAGATAGGGGTTGGGGTCGGGTCGGGCACCATCAAATTTGGAAATATGAGGTTATGTATATGTTTATCTGTTAACCGATAAAAATATATTTAAATTTGTATATATGAGGTTCCGCTATTTAAATTTGGTTTACTTTTTACAATATATGCCAGGGTACCCTGCTAGTATACAATATTGAAGCACACAAGCTTAACTGACATTACACAAGTGACATACAAGCGACAATTAAAACCCTTTTATTTTTTTTCAGGTTCTGATTGTCTTTTTTACAAGCATTAGTGTCTTGTGAGATGACTATGCCGAAATAACACAGTGGTAAAGTTCTGTGAATTATGTTCATCAAATACCATGCAGCCATACCGGGCAAGATGTCATGAGATTATTTCTTCTGGAATCTGACAACACATATGAAGGCACTTGAATACCAAAGACTATCCAAACTGCTATATCACAGCACCAGTCTTTTCGAGGCAGGTACAACCAGCAGGCTGAAAACTTGTCAGGCTATTGTTCAATACATTTGGTTTGTAGATAACCAAATGCAACTTGGTATAATAATCTACTATATATTTTGGAACTGCTGTCTCTGTGTATTTTGTATATGTGTGTGTTATAGACTCAAAATCTTTTTGACCGATCTGACTCAAATTTGGTATGTGGGTTGTAGTTCCCATTCATCTTTATTGTGTGTTTATTTACTTTATATTGTGTCCATTTACCTTTACTATGGTGTGTATTTACCTTTTTAGCTCACCTGAGACGAAGTCTCCGGTGGAGCTATAGTCATCACTCCTCGTCCGTCGTCCGTCGTACCGTCCGTCAACAATTCTTTAAACATCTTCTCCTCTGAAACCATCAGACCGATTGGGTTTATATTTGGTGTGGATGTTCCCTAGCTATAGATGACTCTTATTCAGATTTGTTCAAATGAGGTCACCAAGTCAAATAGTTTTGATGTCAGGACCATAACTATTTTTCCACAGTAATTCTTAAAACGACTACTTTTCTGAAGTTGTCGGGCCAAATGGGTTCATATTTGGTATGAGCGTATCTTGGGTGACTGTGGTTCAGATTTGTTCAAATGAGGTCACTGGGTCAAATGTGGGTGGGGCTATGGACATAAATCTGAAGAATATTTTTTTTTTAGATTTAACTTATTGCTCAATTTAACCAAAAAAAAAAAAAATTATATATATTTTATTTTTAATAAATATTTTTTTTATTAAATAAAATATTTTTTATTTAAATAAAATAAAAAACATTTAATTAAATTTTTTAAGAACTTCTGACATTACATCTTCGGGGGGGTAGGTACCTCTAGTCTCCCCACTAAATTTGGTTGAAATCAGGGGTTTGGGAGAAAAGATGAACAGTCGGATGTACAGAAATGTTCAGTAAATTCCTTTTAATACTAGTATCTGTGCATTCTCATTACAAGCCAACTCTGCTCTGAACTGACAGACATGACACATGTTGTTTATAATCAGGGCCAGATATATAGATAGATAAGAGAACTTCTGTAGCTATACGCAGAGTCCCCAGGGAGTGTATTCGTGTCATTCATTATTTAAATGAGATTAATTGTGTTGTACATTTGTTTTCTAAAGTTGTCAGTAGCACCATCATTGTTTACATTACACTGGTCATTAATATCAGATTAAATTCCTTTTCTCAGAGCTTTAAGTGTGTCTGGCATCATTTGTAGAATGAGGTTCCCAGAGGGTGAATTTAATTATGCTACCCTGCACGACAGGCTAGCATCGCCAAATATACCCTATGTGGACCTCATTCTGCTTAGGCTTCATCTTCTGGGAAGTATCTAGAGTTTCAAAGTGACATTTTTAGCAGCTCTTTTCCTTTCTGTTCAGATTTTAAAATGCATAATTGAGGTGTCAAATGGGTGCGCATACTGTCATATGTCAGTAATGTCACCAACTTCAGCTGGAGAACTTCTGTCTGTCCCTAGGTCTCCCATAGCAGTTGAGGACTAAGTAAAATTGGGTTCCCAGATGTGAATTTGGTGATGCTAGCCTACCGTACAGAATAGCATCACTACATTCACCCTTTTTGGAACTCAGACACACTCAATTCACGCTTGGCTGTTCCAATATTATTTTCTTAATCACTTAGCTACATGACCTCATTATACCTTATTATGGACAAAAAAGTGGGGGGGGGGGGGTATATTGGATTAAATATGTTGGTCTGTCGGTGTGTCCTTCCATCCATTGTTCTGTCCATCCATCCATCAACAATTGTTTTCTTCTCGAGATCTATATGAATTCCCTACCTGTATGTGACTCAAATTCAGATTTGTTCAAATAAGTTCATCAGGTCAAATAGGAGGGATGCCAGGGCCATAACGTTTTCCCTCCATAGTAATTCTAACAACTATTACTACTCAAGAACCATCAAGTCTATTTAGCTTATATTTGTGTATGCAGGGTCCTTGGGTGGCATGTTTAGATCTGTTCCAATGGGGGCCTTTTTGGAAAATCAATTAACTTTAACTCTTAAAAGCGAATGTTTATAATTATAAGATGAATAGATATCAGAGATGGGGATTCATGTTTGTTCAAATAGGGGCAGAGACCCCACCCACACTACCTGTATCTATGCTGTACGCTACTGGTATAATAAGATAATGTCATATTCTTGCAGCGATGTCCCCACAGTGTTGGGGAGGTGATTTACAGATTTGTTCAATGGGGGGGTGATCAGTAGTGATCAGTAGCGTACAGTTGGTATGTGAAGCCTCTCTATCTACATATCCTGTTTAGATTACTTTTTTAAAGTGATTATGAAAAGTTCTGTTATGGTCTCCAAAGTCCCAGTCTTATCAGTCTTTGCAGTATGGTGAGCGACCCCACAGTCTTTGACTGTCTTGTTATGGTGTGTATTTACCTATATATGATGTGGTTTGTTCCTTTATATGGTGTCCATTTACCTTTGTTGGTATCAATTTACCTTAATCTGTATATGGTGACCATTTATGATGGCCGCTATTATTTATATGATGTACATATTACTTTATATGCTGCATATACAACTTTATATGATGTGTATATATGATGAGTATATGTCTGTATGTTATGGTATAGCATTATGATAGTGAATTGACACCATATTTAAAGATATTTTCACACCATATAAATATGGGCATATTTCCACCATATGATGACAATTGTCCTCTAAAAATGAATGGAAACCATATATAAAGGTGGAACCACATCATCAAAGATGTATGCATATCATATAGAGAATAGAGGACATCATACTAATGGTGAATGGATACCATATACAGGTGAAACATAGCATATGAAGGTAAATGGACAATATATAAAGATGAATGCGCACCAAAAAAGAACAGTGCTACCACCTTATAAAGTCATAAATGATTCGCACTCCACGCAAATTTAAGGTGAATGGACACCATAAAAATGTAGAACAACATCATAGAAAGGATGACACATACGATGGGTGCATCTGTGATGATGATGTCATGATGATGATGCTGGAGTATCATTTGCAAGTATATTTGTCACGCTAAAATTCATTATGATCTACAATTGACTTCAACATTAAAGTTAGTCAGTTGATAACAGGTATCAATAAGACAATAATTTACAACATCTTCACATTGTGAAAAAAAAACTATAGTCTTGTGATAATTTTTCGTTTGGCTCAACATGCATCAGACTGTATGATATCGGTGTCATTATAAAGTATTCTATACAAACTTTTGCCCAGTACTGCATCTAGAAGCATAAATATAGCGACTAACTACATATATTGCTTGAATTAGATTACTGATAATTACAGTATGTCAGACGCCATTGTATTGTCTTCACATAGTAGCACGATGTGACCATTTAGAGATATTACTATCAAAGTTTGAGTAATATAACAAAATATATTCAGTAGGTTGAATGCTAAATTTTGATCGCAACTGTAGTCAGGGAGAATAATCTGACCACATCCAAATTTTTCTGAACTGCACCTGAGTTTCATACATACTATGTTTGAGAAATTTCAATTCACATATCATACACAAAAGACGCCAGTGAAAAAAGTGAAAAAAAATCATATTTTGCCCCCTATATTGACCCCACAAGAACTGGTTCCCAAAGTTAGAATAGCTGGGCTACCTAAAAAATGGTGGTTGCTGAAATTCCGCTTTCTGGTGACACCTCGAGTATTAATTAGAGCCCATACTTTAATTGCTCAGATTCAATATACAATGAAGATGATGATATAAGAAACTCTAGATTTTTTTGCCATATAGATCGAGAGAAATTCATTATAGAAAATATCTTGCCATTTTCGGCAGGATTTATGCAAAACTTGCGTCTGCCTCTTAAAATATGATCCCTGTCTATATTAAGTTCTAACAATAGTTGGTTTTGATACAATTTAATCAATATTATTATCCCAAACATGATAATATAGATTATAGTTTAATTTTACAAAGATTTTCTGATTTAATTTCCCCAAACGAGACAAATGTTTCTAGCATTTGAAAAATAAATTACTCTTGTCTCTGTCACATTCAACATCACATTCTCACGACCTCTTGTTAACAATTTTTCTGTACTAATTTTAACAACATTTTTCAACAATTGGTTTCTATTATGGTGATTCATGATGAGCTTGTTTGAACATGTTGTGTGATTTTTTTTCTCATATATGTCGTTTGAAAATTTCTGTTTGATTTTGGTCGATTCTTCACGAAAATTGGACGTTATGATATCTGCTAAGTATAATCACCCATTATCACCGAATTCAAAATCAAAATTTGTCTTTTCCCCCAGAACCATAAGACCGAATGTTTGGTGTGGATGTTCCCTGTGTGACTCACATTATCAGATTTGTTAAAATAAGGTTGTCAAGTCAAATACTTACAAAGCCAGCACCACAGCTTTTTCCCATCATAGTAATTCTTAAAACAATTTCTAAAAAACCACCAGGCCTCTTCAGCTTATATTTGGTATGGAGGGTCCTTGGATGATAGGAGTAGAGCCAGGGACATAACTCTTTAAAAATATTAGATTGGAATCCTTGCTCAATTAAATGAAATAAAGTCTATATAAATTTTAAAGTTTTTTATTTTTAATTTGACTTTTTTTGGTTATAGAAGTTTAATTTTTTTTGGTCACATCACATCACCATCATCTCCCATTATCAACTATGTCCATCCAACCCCACCATATAGCCAGATCCCTGCCCAGCATATTAAATTCCTTCTGTTAACTACAGTTGTTTTACAGGCTATTTGACATTCCAATGTGTGCATGTAGATATGGCAATACACTGGCTTTACTATATACAGGTGACACTCTGCAACACATTATAAACTAATGGAGCTTTCCACAGAGGCCACACCCACAGCGGTAGTCCCGCCCACGGGTGAAAATACTTTATCCACATAAATATTTTCTGTTACCCGAGATCGATTTCCGACGTGAACACATTAGCACCTGCCATTATGTTAACTAGCTGAAACAGACTCATGTATATGATTCGTTCAAATTTGATCTTTTAACCAGTTTGATTTAAAAAAAATTATTGAGATTCAATTTTTTATTTTTTTTTAGATTGAACTTTGATCTGCTGTTGAACAAAAACAAAATAATAATTGTTTTTTAAATTAAAAAAAAAGTAAAATTGAAATTTAATTTTTTTTATTTAATTTTTATTTTTTTTTTTAGATTTTTAGATTGAAACTTCTTGCTAAAAAATTCAAAAAAAAAATTCAAAAGTATTTTTATTTGTTTAAAAAATTTAGTTTAAAATATAAGTTGGCACCACGCCAAATGTGGTTAAAATCGATCAAGGGTTCTGGAAGAAAAATTGCATACGGACCAGAACAGACAGATCACTGAACTCTAATATATCTAAACCAGAGAACATACATTCGTTTTGCCATTAAATGTGAAAATTGTGACAAGTGTCATGCTAAACGAAAAACACTGTTATAATCACGGATAAATTTGTAACATCATGCCGCAGATACAAATCTCAGTATATTATGATTTGACAACAAAAAAGTTGTTTGAATATAACCAATTTAACACTGAATGTATGCATGGATATCAAAATTAGGGTGAAGAAAGATGGCGTCGAAAAGATCTCCGCAGCCAGCGGCCGGCTCGGCATCTGATTGGTCGAATATATTCTAATAAATTGCCATTGGGCGGGACTACGCTGTGGGCGTGGCCTCTGTGGAACGCTCCATTAGCTAGCAGATAGTGGGTTGGAACCTTTGGATGAATGCAGTTTAATCCAATGTTTTGACCACTGTCTAAAACAAATACAGTTTGACATTTTATTATTAGTATTGGTATGAACCCTTTCATAACAGGGTCTGTGTTGGTGTAGTATTAAAGGGACCCTCTCATATATATACGAGAATGAACTGATTTTGAAGGTCAAGGAAATTATGTTAGGTCAATGTATTCTCTTATATATGTGAGGCTACCTTATATATGTGAACATGCATTGGCACAGGGTTTTCTCAAAATTTCATGAAGCTCCAGTCATGGAAAGGGTGAGTCGGGTGACCCATATATTTCAGTTTTATTTGCTAAGTCCTGATTTATATGTTTATGTTTACTCACAACAGTGGGACACATATCTTGTTCCTAATTGAACATGGGGTGGAGTGTTATTTCCATATAGTAGTATAGTATAATGATATTAAATAGTGAGCGATAAACAAAACACTCAACACTCAAGTATTTTTTATCGGATCATGTTCAAATTTAATTGCGCGTTTATGATGACACACCCCTCACCTGTATAGTTTTTGGTATCGATCGGTTGTTAGTTTAGAAATGATTAACACTTTCCATCCATACCTGGTCATGTTCTATCCGATGCCATAACTCATGTATTATTTTACCCATTGTGTTCATATATGCTGGTTTATGATGATACATGGCTCACCTGTATAGTTTTTGGTGTTGATTAGTTGATCAGTTTAGAAAATAACTAACACTGCACACAAATGCTATCTGATGCATCTAAGTCAAACAATTTTCTTCTGATCTGCCTGATATTTCATACCTACGTCTTTCTTAGCACGTTCTTTATCTGTATGGATTGGATTTTGGTAATGTTTAGTTAACCCTTTACACTCTTGTTTTTAAATAGAATTCATACAAGCCTGACGATGACTCTAACATTTTTCATCTGATAGACACCAAATTTGGTATATGAATTTCTGACAACTAAATACAGATCAAGTTCAAATATCGGTTTGATACAATATATTTCAACAGAGTTATGGCCCTTAATATTTCATACCTGTTTGCCATGCACTGTGAAATTTGAAGAGAACATGACACAACAGGCCTGTGGTTTGGAGTGAGACAATATATAGCTATGGACAACCATAGTACTTTGTAACTACTGATGACTTTTTTATCGTCTATCACACTATAATTGAAAGCCCTTTATTCCAGTTCTGTTTTCTGTGTTGAAACAGGTACGTACATTAATTGTTTACAAAGACACTGTTGTCATATCTTAGAAAAGAGTTATTCCACACATTCCTTACTTCCATCATATGATGTCATCGAAAATGATTAACCCTCTACACACATCATATGGTCTTCTCATGTTTTTTATTTGATCATTCTCCATTTTTTGATTAAAATCCAGTTGATAGACACATATCATCTGATAGACCGATATTAAATTATCGCCCTCACTTTGAGCCAGGTTCAGTCAGTGTTTCAATACATGACCAATTGAATATTCATCATTAGAGGAAATGTCTTATTTTGAAATTCCCTTAAATGCATTTGGGTTGCAGAATAATATTAACAGTGCTGGGATTCTTGAGACTGACTACTCTGTGTTTATCAGTTCATTAGTTTGGGTAAGACTAACCCCTTACTATCCAATTTGATAACTCAAATATTTCCATTGATTATGTTTATAGTTATGGCACGGTTTATGATAACACACCCCCTGACCTGCATAGTGATGGTCATTTGGTTTATTTGCTTAAATATATTAACTTCCTTCATCAATCCTGATGACACAATGTGATAGCTAAATATTTTGTACATGACCACTCTATAAATAATCACATCTGTGATAATCATGACACATTCTTCACCTGTATAGAATTTTGTATCGGATCGAATGGTTTTGAAAATATTAACCATAACTTTAATTATATTTAAACTGTTTACAAACATTGTATCTTTCCAATGATCAGCTTAGAAGAAAACTAACCTTTATAGCCAATCATTAGCATTCATATTTTATATCCAGGTCTATACATTCCTCACTTGTATAGTTGTTCAGGTATTGATTGTTTTTTTAGTTGTGGAATATTAATAGGTTGTTATGAATTTTTAATATGCAGCCGACACAAAACATAATAAAAAAAAAATAGCAATGATACTACATATATTAATAAAAAATAACACAATATGTTATGTCTCATGTTCCATTGTAATAAACGGATAACATGAGTTGCTATGGTGTTTATCTACTTAATTTCTTAACTATTTTGTATTTAACAGCTATAAACTGTCCCACTTTTAATTGAGTTTAATTAGCTTTATCACTCAAAAAGACATATCTGTGTTGGAGTCACTGATAGGTTGAAATCAAAGCCACATCTGTGTTAACATTGTGTTAATGTGAGCAAGGTGCCCAATAAGTGTTATTCCACTTGTGAACTTAATAGTAAGGCTTGAATTGTTGAAAGTTTTGCACTCATGGAAAGGATTGTGTAAGGTTTTATGAAAATAGCTCATAGCTGTCGCCAAGGTATGTGTTAAACATCTGCAGATCGTGATCCGCCTCTCGTTCACATTAGTTATTGTTGTATGTTTAGAACACTATGTGCTTTTAATATCCGAAAAGGCCAATGTTACTGATACCTTAAGTGTTATCAGTAGTATTGCTATTAAAATAGCCATATTTGTTAACACTTCTGTAAACAAAAAGAATATTGTATCATAGACAAACTTTGTTCTTAAAATCATCGCGTAAATTGCATGTTATTGCCATGCTAGTTATCTGTGTTCTTAAACAAATGCTGAACTATGTAAACAATCAGTAGGCAAAAAGTATGCAATAAGCAGTACACTCAACAACAGGCAGACCACACTAAGTGACCATTGGTTAGAAAGGACACCAAACTGTTTACAATATACCGGTATAGTGCTTGTTAATCCTCCCCACAAAAGATTCCAGTGCATAATCCCAATTCCAAGTTGAGCTGTAGTGTCACTGACGCTTCCACTGTCAATAACACTGTGTAACTGTATAAAATTATTTTGCTGAAACCAACAACTGACAACTTAAGTATTAACCATCTAGATATCTAGGATAAAAGTGTGATGAATAGACCTCATGTGTAATGGTTTTGGTATGGATATATGACTTTAGCTCATCTTGACAAATTCAAGCACAAACATTGTCCGCCCATCATAAATTTCCATTAGTACAACAAACAGTTCACATCTCTCATCCGATTGTCACCAAAGTTTATATGGATTTTTCATGCATTGCCACAAGATGTGAATTTTGTTGATTTACATGGGTACCAGATGCCATATTGTTGTTACTAATTGCACGACTAAATTCTTTGTCATATCCTACATGTCACATTCCTTATCATACCGCCCCTAAACTTCATATGGAACTGTGGGTTGACCATTAGATGGAAGTCTTCAAAGTTTTCCAAATTTAGTTAAACATGTTGGATTTCTTAATTGAATCCATTGCCACACTCTGCAGCCAACATTTATCGGAAAAATGTTATCATTTCTAGATGGGAGCTATCAAATTTGAACAATATTTGGTCAGAAACATGGCTGCTCTTTGAATAAATAAATACTTTGGCATACCCTTCATCCATCATGTTTTATCCAATTGATCCCAAACTTTATATGGCTATTCAGGTAAACGTCTGGTATGACTTAAACTTTTCATAATAATTCAACCCATTGTAATGTATGACATTAACCTCTCTCCAAGCTGAGCTACATGGTCATTGACATTTTTGTCTGTGGTTTATAATAGTGTCAATGTTTCAACATGTATATTATCTACAAATAACTGAATGTGTTTATATATTTTTTTGTTTTCAATATTGTTTCAAAGCTTTGTGTGCTCATTATTGATGTACTAAATATTTATTGTACATGCATATGTGTTCTGTTGATAAGACTATTATTATGATATATTAATTAATAATAAAAGAATACAAATAGTCAAGAATTGCATTTCTTATGAACACTCTCCAATAATGGAATATATCTTAGTTGATGATGTCAGAAAACTAGGGGAAGACAATATTCTGGGTGAAAATTATCACTGGAAGGTGTCCACCATCTGCACTGATTAATAAATATATTATGTGGGGATACATTATTTTCTAGATCTGACTAGGAACTAGTGATGCGGACCGGACCAGTCTGGTCCGCAGTCCAGGGGTGGACCGCAGTCCAGGGGTGGACCACGGTCCGGACCGGGTGTCGCTGGAACGGACCGGACCGCTTTTTGCCGTCGGTCTGGTACTCTCCGGTCCGGTCCACTATTTTACTTCAGTTATAATAAACTATCGCGAATATTATTGCGTATTTGCCATCATATAAATTAGCAACGATGTATTTACACATTCAAGTGATTAATATCTTGTATTTTGTAGACAAGACAGTCACATTAATCCAATAGTAGTTGTACATAGGTGTATAACTGTAATTGTCAGGACTATACAATCAGCCATCACAATCTCCAAGACTCCAATATTAATGTAGTAGTCATATTACAGTACACTTTTGTATAATTTTTATCAGTAGAGTTTATTTCGTTTAAATTTCAATTCAATGAAAATAAGTCTGATACGAATCATGCACACGATCAGTTGAGTGCTATGTTAGATTGGTTATAACACATTATATGGCCCAAGCTATATATCTGTCCAATACACTTTATTAGTGCATGTTCGCATTACTAGAAATACTATTATCGTGCATCGTTCCCAGTGTATCCCACCAGAGACAGACAACGATGCATACAATCGGCAAACAATGTAAGTTTTGACATATATGGACTCATTGCAATGCACTGAACTCAGTAACTAGTGTGGTCGTGGTACGCAAAGAAAGGGGTTGACCCAGAAGAAATTGGTAAAGAAGCGATCTTGGTGTTCTTCAACGTGGGACAATCTCTGCTACAACATATCCAAAGTCCGCTAAAATCCGCGTTGGGCAAAATTCAGGATCCAAGATGGCGTCCAACATGGCCTCCTTTAGTCAAAAGATATTCTGACTGAGATTAATTCGACATAATGAGAACAAATGTTGACATATTTATACAAATGTAAACATTTTTGCGAAGGTAAAGTATTATGCCACATATCTATAGAAAAAATGGAACCCCTCGCCCCAGATGGCTACCAAAACGGCGGTCTAAACTCAAAAAATTGAAGTTTTTGCCTAATATCTTAAATATCAATTCCTGTTGTTTGATAATGGTTCAGACTGGCGACATTGATCAGTCATATTCGTGTTAATTCAGCATTGGAGCAATGAAAGATACCATAAATGGGGTCCCAGACTCATATACACCCTCAAAAATTTGATTTTACAGAACACGGTATAAAATTCCACAAAAATCGCCATTGGGATTCCAGTCATGTATCAACAAAAAATGGACAGAACTGTACAATGTAAGTTGGGCATACCATTATCTATAAATACTCCAATTCAATGAAAGCCAAATTGGCGCTTTGTCTTAAAATGACGGTCATATGGAAAATGGCAGATATTTAGAATGGTCGTCAGAGGGTTAGACCCATAAGGAATTGGTAAAGAAGTGGTTTTGTTGTCATTCGACGCTGGATAATCTCGTATATAACATATCCAAAATCAGAATTCAAGATGGCGTCCAACATGGTCGCCAATAATAATGAAAATGGCAAATATGTAGTTAATCACGAAAACCCATTCGACAAAACGCCAATTCGGCACCAATACACATCATTGATTGAAATCAATGTTTTTTGTGGGTGTGAGTAGCCAATCACGATTCAAATTGCTAAGATGGCTACCAAAATGGCCACCGAAAATTGTCGAAATTTAAGTTCTGCTCAGAGGAAAGCCGAAACAACACTTCGGTTGTGAGCTAACGATGACAGACCTATTAAACATGTTGCCAATAATCTACTACCACAATCAGTTCAGCCCGTAATGTTCCAACTAAGCAGTATATACTACAGGATGTCCACTTATTACGAGGGACTATCTGGAAATTAATTAAAAAGAAATTAAATTGCTACGAATCTGGATTATTTGAAAACACAGTGTCAATATTTCTACTTATAACGACTATTCGGAACATCAAATATATGGGCATCGGTGGTCTAGTCCGGAAGCATCAGGCTATAATGGGTTTTCCAGTGATGGCGAAAGTGTAAAGGACAGGAGGGAAAAGCGAATAATCTGGGGTTTACTTAATTGGTGGGCAAGTTGGTTATCGGAGCTGGGGAGTTTCAAAGTAAAATTATTTTCTTCAATATCAAGAGGAAAAATGAAAATTCGCACGTATATATACATTGTATACCCTTCACACTCCATGTGACATTTCCGTGTCATGCGACTGTGGGGTATATACATGTGGATAGACGCACCGATATCTTCTACACATTTAGTGAATTTCATCAATGATATGTGGACACAATGTGCGCCACGGCTGGATCTGACCCGTATGTGTAAAGGTATCAACCATTTAGCTTGATGAACTGGTATTTCAAGGTTGTCATTGGATATAAATGCAACATGAACATGGTGATTAACAACATGTTTGTCTAAGAAATGTGAACAATGAACATGATATTTTCCGGATGCTAGACAATCAAACTGCCACATAAGGCGTTCATCCATGCTAATCAGAGCACGAAATATGTGCAAATTAATTACACGAAAACTATTTCATGCGGACGACGTACTCTAGACCTACATCATCCAACGTCATTTCCTATTAACTTTTATTGTTGGTACGGACGGTTTCGAGGTTTGAAAATCCCGCTTGTCCAAGAAAACCCCACATACTTACGGAGTCGATGTGTAAACAATGTATGGGGATAGTTTCTTTATACAGATATGTATTTGGTACACGTATTTTCTAGAGCATAAGAGATCAACATTTACCGGCGAGTTGATATCTGGGAAGAGATCAGAGTAAAACTACTTTCTTACATGTCGAAATGGGGAATCCACGGGCTACATTTAGTCCCAGCTTGAAACTGGAAAATGATGGCCGAGCCCGAATAGTTAATATTTCGTCGCATCAGTGCTATAATGTAACCCACATTTTCAACTTTCCGAGAAATTGAAGGTTGAAGTTTTAGACAACATTTCTCCTAATGTTGACAAAGCATGGCGTATTGTTGTATTTATCCCAATGGAAACTGACATTAGCTGTTCATCGAACCACATATTGTTTTCTGTTTACTCCCTCGTTTTCTTTTAAAAAGAAATAGCTTGTTTGGAGTTATGACATTTTGCGTATGCCAGCGACGATTCGTTTCCGTGCTGTAATGAATTTGTGCTAATAAATGCAGATTAAGCTAAATATGGTGGCAATCGCATGTGTCTATGAACTAAAGAGTGCCTATTCTACACTATGACAATTCACCCATGTGCATCACCATACAGAAATGTGTGGAACAATCACAAAATTTAAATCACCAAATGATCACGTGACTAGCATGGAGATACTACCATATAGCACACATTTTAGAATTCACAAACACAAAACAGATGTCACGTGGACAACCTGAAGCGTCCGATTGGCTGCTGTTGGACATACGACCTCATAGCACGAATAATTGTAAAGATCGCTGGAGATACGACATTTGCTTCACTGGTTTGTGCGAATATTTGTCATCCAAATGCAAAGACAGTTTGGCCCATCGGATTGGATTTTTTCAATGGTATCAAATACTCCGTTCCCGCCATAATGGAGTTACGACATTATAGCACCGATGCGTCGAGATTTTGTCAACCCGCGGGAAGCCACCAAAAGATTGAAAATGAATAGTTTGTATGTATATGAGCCACATACATGTATATTAGCCAACTATCAACTGCATCCACCACTCACAACTTCAGTCCATTATATGATAAGCTGGCAGAGTCTACCATTTTCGTTTTGGAAGCCATATTAGATAAAAGTTATTGTTTATTTTTGTCTATTTGAGATGGAATGTTCACAAATAAAAGAAACGATCAATTATTTTGTAGACAAGATCTGCTCATCCCTCAATATCAAATGTGACCAAAACCCCAAAGTCGATTTTGGTTAAATTTCATACCACATTCGTTATAACTTATTAGTGAAGGCCCGGAGTAAACTATTATCTAATCGATTAGACATGTCATTGCTGTAATGATCAGTTGACACGATCATTGGAAGAATATACCCATTGTTTCCCAGTTCAGACAGCAACAAGTGATAAACAGAAGTGATAGAAAACAGTATTTTTCACGTCGGGTGGCCATTTTGGCAGCATTTTTGGTACTGATTTTAAGTCTTTACATAGAGCTAGCATAATGGCATCATAAAGAGGTATACATTCGTATTTATTTTGTCAATTTTATTCATCAGCCACTACTTATAATGGATTGAATGACACTGTGACCAATATCCGCCATTTTCCATATTTTGACCGCCATTTTGGCAGCCATTTTGAGACAAAGCGCCAATTATGGTTTCATTGAATTGGAGTATTTATAGATATTGGTATGCCCAACTTACATTGTACAGTTCTGTCCATTTCTTGTTAATATATGACTGTAATCACAATGGCGAGTTTTGTGGAATTTTATACCGCGTTCTGTAAAATCGAATTTTTGAGGGTGTAGATGAGTCTGGGACCCCATTTATGGTATCTTTCATTGCTCCAATGCTGAATTAACATGAATAAGCCTAATCAAAGTCGCCAGTCTGAACCATTATCAAAACAACAGGAATTGATCTTTAAGATATTAGGCAAAAACTTCAAATGTTCGAGTTTAGGCCGCCATTTTGGCGGCCATCTGGGACGAGAGGTTCCATTTTGGCCCTAAACAGGCGGCACAACATTTTACCTTTGCAAAAATTTTGGACCGGTCCAGGCATGTGTACTTGATTGGACCACCTTGGGTGATCCGGTCCGGTCCGGTCCGCATCACTACTAGGAAGTATGTCGTGGTATGCCAAGATCCCACAAATTTGATTGGCATTATATGTGAAACTCTTGCTGACCCATCAGTGAAAACAATTGCATTTGAAAACCCCAGCAAACTGGACTTATGCAGAATATAAAGGAATCTTACATTTTAATTTTAATTTTTTATTGGTTACAATTCGTTCTGGCCTTATAAGAAACCGAACTCTCAAATCAAAATCATTTGTAACCCAACAAAAAATGGTATATGTCTTAGATTTTGTATGTGAGATATCATTCCAAATATTTTTGTCAGCTTTTAATACTACAAAAAGGGACATAATGGTATTCACATTTATCTACTACTTTCAATTGACAACTATTTGTGGAGTTCGGAACATATATTTTAATTTATATATGATAAACCAGTTTACTGTCCCAGTGGTGATATTTGATCACAGCCATTTGGGGATTTTAGGTGAGATGGTCAGCATTCGATCATTCCCATAAAAGTGACCGATGTATTTCGATGTCGCATGTACACATATATATAGCCTATATATAGGTGACTGATTTTAAGGTAGCTGTGTTAGGTGTATGATATATGCGTTGGCACGCCTACGGCTGCATATTATATGTATTTGTCTCCAAGACATGTCGAGCGTTACCCTGTGTACATGCCAGCTACCATATAATTATAACATAACACATAAGGCGCCGATGTATAATGTGTATTTTGTTTGAATGGGTGGGATTCGAACCCAGGCATATAACTTGTACCTCTAACACAGCAACATTAATATGGCCATAATGAAATTGTCCTAACTCCCAAGTGCATGTGACGTCGGAATACAGCGGCGAATTGAGCTTCATATGTTTTGGGTAGCTTTGTGGTGGCCGTGCGGTATTGAAGTCGCACTGCAAGCTCGGGGACGTGGCTAGATGATGTCCGTTGGGGAGGGTGTCCACCTTGCGAAATTTCAAATGCACCCCCGTGAATCATAAGGTTTTGAATAATTCCACTTGCACCCGTTGTAGTACGGTTATACACATAAGTGCTCAGGCCTCATAGCCTATGCATATACCCAGTATGAGATATTCATATATCTTAACATGAAAATTGCATAAATCATAACACCCATAGTCGGCCCGGTCTGAGAGAACTAAACTAAGCAAGAAAATCGCGAAATCCTAGCATCAATACTGACCTCAAGCGAAATTTCAAACCTCATACTCCCCGGTATTGTCAACTGATGACCATTTCATTTCAATTTTGACCAAATGTATTAAACTATTGTTTTCATTATACAAATAAGCAGTGTTTTATCTGGACACGAAAATCGCGAAATCTTAGCATCTAGACTAGCCTCAAGCATTCCTAGTGTTTGGAAATTTTAAACCCGACACCCTAGCTACATAGGTTGGAAAAGTTCTGACTAATGACAATTTTTACCAAATGTAGGACAA
The DNA here is from genome assembly GCA_032622095.1 of Siphonodentalium dalli. Classification (NCBI taxonomy): domain Eukaryota; kingdom Metazoa; phylum Mollusca; class Scaphopoda; order Gadilida; family Siphonodentaliidae; genus Siphonodentalium; species Siphonodentalium dalli. The sequence continues at coordinate 50,909,164 of CP136068.1, forward strand.
TATTGTATTCTTAAAATTAATATCAGTTTTTACTGGCCACGAGGGAGGGACCAGGACACAAACTTTCCAACATGGCACCGCCTATAAGGTTGGAAATGTTGATGCCCATTTCAGTCCAAAATTTGGACAAAAAGAAGGAAAATATGCGAATATTGGTTGAACAACAATAAATTTCACTCAATAAATTGTTTGAAATCAAACTACAAGAACATTTTCAACCTATTGTTGATGTGAAATTTCCAACTAATGTTGTGTCAGGTGTGAAATTCTTCTCTGTTGAATATTTTGACAAAGGTTGGGGAGTGAGACTGCATACAACCTCTCGTGCTTATAGCGGATTTTACAAAACGCCTCCAGTATATCAGGTCAGACCTAATATACTGGTCTTTTTGGTAATTCGGCTATAAACTGGGGACCAGTTGTAGATCCTCTATTTTTACAGAATTATTGCTCATCAATTATGATGCACATCTCCTCTACATAGTGTATATCATATCTATGGCCCATATGATGACACCATGCAACTAGACAACTTTATTAACACATTTAGCCCCCCCCCCCCCCCCTATAGCCGAGGTGGGTAGATTCTGGATATATGTGATCGTCGTCTGCATGGGCTATGTATAGATGAGGTTGTCATGCATCGGATTAGAACCATAACATGTTCGAAATTTGGGATCGATTTCCAAGCTTGATATGAGTTGAGGAGCATCCCAAAGTGCTATTCCGATCGACGCATAACCATTTTGATAAAAATGAGAACTTATTCACGCTCACTGAAACAATCACATTTGAAGCTATGAACACTCATGAACTGAGTCTGTGCGTCAATTTCTCTGACATATCTAAGATTGGGATGAAATTTGCGACATACCACATCGCCAATTTGTTGACCCAGAACGGCGCCTCGTTGACAAATTTGAAATATACCAATATATATTGTTAACATAGAATATCATGAAATTCCGAAACGACTGGTGGAAATTTGCGTCAAAACAAGGACCTTTTTTATTTTTTATTATTGCATGTCCAACTGTTTCTGTCTGTGTATATACATCATAGCGTATGTAAATGACATTGTATTCATGAATTCACTAATTATAAATCATTGAGATGCCTTATTTAAAATATAAGAAGCGGCCAAGTAATCATTATTTTCAGTTTCTACCGCACCCCCCCCCCCCCCAACCCCGACCCTGGTCGTGATACTGGTGACCAAAGTGAGCCACGTTAAAGCACCTGTCAGATTACCTATAAACTATTTCCTCTGCCTTCTAGATGGTAGGCCTTCATGTAAAACCCGTTTATTGTCTGCTACAAATTTTCGCTAAAGGAGATTTTTTAGTACGCTGCCCCAGTGCGGCCATATACTACCAATAGGATAGCAATTCAGCAAAACCCACCAACATCATATCACATTAGCAGGACCACTTGGCCGGGGTGTTATACAACCGATATATATGTGACAACCGTTTAGCAACGCAATCATACATGTGCGCAAATAAAACTCAATGGTGTGCCGACAATATACATCTGTATACCAATGTATGCAACATTTAAACGAATATGCGCACTACAGGCTTAACATGCTCAATGTGTTACATACTACCCACTAAATCGTTGAGGTGTAGTCATTATTTTTAGTCCCCCTCCCCCACGACGTGGCCGTGACACCGGTGACGTCAGTGAGTAACTTTAAATAATATGTCAGATTCATTACTCTGTCTGAAGCCTTCTTGGTGATACATGTATATATATTTTCTACTGCGATTTTCGAGGAGTGAAGCATCCTATCTATCCACCCTCTCGATCATGCCGGGTCTGGCCCCCTTCCCCGAAACACTCACTACAAGACTGCCGGTGATCGATAAAGTATAATTTTGTCCGCTGCCCCTCTACGCAACCACCCATGTCGCAATTCAAAATCAATACGGCCCTATTGAACTGTTAATTTAGTCCGGGGCAAGCCCCCTTCCCCGAAACACTCCCTATAACCTATTTGACTGGCGGTATTCGATAAAGGATAACTTTGTCCGCCGTCCCCGTACGCAACCAGCCCTGTCACAATGCAACATCAATGTGTTCATGTTGACCCGAACATACTTTAATTTGGTCCGGGGCTAGCCCCCTTCCCCGAAACACTCACTATTTGACTACCGGTTTTCTATCAAGGATAGTTTTGTCCGTCGCCCCTGTACACAACCGCCCCTGTCACAATGCAACATCAATACGTCCCTGTTGACCCGAAAATACTTTAATTTGGTCAGGGGGTAGTCCCCTTTCCCGAAACAATCCCTATTTGACTGCCGGTTTTCGACAAAGGATATTTTTGTCCGCCGGCCCTGTACACAACCACCCCTGTCACAATGCAACACAAATACGTCCCTGTTGACCCGAAAATACTTTAATTTGGTCAGGGGCTAGTCCCCTTTCCCGAAACACTCCCTATTTGACTGTCGGTTTTCGATAAAGGATATTTTTGTCCGCCGCCCCTGTACACAACCACCCCTGTCACAATGCAACACCAATACGTCCCTGTTGACCCGAAAATACTTTAATTTGGTCAGGGGCTAGTCCCCTTTCCCGAAACACTCCCTATTTGACTGTCGGTTTTCGATAAAGGATATTTTTGTCCGCCGCCCCTGTACACAACCACCCCTGTCACAATGCAACATCAATACGTCCCTGTATACCCGAAAATACTTTAATTTGGTTCGGGGCTATATAGCCCCCCTCCACGAAACACTCCCTATTTGACTGCCGGTTTTCGACAAAGGATATTTTTGTCCGCCACCCCTCTACGCAACCACCCCTGTCACCATGAAACATCAATACGTCCCTTTCATTTAGTCCGACAATTTCGACCAATTTTCTCGGCGATAGCGACCGGAATATACAACAAATATATATGACAACCGTTTACGCACTGTCATATATTGATGCAATGCGGTCACATATATATGCAAAAATTTAAGACAATAGTGTGCCGACAATTTATATCTGCATAACAATTTATGTAGTTTTTGAACAAATATGACAATCTACACACTTTACATACCTACTGTGTTCTATATTATCCAATACATCGTGTTATATTTTTGAACAAATAAATTAATGTCAGCACACTATTTGATGTATGTGACATATATATGTTGTATTATTGAACAAATATATGCCACTACTCTCGTTTTATTGAACATATACATGACATCGACTTGTTTACGGGCACAACATATGTTCGATGTTTTAAACATACATGTGGTATTTTACAATACCAATGTGCTACCTTTACAACACAAAGGTGCAGTTTACACTACCAATGTACATTTGTGTTCAATCTTATCACACAGTGTTGTAAATTTTGCATACACATATGTGTATAACCGTTTACGCACTGTCATATATTTATGCAATGTGGTCATATATATATGCAAAAATTGAATACAATGGTGTGTCGACAATTTATATCTGCATAACAATTTATGCAGTGTTTGAACAAATATGACAATCTACAGACTTTACATGCTCAATGTATTCTATATTATCCAATACATAGTGTTGTACATTTGAACAAAGTCAAAACACTATTTGATGTTGGTCACACATATATGTTATAGTTTTGAATAAATATATGTCACCACTCCATTATTATTGAAACTATATACGACATCGACTTGCACACAGGAACTGGGTGTTCGATGTTTTGAACATGCATGTGCTATTTTATAATGAATATGTGAGCAGTTTGAACTGCGTGTACTGTGTGTGATACCTGATAGCATTGGTGTTCGATCTTATCACACGGTGTTGTAAATATTGCATATATATGTGTATATAGTGTAATACATGGTTCGATGTGCATAGCACATTATGGTTTGCAACGACCAGAATATAGAACCCATACCCGGTATATAATATAGTTACAATAATAACACTATACGCCGGTCCTTTCGACATCCAGACTGTCTGGTGATTGCAGGGGACGAAATCGCAATTAACTGGCGAACAATTGCCCGGAGAGAAAGCGGAATGTACGTGTAATCAACACTGAAATGTCTAACAGTATCAATTCCGATCAATTCCGATCAATTGATTGTATAAATCTAACAGTATCAATTCCGATCAATTGATTCTATATATTGAAGTGTGACTAATTCCTGGTTCTCTTCTTAGCTCAATTTGGATACAATATCATCTCGTTAATTCAATTGTCTGTACACGACGTGCTTCTTTAAGTTGTGATATTGTACTAAATTGCTTGGTGTGACGTATACAGGGAAGAAACGACGGGGATAGGTTTGGGACATCCCAACTATTGCCACAATTTTCTACAGTTCGCAGTTCCACGCTTGAAACAACTGAATATGGAAATTTTGACAACAGGTTGATATAGTTCTGATAGTTTTATTTTCCAACCAATATTCAGAGTAGAAATGGTGTCTTTGAGTCAAAAATCGACTGTTTTCTCACTTTCATTCAATGTTATGACTGAAATTGCCATTAGTAAGAAATGCTTTGAATCAAGGGGTGCAGTTTAAATTTGATTACTCAAGGCCCCATAACGAATATGCTATAGCCAGGAATAGTAGTTCTCTATATAAAATTAGACGACACTGCGACCTTGTGTATCACTGCATCATACTTGTCCACATATATCCAGCTGAGACGCTGTAATTTTCATATATATTCTGGCGTCCATATTGCGTATGCACGCCAATCAAAGGAATTGATTAATTAATTAAGGTAATGTGTAAAAATACGACACTATACCAATACTTGCATTCATTTTGAGTGTGCACGTCTGTTGGGCGTCCGTACGTCCGTCCGTCCGTCCGATGTCTGTTCATGTCATAACTTGAACAGTAGTACACTGATCTTAATGAATTTGATGTTCATGACTATGAGACCATTCAATGCCGTGTTCAATCATTTGGTTTAAGTTTTTCGTTCTATAGTTATTCATCTTTGTTTATATGAAAATGCTGATTTTTGGGTCCACCTGTGACCTGTCTGAGTATATCAGTCATATGTATAGGTATGCCCACAATAGGCGGTATGCCACAAAGGGGATATATACAGGACGACAGTCTATATCTTGTTTTAATTATAAAACAATGTGATTTGTGTATTATCTTATTACATTTTACATTGTAATTTCCGGATGTATACCTATTCTGTCGCCCATTTGGCCATAACTCAAGGAACTTTTGACGTAGTTTTTCGGTTACATACCTATAGGACACATTGAGCTTGTGGATGACATTATTACACTGTACCGTCTCATTATCTCCCATTTATCGCCACAACCAGACAGCAGTGAAATAATTTCGGAAGTCACAAGAAGTCACGCACAAAACTCGCAGATCCAAGAATTCAATTTCCAAGAAATAAATTAAATAACTAGAATCAGATAAGAGATTGTTATCCGATATCAAGAAACTGAGAGGTAATCTTATTTGGGGATCAATATCCGACTCTAATGCAGGACGTCTTCCACGCGAGTCGCAGTATCCTGGCAGGTTCATTCTCAAACAATCGCAATGTACTGCACCGATCACGCCAGTCAGATCACACATCCTACTAAAAAAAACTTCATTTCTCGCATCGTCGGTACTAAGTCAATTTGATGACAGAAAAGCGTGGCATTGACCAACATTGTACGTGAAATAATCACGATACGAATAAGTTGCGTTGATTTAAGAAATCACTCTTATTTCGATTAAGGTTATGCAGCAGTGTTCACGCTGGACCGAAAAAAACTTTAGCCAAAAGTTTAGCCAAATGAAAATTTTAATAGCCAAATGAAAAAAACTTTAGCCAAATGTTTTTTGGCCAAATTAAAAAAAACTTTGGCCAAATTAAATCATCGTTTTCTGGTCGGTTCACAATTGATGACTAAAACGTAAAATCTAACAGACACAGGTAAAATACACAATAATTTAAATAATTTTTATGAACTAGAAGTATTTTTATATATATCATTTATTAAAAATTTATTAATCATTATGTGAAAGAGTGATTTGGGGGGGGGGGGATAACCCGGGATTGTCCTTCTTAATTTTGTTTTTGTTTGTTTTATATCAATATTTTGTTTTAAATCATTAAATATTTATCCTTGCGAAAATATCTAAGTGACATCTGGAAACTAATAACTTAATATTGTTACGCCATTATCAAATTACAATCTGTCATAAAAGCATGCATATTATTTTGACTGTATCGGTATTGACAACAAATAGCCACAAAATATCTGTCGTGATTCACATTTGGCTGATTAATCTATTGTCTTACACTTTGTGCTCATAAACCTCGACCGTCATAAATACAATGTCATCATAAACATGCATTGTGCGGGAGTCCCGTGAGTGACCAGACAGACAATGGGGGATTAGGGGATTAAATGTAAAATAATAACCTTTTGCTGTTTCGTGCAGTGACGTAATCTTTCTCCAGATTAAAACAGCCTGTTACGAACAAATTGCTTATATACCAGCGTCAATGCACACTTTACAAAATATTGCTTTCTTCACATTGTCATGATTCAACCACGGTCGGTTTAATGTCCATGCGTCTTTGAATGTCCGTCTTGTGAAAACTAAAGATGATTGCATATCACTGTGTGATCGCTTGGTTGATAGAGTTGTCGATCGGATTTCCCTTTGTACTGTCCGCGATCGGGTTTCCCTTTGTACAGTCGGCAATATATTCCCAGTTTCGATATTTTCGGACTAGATCGTTCATATCACAGAATTGAAAACCAACTTGCCAAAATTTATGTTAGATTTGGAAATAAAAATATATTTACTGTACACTAATTTGTTACGGAACGATATTTCATAAGTACGAAAATAATGAAATACTTTCGTCACCTAACTTCGTCTTGAATGTCGATCTATTGAGCGCTTTTATTAATTAGCTTTCTGACTCCATGCTTTCAGTCTACATTTGGGGTAAAAAAAGTTTAGCCAAAAGTTTAGCCAAATGAAATTTTTATTAGCCAAATTCGAAAAAGATTAGCCATTGGCCAATTTGGCTACCGACAGCGTGAACACTGTTATGCAGTTATAACTGAAATGTTTGAAGATAAATTATATAACGCGCGTAGTAAAGAGTTATTTCTTAATTTAATCCATCATTCCACAAGAGTACCACCATAAGTAGAAGGTATATATATAAAAAAAAGAGTGCAAAAACTTTGAGGTTATTGCCCACGAAAAAGACGCACTCAAAGTTGAAATTGACATGATCGCTGTCAATCAAACATCCAATTATTGAGTGATCAAATGTTGCCGTGAATTCGTCGATTTTGATTGGCTAGCGAACAGTGTACACGCATTGATCAACTGATCACTCCACTGTTACAGCAGGTGATCCATCAATATTTCGCCTGCATGTATAACACCATTTAGTTTATGAAACTTTTAGCTGGATCGCTGGATCGAGTCTTGTTGATTTTTCTAGTTACTTATGCACATAAGTATACTAATTGGTAATCAACAGTAAATTTAGTGGCAGAGCAGTACTGACTGAAGGATTTTTGATGCAGCATCGGAATCCCCGTTTATATCGCAGAAAGTATCGATAGTTTTCATGCACATTTTAGGCACGCGGTATATAGGCGTGGTCATATAGCACGATGCTGCTATGCGTGCTGTCATTTCAATAGCAGGATTAATCACGAAATTTAGGTTATCGAGAAATAACTTTAATAGCTAAATGTGTGGCAACCAATGGTTTTATAGTATTATGTGGATTGACATGTTATGGTATATATAGCCAAAGCGATATAATCTTCACAGATATCTTCTCTGTTGATTAAGGGTTAAAAACGATACTTTTGTGCCAAAGATAGAAATCAACAAGAACGTGTTAGCATGTGGGAGCGATTTGTAAAAGTCTCCGTTTTGTTAGACCAGGTTTGTCGTGTCCTGGGTGTTGATTGAGAAGCGTGTGTTTTTATCTTTCTAATAAATTGTTCGTTCTAAAATGTGCATATTGGCGCAACATCATCCTCAGGTAATTGTTTGTCCGATTCAGATTCAGCATCATGGAAATTGATCAATGGCAATACTACTCTATGGTGATAATGTGTTACTAATTTTAGAACATTACACTGTTCACACGTGATTTGTGTATGTTATTAATTGATGGTATATCTGTTAAAATACATTTAAGTGATATATAAACCCCGATGTTTTCTGTGATAATAATAATGCACGACAACGTATCCCCAAATAGGGTTTCATTATAATGTAGGACTTCTTTCTCGCACATCGTGTCGGTTTCGGTCTGAAACAATCGCAATAGACTGATCACCCAAGTCAAACAACATGCAGATCATCAAATAAACGACTTGTCCACTCATTCTGCTTCCAGAATTGCAACGTGAAGTGCATATAGCCCATATATTAATGGTGTATACATTCCACCAGAAACACGGTCACATTTGGAATAAATTTGACCCATCTCCCAAGTGTGTGCTTTAACGTGATCCACATGGTCCACATGCGAATAGGACACCGTGTAATGACCCCTCAAAGTTAACGCAAAGGTATTGACTCATTTCTTCAAATGTTCATTGTATTGCAAAACGTATGAACCGAAATATTCGTATCACAATCACGCAACAAAATACTCTGAGAAGTTTATTTAACCCTTTACCCAACAGAAGGGCCATGTGCCAATGCATTCTCTTATATATGCGAGTCGACCATAGGTCGCCTCGCATATATAAGAGAATGCATTGGCTTAACACATTAAAAATTATAAAATTGTTAAAGAATGTAAGAAAAAATGGTAAAAAGTTTTAAAAAAAGATTTTTTTTAGGCCAATGCATTTTCTTATATATGCGAGGCGACCTATGGTCGACTCGCATATATAAGAGAATGCATTGGCACAGGGCATAACTGTAACTATCACAATGTGGTCAAGGAGCCGGTTGCAATGATATCCATATTTGTATGGTTCTATTGAGACAGACCGAAGATATTTTAGGCTGTTGAAGCTTTATTTGGCCGGTTTTGGCCGGTTTGTTGGGTAAAGGGTTAAAACACTTCGATGCCTACATTTTCATTGAGATGCCGCGATGGACATTCAGTTATTTGATGTGGGGTGATTCAAAATCAAAATGGGACACGGTATGATTTCATAATTTACACTTCGAGTATGTTGTACACGTAACCATCCCTTACACACGTATACGTGATATCTGCATGTCGCACAGTAACATGTGGGCGTATACGTGTATATAACAAGAAAGTTAGCAAACTCAGCATATCAAGTTTTCTCTTTTGTTTTCTGTAATGTTTTAGATCTCCTGAGAAGTATCGGAGCGTTGTAAATTAATGGCATAAGTATGACATTTGCTACAGGTACCAGTTATTTATACAAGGAGAAGTGTTTGTTCTTATTTTCTGGTCGAGACAGATCGAGACAGAACAGCCAGACATTTTCCGGGAACATCAGAGGAACGATATTCATTATTCAAATGCTAGCATGAGATGTCTGCACGGAATATCGAAATATTTTATGTGCCGAGATGAAAGGACCCCAATTGGAATTCCTGGCGCATTTCATCAGTCAAAATCTTGCCATATTATACGTGCATTCCGCCAAGGTAAATACTTACTACCAGCTAGCGTTTTAAATCCAAAGCAAGTTTAGCAACACCATCACTTGTTATTGGATCGAAACTCCTTGTTACTACGACGTTGTACACGTGAGAGCATATTAATTTTCAAATCACATCTGAAGTCACGTGTGACTCTTGTAGTCATCCGATGCGTTTTTTATTGGCGTTATCTGAATAATTAAGAAATATCTCCTGATTCGATTAAAGTGATGTGAAACACTCCGGTGTGGTGATCAAATAGAAATGGAGAATAATCTTGTTCAAACTAGTATTTTTTTACAAATAGTATTTTCAAATTGACAACACAGACCGTCATTCTTATATAAGAATTAAATGCAGTGACTCTCGATGGCGAAATCGTTTTCGTTAGTTTATCGCCGATAGATGCGTCTCGAATCCAGCAGTAAATATTTACAATTTAGCGTAGTTCTGACGATGTTTTCTGTGGAGTGCTACGGTCGATTTGCTTCAAATTTTCGGCGATGTTGGTAGAATCTTACATTCCTCCAGTTGTCATAGCGCCTGAATACTAACTTATCAGTTTCACGCACCCGAAGAAGTACATAATGTGTGCAGTTATAACCTAAAAGTTTGAAAATGAATTCTTTTAACTTTTCAGTTACAAACTATTAACATTAATCTAAACAAGAGCTCGTTCTTATAATTTAATCCGTCATTCGCGATCGCATGCGAATCGCCATAAGTAGAAGGCAGAAGTGAAACGGGTGAAAAACTTTGAGATAATTTCCGAAGAAAATCACATATAAAGTTGGAACCAGACATGCTGTCACTCAGATAACCACATATAAAGTTGGAACCAGACATGTTGTCACTCAGATAACCACATATAAAGTTGGAACCAGACATGCTGTCACTCAGATAACCACATATAAAGTTGGAACCAGACATGCTGTCACTCAGATAACCACATATAAAGTTGGAACCAGACATGCTGTCACTCAGATAACCACATATAAAGTTGGAACCAGACATGCTGTCACTCAGATACATGTATCTAATTACTGATTGATCGGGTGGCGTCAAGAATTCATCGTTTTATTGGCTAGTGGCAAGTGATCACACAATTGCGTTACAAGTGTTCCTGGTATATTTTGGCTGTTGTTGATACCCCGTATTTGCAAATGTTAGCACATGTCTTGTTGATTTCTCTTGGTACTTGTGCGCTGAAGGTTAAGGTTGTTCCACACCGGGCGCGAGCGAGCGACTATAAAGGCCGTTTGCTAACGTCCGTAGCAGTTCAAAGCGCGCGATTTTTATGTTCACACCACAAGCGACCGACTCGCTGACCACGAGGCGATTATAGCAGTGATTTTATGCTTCGTCGAATTGTCGCTTTGTTGCAAACCAGCGAGATAATTGGACGGCTCTCAAATAGGTGTTTATACGACCGTTATTTTTTTTATTTGATGACGGCACACTGATTTGTCGCCGCGATAATGGAGGACTTTAGCGAGAGGCTAATAATCGAAGTACAACGCATGTGTGTCTGTATGGCATATGTGTGTCTGTATGACTGTGTGTGTCTGTATGACTGTATGTATGTATGCATGTATGCCATGTGTGTCTGTATGACTGTATGTCTCTATGACCAAATAATTAAACCATTTATTTTTGTTATTTTTCGTGACTGAAATTCCACCTTAGATTACTATATTCAGTTTATTCCTTGTAAAGAACTAAAATCATGGACCGTATAATCTGCTCCATTGGCTGGTAAATTATATTTTGGTATAATCAGGGGAAATGATAAAGAATATAACGAGGCTAGTTCATTCCAAAAGACGTTGTGGTAAACATGAGACAATGCATTCATCAACTAATAATAATCGCGTATTACCTGGTGGGAGCACTGTTATAACTAATGTGTAGAAACGATTACACATCAAATGTGTAAACCCGGTTAATACACATAGCAATGTGTAGTTTTACATACAAATACATTGACCAAGTGCCGTTCTACACATAATGTGTACATTTTATTACACACACTTGTGTAAGAATGTACATCGTGCGCATTGCGTGCCTTCAGTTTCATAGTCTGCTACATGACGACGATATTGTTTGAGTATATGTTTTGGAATACAATTTACTACTGTCTCAATACCCATGTAATTTTAAGTGACGAGAATAAACAAATTGTAGACAAGGAATGTAAGTTCAGAATTCCGACTTGTGAGTATTGTATTAATGATATATGAGGATATATCTGTTAAAACTTTCATGAAGAATACTGCTCTTACTCTTGTTTATATGATTGTTGTAATACGTTAATACTAATCACGTGCAACCACGCCACGACCATGGTTTGTTCATTTAAAACGAAAACTCACACATGACAGAGCAAAATATTACGTACCATTGTACGCCATGAAAGTTTTAACATATAAATCTCCATTTGCCATGAAAACTATATACCCACAGTTCGGAATACTGAACTTTACATTCTTGTCTACGATATATATGTGTAAGAATTTGCACAACATGTGTAAGGCATAGGTGTTGATTTTATGCACACCAGTGTGTATACATGTGTATAAATTGACCCATTTATTGTGTAAAATATGTTTAAGATAAAAAATGAATAATGGTTGTGTAGCAGGGCTACACGTTGTTTGTAGAAACCCTACACATTAGTCATAAGTGTGTGGGGTGGAGGTATCCCCCATGCAGCCACCGGACTCCCATGAAATTAGCGTACACACAGAATAATAACCTGACTATCGCGCGCGACGAAGCGTTTCAGTCGCTTGCGGTGTGGACATAACAATCGCGCTCTTTGAACTGCTACGGACGTTAGAAAACGGCCGTTATAATCGCTCGCTCGCGCCCGGTGTGGAACAACCTTTAGCAGTACGGTTATTGATGGGGCAGTCCTACCCGAAAGAATTCTGATGCAACATCGACATTCCCTTCTAAATTGTAAAAACTATCGAAAAGTGTTCATGGATATTTTAGGCACGCTGCATATGTGTGGTCATATATCTCGATGCTGCTGTTGATTTCTGGTTTAATTGTTGACAGGCTGTATAACGAAAATTAATTAAGAAATTTAGGTTGTCGATAAATAACCGCAATGGCTAAATGTGTGACAAGCAATTGTTATATATTATTACTTGGATTGACAGTTATGAATAAATGATATCGGCTGAATCGTTATTTAGTGGTAATTACGTCAACTGTACATCCGGTCACGGTAACTGAGAAATCCAACATTCATAATGTAAATACGCCAAGCGGTCCACCACCTCGCAATTTTGAGTCCCAACAAAACATAACAAACCGTTCCTTTAGAACAAAATGTTGTAGAATATAAGCGATAACACGGGGAGTTTTTTGTACATATTTCGTTACGCTGGGGGAGCTCTTCGCTTGAGGTATATGTAGTAGATGGAGAAGCTTGTCCATTGCATCATGTTCATTCATTCATAAAATATCGCCCACACACGTCGATTTCAACGAAACTCGACCATTTTGTAGCTGTCACTTCATCGAATTCACGTGGACCTAAATTATCTGCTGCTGTGTTCTTAATTATATGTGTCTCTTCAATTCAAGAAATAGTAGGATTATATTATATCTATGGATTACCAGATGGGTGTATATACTATATAGTCGTATGATAAATAATTATGTTTTAAAATATACATAATCCGATTAAACGCTCCGAAATTACTATTTCTTCGGCTTCGGGGAAACAAAAATTATATTATATTGGCGTGAAATAGCCAGCCCTATTTCCCCTCGATTGTGTCTTCTGAACACCTATTTATTTGGAACAATAGCAGGCAGAATAATAACTTTATTATCGGGACACTTATTGATTATTGCTGTCAACACGATTTCACACAGTAAACATATACTAACCACGATTTAACCATGCATGCCGTATCCTGCCGCTCGACAATAGTCTTGGTTGCAATTCAAAAGACACTACCTCGGGGAAAATAGCTCTCGCTATTCCGCCCTAATGGAGTCAATAAGTGTATACTATCGTTGAGTACCCTAATGGAGTCAATATGTTTATACTATCGTTGAGCACCCTAATGGAGTCAATATGTTTATACTATCGATGAGTACCCTAATGGAGTCAATAGGTGTATACTATCGTTGAGTATCCTAATGGAATCAATAGGTGTATACTATCGTTGAGTAGTTCACTACACCTGGCAATGCATCATGAATGCAACATTGTATAAGTTGGTCGCCACAGCCGTATATAAACAGTTTAATAAGCAATGACAACAAGTGGTCGATAAATACAATACGATTCCATATTATGTAATAATGGGTACATGGTTAGTATACGTATGGGATAGATTTTGGTTGACTGCCTGCAACGGTCGCTAAGTGTCCCCGTTGTATGCGTGATTGTTCTGTCTGCGATTGTTCCAAAGAATTCGTCTGGACTGTTCTGTCATCACAATGTGTATTGTGTACATCAACGGAGACCAAGCAAAACGAGTAGAGCGAAGGGAGCTAATTTGCACTCTAGACGATGTCTCTCGTCGACAAGAAAATATCATCAATATTTCCGGATAACAGTTGTTTGCAATACGATTGATCGTAACTTGTCAACACCCTGCTTGAGGACACGTAATAGAGCATACTCAGGACCGGGAAACGACATTTCAGAATTCCCTTTTCTTCTTTATGTTCCAAATATACCATCAAGCTATTTAGTATAATTAATGAGTTATTTCACAACTCATCTAGGCTACTTTAGAGAATACATTGTCCTAACAATATTGACCTTGACCTTGTAAGCCAGTGCATTCTATTATATGGGAGGCTCGCATATATATACGAGAATGCACTGCAAATGAACTTTAATATTGCACAGCGCAGCTCCCGTCATGAAAGAGTTATATATTCTATTTTGAAAAGTCACATTTATATAGGTACGCGGATTCATATTTAGATATCAAAACATTGTAACAGCTCATTTGCAATCTCTTTTGGTTGAGTTAATTATTTAGCTGAAAAAAAAAACGATGAATACCAACTTAGATGTGAGACATCTCTCCCCCATTTCCGAGAAAATTATTACCTATGGGTTCCCCACTTTAATGCTGAGCACTTGCATGCTAACTGCTTGCAGTTTCCGGTTTTCTGTCCTGAGATAGGGAACCCGGTCACGGGGGGTGGGTCATTTCGTTTGACGCTTGGTGCGTTACGCCAGCATTTCTCTGTCCTGAGATAGGGAATCTGGTCACGGGGGTTGGTCAGCTCAGATGACGCTTGGCACGTTACGTCACCATTACTCTGTCCGGAGATAGGGAATCCGGTCACGGGGGTGGGTCAGCTCGTATGGCGCTTGGCACGTTACGCCAGCATTTCTCTGTCCGGAGATAGGGAATCCAGTAACGCGGGGTGGGTCAGCTCGTATGAAGCTTGGCGCGTTACGCCAGAATTTCTCAGTCCTGAGATAGGGAATCCGGTAACGGGGGTGGGTCAGTTCGTAAGACGCTTGGCATGTTACGCCACCATTTCTCAATCCTGAGATAGGGAATCCGGTACCGGGTGTGGGTCAGCTCGTATGAAGCTTGGCGCGTTACGTCAGCATTTCTCAGTCCTGAGATAGGGAATCCGGTAACGGGGTGGGTCAGCTCGTATGAAGCTTGGCACGTTACGCCAGCATTTCTCAGTCCTGAGATAGGGAATCCCGTTCCGGGGGTGGGTCAGTTCGTATGAAGCTTGGCACGTTACGCCATCATTGCTCAGTCCTGAGATAGGGAATCCCGGAACGGGGGTGGGTCAGTTCGTATGAAGCTTGGCACGTTACGCCAGCATTTCTCAGTCCTGAGATAGGGGATCCCGGAACGGGGGTGGGTCAGTTCGTATGAAGCTTGGCACGTTACGCCAGCATTTCTCAGTCCTGAGATAGGGAATACGGTAACGGGGGGTGGGTCAGTTCGTAACACGCTTGGCACGTTACGCCAGCATTTCTCAGTCCTGAGATAGGGAATCCGACCACGGGGTGAGTCAGTTCGTACGACGCTTGGCACGTTACGCCACCAGTTCTCAGTCATGAGACAGGGAATCCGGTAACGGGGGTAGGTCATGCAGTTCGTAAGACGGTTGGTGCGTTACCCCAGCATTTCTCTGTCCTGATGAGATAGGAAATCCGGTAACTGGGCTGGGTCAGCTCGTACGAAGCTTGGTGCGTTACGTCAGCATTTCTCAGTCCTCAGATAGGGAATCCGGTAACGGGGGTAGGTCAGTTCGTAAGACGCTTGGCGCGTTACCTCAGCATTTCTCAGTCCTGAGATATGGAATCTGGACACGGGGGTGGGTCAGCTCGTATGAAGCTTGACGTGTTACGTCAGCATTTCTTTGTCCGGAGATAGGGAATCCGGTAACGGGGGGTGGGTCAGCTTGTATGAAGCTTGGCGCGTTACGCCAGCATTTCTCTGTCCTGAGATAGGGAATCCAGTCACGGGGTGAGTCAGTTCGTAAGACGCCTGGCGTGTTACGTCAGCATTATTTGTCCAGAGATATGGAACCCGGGTGGGTCATGTCGTAATATGCTTGGCATATTAAGTCATTATTTCTCAGTCCGAAGATAGGGAATCCGGTCACGGGGTGGGTCAGCTCGTATGATACTTTCCGCATTACATCATCATTTCTCTGTATGCCTTATGTCTGCATTTCTCTGTCCTGTGATAGGGAACCAGGTAACGGGGGGTGAGTCAGTTCGTAAGTCGCTTGACACTTTACGCCAGCACTTCTCAGTCCTGAGATATGGAATCCGGTAACGGGGTGAGTCAGTTCGTACGACGCTTGGCGCGTTACGTCAGCATTTCTCAGTCCGGATATCGGGAATCCGGTAACGGGGGTGGGTCAGCTCGTACGAAGCTTGGCGCGTTACGCCAGCATTTCACAGTCCTGAGATAGGGTCAGATCGTATGGAGCTTGGCGCGTTACGTCACCATTTCTCTGTCCTGAGATAGGGAATCCAGTAACGGGGGTGTGACGCTTTGCGCGTTACGCCAGCATTTTTCGTCCTGAGATAGGGAATCCGGTAACGGGGTGGGTCAGCTCGTATGAAGCTTGGCGCGTTACGCCAGCATTTCTCAGTCCTGATATATGGAATCCGGTAACGAGGGTGGGTCAGCTCGTATGAAGCTTGGCGCGTTACGCCAGCATTTCTCAGTCCTGAGATAGGGAATCCGGTAACGGGGGTTGGTCAGCTCGTATGAAGCTTGGCGCGTTATGTCAGCATTTCTCAGTCCTGAGATAGGGAATCCGGTAACGGGGGTGGGTCAGTTCGTAAGACGCTTGGCGCGTTACGCCAGTACTTCTCAGTCCTGATATAGGGAATCCGGTAACGGGGGTGCACGGTTCAGTTCGTAAGACGCTTGGCACGTTACGTCAGCATTATTTGTCCAGAGTTAGGGAACCCGGTGGGTCAGGTCGTAAGATGCTTGGCATATTAATTCATCATTTCTCTGTCAGAAGATCGGGAATCCGGTCACGGGGTGGGCAGGGTCCGCGCTGGACCGAAATTTACTTTTGCCAAATAATTTGCCAAATGAACATATTTTTTGCCAAATTAGCATTTGCCAGATGCTATCCCTGATAGTATAATTTTCTGCAACGTTAATTATTATGCTTCGACACTCGCGGTTTTGAACGACTTTTGATATATTTAGAAAAGCAGTTAATTAATAATAATTGATTATACTCGCATATATATTGTGGTTTATCATACAACAATAAGCCAAACGCCCAACAATACAATTGTAGAAGGGTTGCTAAGTGGTGTTAACTTTTCCTCAACCTTATAAAACGCCACTAATATAAATAGTTTCCTGAAAAAAACAATGGTAATGATTTACCAATATTTTTCAAATTGCTTGAGGAATTAAAAAGTGACTTGCCAAATGAAAATATTTTTTGCCAAATGTGAATTATTTTTGCCATTGGCAAATTTGGCAGGTGTCCGCGCGAACCCTGGGGGTGGGTCAGTTCGTATGATGCTTGGAGCATTACATCATCATTTCTCTGTCCTGAGATAGCAAACCCGGTAACGGGGTGGGTCAGCTCGCATGCCGCTTGGTGCGTTACGTCAGCATTTCAGTCCTGAGATAGGGAACCAGGTCACGGGGTGGGTCAGATCGTATGAAGCTTGGCGCGTTACGTCAGCATTTCAGTCCTGAGATAGGGAACCAGGTCACGGGGGTGGGTTAGTTCGTAAGTCGCTTGGCACGTTACGCCAGAATTTCTCTGTTTCTCTGCCCTGAGATAGGGAATCCGGTCACGGGGTGGATCAGTTCGTAAGACGCTTGGCATGTTTGTTACGTCAGCATTATTTGTCCAGAGATAGGGAACGCGGGGTGGGTCAGGTCGTAAGATGCTTGGCATATTAAGTCATCACTTCTCTGTCAGAAGATAGGGAATCCGGTCACTGGGTGGGTCAGTTCGTAAGACGCTTGACGCATATCTTTCTGCAGATATTGAATCCGCTTCATATCCGGATAAGTGTGGATTTGTTGTGAACCCTATGTGCGGTCTTTCCTCCACCCGGAAAACGGCATGATATGGATAGCGGTTGAAACGGCAATAAACCACTAATAAACATAAACGGGGTATATGAGCTGGAGACTAAAATGCGATGAACCACAATAAACAAAAACAATCTAGTTTAAATCGTTCACTGTTTGGTATAAAGCTTCAAGGACATTCATAGTATATATGATTTATGTGGAGAAAAGAGTTCACTTTCGTGCATACAATGTATTAGATTGAATATCATAGGGTTGTATATGTCAGATTTCGATGGCTGTTGTCATCCACATTACGATGTACAGTTGTAAGTTTTAGTTGTTGAGGAAAGATCGGAATTGATGTTGGGAAATTGCACCAGACACTACAGAAACCCCGACAGACAACTGACTAACTTGCACATATGGGGAACAGTGGGTGTTGCGTAATGTGACACAAGGTCAATTTACGACACCAACCTGAGTCTGATATGTGTGATTTTGTTTTGCAAATCAAAGGTATGGAGTATGAAGAACTAACTCGAACTTTCATTTCACCCAAACCTTGGGTGTTTATTTCACACCACTTTCTGGGATAACCTGTGTGTCGACTGAGAACCTGCGTGCCAATTGAGGAGAACACGCGAAGGATTTGTGTAAATGTTAGCCCAAACGACATTTCGAAGTAACGACTGCTTTGTTGTTTATTTCGAGGAATAATACCGCATCATATGAATTCAGCCCAAATATATTGACAGGTGTCAAGGGTCTAACTCTATACTGAGCAATAAAAAACTAATATAATAAATACCGAGTATATTTAATTTAACGCCAATGGGTCGTTTATGTGCGTTTAAGAGTGTATTTATGCTTAAAGCAAAGTGAAATAACGATCTTAAAATGAATTGGCCGGTATATTTTATTAGTTATCAGGGTTACCAGGGTCGTAGTTGCATAAATTACAATATATTTTTATGCTAAGATAATTGCGTGGTAATTTGTTTGTTAATGGATTGATCGGTATTCAGGTTAACACAAATCCCATATATGGAAATTCCAAATATGGAAAGTGACTTGCGCATGCGCAAAACAGATACAATGGTCTTACTAAAAACGAAGCAATTAACGATTGATAAAAACACACACACCGACGCAGTTAAATAATGACATTAGATGGTCGTGTATTTCGTCTTTAAGAGTGTGTTAATGTCTAAATCGTGTGATTAACTACTTAAAAATTATTTCGACTACATATTTCGATAATTATCAGGTCCGCAGTTCGATCATGAAAATATTTCTGACTTTTATCTTAAGATTATTGCTTGGTATTTCAGACATTTTCTCCGAATCGAGCCGGGGCCGTAGTACACTTTTAGTGACCATAAATCTATACGTTCGGTTTTGCCGAATAACCGAACAAATGTTGTCAACTGTTTTCACGTTTATTCTCACTTATACCGTGTTTATATCCGTTTTATCCTATTTGTTGTTGTGTATTGCATTACTTTGATCAAGTCTGCGCTTGTGTTATTCTCACAAAAGGTAATGCGTGTTTACATTTCACAATTCCGCCTTACAGTCTGCGAGTGCGACGGAAAAAATTTCCACATGTCCGACCGCCATTGGCATTGATTCCTTAAATACGAGACTATTTAATCGAATGAGGTCAAATATTCGCATATAACTTGACTCATATGTTATTCTGCACAATTCTGGCCAGTGCCGACTTTCATTTCGCATTACTTTCGTTTTTATCGAAATATAACCGTTTTCTATGGAGATTCCCATGTAAATTTGTTCAACCAAAAAAATTCATAGTTTTGCCAATTTCAAGCTAGTTTAATACTTTATAGCATGGTCAGGGCATAATCTGGCCTATCGAGTGATGGTAGACGTTCCTTCAGTGTGCACAACAAATATTTGGTCCCAACGAAGCAGGCTAAATTCCTGAAATTTGTCAATTGACTTTGAGTGTGAAGAAAATATTCATTTAAACTTCCAAAATTGGTTGAAATATGCTCAACAACATTCAGTTGAATGGTGACATTATTTATAGTCACCGACTAACTTCCACGATGAATAAAATTTGTTTTTATTGATGACAATTATGTCGCGAGTCATAAAAATGTTAATTTTCTGAAGAAAAAAAATTCATTGTTTCGCCAATTTCAAGCTAGTATTGAGCATGGTCAGGGCATTACATATAATGATTAAGATTGCTAAAGAACTGAAATAATGAAATGGGAAACTTTTACTGACATCTGGTAAGGATTGAGGAGCAGATGCTAGAGGCCCCCACCCCCACCCCCCATGGAAGACGGAATACCACTTAACACAGAAGTTGGAATACGGAATACCATATGGAATACATAAAAATATATGAAAACTTCATTTTTTGGAAGGTCGGCGTACGAATACCGGTATTTTTGGAATACCGAATACCTCCTAACAGAGGGGCTGGAAATACGGCGTACCTCATACTAGTAACAGGGCATGGAATACGGCATACGATGCTATGGAGCCTCCGAGCCTCCCAATATATTGTCTGCTCCACATCTCAATAGAATTCAACAACATTCAGTTGAATGGTGACATTATTTATAGTCACCGACTAACTTCCACGATGAATCAAATTTGTTTTTATTGGTGACAATTTATGTCGCGAGTCATAAAAATGTAAATTTTCTGAAGAAAAAAAATTCATTGGTTTGCAAATTTCAAGCTAGTTTATAGCGAACATGGGAACCAAGGTACAATTTATGCCATTTAGGCACACTTCAGAGTGAAATCTGGGCTTATATTTAGGCGAGAATCCAAATCTAGATTCTCGCAAATTACCCTGGATTCTCATGAAAAAGTATATATGGATTCTCGCAAAATCAGATGAAATATATGCCCTAGTGGAAATATAGCAAATCGTTTAATGCTTTAGAAATTTTGTTTTCGGAGATTTATATATATGTTTAAAGACATATTATGGAATTTTTCGGGAGCGAGAAATTGATAAGTTAGTGCTCAGGCACTTTTCCAACGTGGGGAATGTTATCATTCTACTAACATCATTGAAAATTTCCAAAAAGATCTACCACACCACTTCATATAGAACATCGTCTGAACTACTCCAAATTGTAAATATTTACATCTCGATTCGGGGCGCAACTATCGGCTGTAATTAAACAAAAATCATTTTGCCATCGAGAGTCATTGCATTTAACTAATATATAAGAATGACGTTGTGTAACATCCATTTGGATTAATATTCGTAACAAATAACTACTTTGAGCAGGGGGGGGTCGGAAAAAAAATTCAGGCACGTATGGCATTTTTTCCCTTTCGATCATTTTTTGTACCCACCCACCCCCACCGCCAAATTTTTTTCCGTTTTCGGCAGTTTTTTCCGACCATTTTTTGACACCCACCCCCCCCCTTTTAACACTAAAACAGAGATTTGCGGGGGGAAATTCACTGTAAACAGCTGTATATGAATTTCTGTGCATACTATTTATCATGGATGTTAACATGGACATGTAAATAGGAATGAGTAATTTTGAGGTCATTCGGCCAAAAAAACATGGCTGCCAGCGGCCATCTTGGATTTCAAAATTTGCAACAAAATACAACACGATAACTGCCTGCAGTCAGTTTACCAGTTAGAATTACATTATTTCTCTCATTCAAACTGATTCAAAGTGGTTTTGAAGCCCAACTCATTGCCAAAACACTAAAAACAAGCAGGAATTTTTTTTTTAGTTGCGGAAAAAATTGCTTGTTGGTGGCTTTGACCACCCACCCACCCCGGCATACTTGCCGGAAGAAATTTTTTCACCCCCCCCCCCCCCCCCTGCTTTGAGAAAGATTATTCTTAATTTCTATTTATTTGATCACTCTGCCCGGTGTCTGCCGGAGTGTTTCACATCACTTTAATCAAGGAAGACTGTTAAGAAAAACTGCATTTCAAGACCACCAAACAACTTTCCTTTTTAGGGCCACCACATCTTCCAAATATGTACTTCTTCCATTTTGCTATCAAAGACCGAAAAATGTCGTTAAACTAGAGATCCAAATACCCCCTAAGGGCCCCTCTATCTTGAGATATTAAAGACCGAAAAATGTCGTTAAACTATAAAGACCGAAAAATGTCGTTAAACTAGAGATCCAAATACCCCCTATATTTTGAGATATTATAAAGACCGAAAAATGTCATTAAACTATTAATTGTTGTTGCTGTTGTTTATTAGGGTTTATCGTCATTCTAGCCGCTAGGCCACACACGACGTTGTCAATTTTACGGGTGGAGGAAAGACCACACAGAGGCTCAATTTCACCGGGAAGTTGTTCCACTGCGTGTAGAAACCACCGACCCCCGGAAAGCAATTGACAAACTTGCCCAGATACACGATTCCGGTCACCCTCCCTATGGTGGGGTTAGAACCAGCTTCGTCAGCGCTGGACGGCCTGGGACGACGTAATTCACCTGGCACTCTACCGACTGGACCACCGGGGGCCCCCATTAAACTGTTAAAGACCGAAAATGTCGTTAAATTGTAAAGTTTGAGCTATTGCCATGGCTTTGTCGTCCGTGTGTATGTGTGTACGTAAGGCGTCAACAATACAGGCTACAGGTCGTACCTTTGGTCGGATCATTATGAAATTTGTCATAGCTGTTGACATCAACATTTAGACCAGATTATTAATTTTGGGATCATTCGGAAAAAAAACATGGCCGCCAGTGGCCATCTTGGATTTCAAAATTCAATCCATTAGCACGGGCTACAGGTCGTAATGTTTGTCTGATCATCATGAAATTTGTCAAGAATGTTAATAATGACATGTAGATGGGAACGAGTCCTTTTGGGGTCATTCGGCCAAACATGGCCGCAGCAGCCATTTTGGATTTTAGTCTTTATATGACTAAATCTTTAGCACGGGCTACAGGTCTTAACTTTAGTCTGATCATCATAAAATTTGTCATGGCTGTTGAAATTGGAATGTAGATGGGAACGAGTCATTTTGGGGTCATTCGGACAAAAAACATGGCGGCCAGTGGCCATCTTGGATTTAAAAAATTTAATCCATTAGCACGGGCCACAGGTCGTACTGTTTGTCTGATCATCATGAAATTTGTCATGGATGATAATATTGACATGTAGATGGGAACGAGTAATTTTGGGGTCATTCGACCCAAAAACATGGCCGCCAGCAGCCATCTTGGATTTTACTCTTTGTATGACTAAATCCTTTAGCACAGGCTACAGGTCGTACCTTTAGTCTGATCATCATAAAATTTGTCATGGCTGTTGAAATTGGAATGTAGATGGGAACGAGTCATTTTGGGGTCATTCAGACAAAAAACATGGCCGCCAGTGGCCATCTTGGATTTCAAAATTGAATCCATTAGCACGGTCCACAGGTCGTACTGTTCGTCTGATCATCATGAAATTTGTCATGGATGATAATATTGAAATGTAGATGGGAACGAGTAATTTTGGGGTTATTCGGCCAAAAAACATGGCCGCCAGCAGCCATCTTGGATTTTACTCTTTGTATGACTAAATTCTTTAGCACGGGCTACAGGTCGTACTTTCAGTCTGATCATCATAAAATTTGTCAAGAATGTTAATAATGACATGTAGATGGGAACGAGTCATTTTGGGATCATTTGACACAAAAACATGGCCGCCAGCAGCCATCTTGGATTTTACTCTTTGTATGACTAAATCCTTTAGCACGGGCTACAGGTCGTACCTTTAGTCTGATCATCATGAAATTTTTCATGGCTGTTGAAATTGGAATGTAGATGAGAATGAGTCATTTTGGGGACATTCCGACAAAAAAACATGGCTGCCAGCGGCCATCTTGGATTTCCAAATTCAATTCTAAATCTTTCCATTCATTGCTCATCACACAAATTTAACTTCTTCTCAAAGTTGAGCTACAGTGTCATTGATACTTTCATTTGAGACATTAAAGAACGAAATATGACGTTACACCATTAATGATCATTAATACATAATTTGTGTTTATGAAAGTCTGGTACAGACAGTTTGTTTCCAGTACATATTCATTGGAACGTAAACAATTATTCTCTGACAAATCATGTTAATATTGCCTTTCGTTACTGGTTTCCTTGACTCACATATCTCTCACTTCTTAATACTTATAATTAAAACAAATGTTCTGTGTTTTGTGTCACTTCTTAATAGCATTCTGTATTCTGCTATTGAAAAACAGTTGTAGTATACCTTAAAGGTATGAAGGCCTTGGTGGGTATCATGTGAACATATTTCCACCTGTCAAAAACCGCTACAAACGAAATAATATTCAAATATAGACAGACTTTGTTAATATACAAATGAGAAATATCTCATAAACATTATGTTATAGTCGTAAATTTGCCGACTTTTATGTAAACAAAGCATAAAAAGTTACTTTCCTGATGTTTCTTTATATTATGATGGTAAACATAAAGAGCGTTCTTTGTTGCTCAATTCCTTATTTGGAAATAATAAAGAGCGTTTATACCATTTGTGTGTGATTAGCCAGTAGCATTATGCTGCCTTCTATAACACAATCAGACTCTTGTTTAGGTAAAATTTAGTAGGTCTTTATGTAAGCATAATGTTTAAGGGATAGTGATCGTATATTTGAACCAAAATGTATGCGTTTTAATATTGATCTGTTTACGGTGTTTGGAACAAATATTTTCGACAACTAAACCCTCTCGTCCCTTTAATATAATTAATATAACATCCCTCATCCAATAATCTCCAAATTGCATATCTAATTACACGTAACACCGCCCCTCATCATTTGTCAATTGTACACCCTTTTTTGCTGCTTCTGTTGCAACTGCTCAATTTCTTTAAAAATTATTGAAAAAATGGCCCTCCGGCCTGCGACATTTACCTCCGATTTAGTTTTTTCGATCATCGGTCCACACCAAAATTGAGCACACGTCCCTATATAATATACCTATTTAAACCGAGTATACACTCTTAGAACAAATGTGTATAAATACTACACAATATGTGTTACATTTGATCTTAAACAAAATTGTGTAGAAATGTAACATGACATAAATGTGTTGGTGGAATTTTCTCAACATTGAATATGAGTGAATATGTGAGTATATTATATTTAATAGATGAGATATGTTCTATTTGAGACATAAACCTCGTAAAAGCTGCCATAATAAAAAATTGGCAGCTGCTTTAAAACTTTGAGCTACACAATTATGTGTTGTTCAGTTTTTACACAAGCATAGTGTATAACAAAGTTTAAAGCTGCTGCCAATTGTTTGTTCTGTGGTAGGTTTTACGAGTTTTGTGTCTCCAATAGAACACATTTCATCTAATAACTATGATACACTCACATATTCAATCATATTCAACATTGATGATATTCCACCGACACATTTAATAATTATATGTCATGTGTCATTTCTACAAAATTTTGTTTAAGATCAAATGTAACACATTTTGTGTAGTATTTATACACATTTGTTCTAAGAGTGTACACGGTGGTGTAATAGAAGAACCATTAATTTAACCGTAACCGTAGCATATTTCCACGTATACGTGTACGTTTTCACGACAAATCCCCGCTGATCTGTTATTAATGAACCAAACAATTAACATGTCAACACACTCTGGCCCGCCAATGCTACAGTGTATAAACGTAACGGGGCAAATATGCATATTATATTGACAGCTAACGAGAACATTCATCACCAATAATCTGCTCACCCCTTTCAGTCGATACGATAGAAACTAAACGATTTGTTACTTCTAATTACCCGTACTTAATTACACTACTTGCGTGTTAATAAAGTACGACCCCCCCCCCCCCCAATCACAACTAAAGGTGAAACATGGGATTTAGAACATTAATATTCACTCTTACACAGTTCCACATTCAAGGTGTGTCTTGTGTAATCGTATGTCAGTTGTAACGTTGTGAAACCGCAACCGAACTGAATTATTCTATTGCTAAATAGTTCATGGGTGACCTGATGCATGCATCTTAGTTTTCTTGTATTCATTGACTATGACAATCCTTCCACCGATACATTTAATCGACATGCCAATAGTTTTCTCGCAGTTCTGAGCGGTTTGAGAACATTGTGTTCGAGATAAATGGATCATTGGCTCGTTCTCAATAAAGAGTCCAATTGGCGATTCTGATAACACTTCACTGTGCCCCTCCAGCAATACGTGACTAGGGTATAATTAGTCGCAGTTTATCCATCGTGGTCATTCATGGAAGTTGTCGTAATTAGATGGGAGTGGGTGGTGGGTTGTACTGAACTCTATCCACAACATAGATTTATTCTTCATGTATACTGGACTAACTTTCTCTCACCACGCTATAGCTTGTTGTTGGGCTATTGCTGCTAGCGTTTGGGACAGATATCCAACCAATGCGCTCACAGTTGCAGGTTTGAGTCGTTATTTCGTGGGAATCTGGATTCAGAATCCGAATCCGATTACGGGGGCGGGGCTAATTCCCGATTCTAGGTCAGATTTTGAAATCCACGTGGTCTCCGATACTATGTTTAATGTTCTCCCAGCGTCAAACATGGCTCATGTATTTAACACAAGTATCATTTGTATCCTATATTTATAAAGTTCATGTTTTGTTGTGAAAGTCATGCTTTGCTTCTATGTGTATATATATATGGATAATGGCACCTAATTATCTGCCAGTCCGACTTAATCGCATCTTTTTTTTCAAGTTAAAGTGTGTTTATTGTTGAGGTCAAGCATTTCTAACAGCTCTAGGTCTCCTGAATCAAATTCCGAAGACGTTGTGGAGAACACACGAAACTTGTAAGTTGTACAGGGACGTGGCGACAGGGGTTGATTAGGGTGTCTCGACCCCCCCCCCCCGAACTTTGGTACAATTTTCTTAGCTGTAGAGTCATTCATACGTGAGGCAAATCAGGATTATTTTGACTAACTTTTCCAAATAATGATACGTACAAGCCAGCAAACGCAACAAACAAACCCGATTTTAGATAAATAAATATACAAACTTATAACTAACTCGGGGGAGGGGGTGACCGGTGATCTGTATATATGTTCAACTGGTTTTTGTAGTCATGTTGCTTTGCCATTACTAATTATTAATTGTCAGTGTAATAACATATGGGAGAGGGGTACCATAAAGTGAGTCAGCACTTGTCCTCTAATCCCATTGTCTGTATAAACAGATGTATGTGTTATATATCATGTGTTATCTAAATTTGACAAATATTTTAAAATAAATGTGTCTAAACTAAACTTTGGTACATTTCCAGAAGTTGGAAATGTCATGCATGACACAACATTCGTTGGACATTAATTTGACACCATATTTTGGTTGGAATTGTTCTCATTTTTTGATTTTTGTCAACAAGTAAAAGTTGGTTATTTTCCAATCTTAGGGTGTGTCAAGTTGGATTTTTTTTCCAAGGGGGTGAAAATGGAATTCTGCGAACCTGTGAGATTGATGTTTGGTTCAATGAGGGGTGCAGTTGGTCGAAAATTTGAGGAAACGTCTAGCCACGTCCCTAGAACTTGTAAGTGTGGGTACTTAATCAATAATTTGACTGACATTTGCACTATATAGTCCTGAGTTCCAAGAATAAGCTTTACACTTGTGTTTGTGCGATTGGGAGATGACTTCACGTGCGATCACAAGACCACAACATTAGCTTCATGGGCAGAGCTTTATTTTCCAACTATTGTACAGCACGTTGGCCAAAAAATGTCTGTGTTTCTTCACTATACAAAAACTATTGTGTAAAATGACTGCATTTAACGAAACAACACATTTTAAATATGAAATTGCTATAAGACTAGTTATAGTACATACGTATATCTGATAATCCATCGATATAATATAATCCTACTATTTCTTGAATAAGAAGGAACATATAATAACGAACAAAGCAGAATAAATTAGGTCAATGGTGACGTAGCCGCCGAATTTGAAATCGACATGCGTTCGGGTGGTATTTTATGGATGGAATTATGAAATGAACATGATATTATGAAAGTGACAATGAAATTGACAATGCTTTGCTTCAAGTTCGCCATCAACCGAAGTGCTCCCCCAGCGTTACTATCAATAACATTATTATGTGACTAATTTCTGTAATATTCTTCCCGTTTGCACTGGATAACACAAATTTGTCTCCGCATTTAAAATTCTTTGATATAGATCGTTTATATTCTGTAATAATTTGTACACAAGGGACGGATTTTATTTGTATTTTTAAACTCCGAGGTGGCGATCTCTGTTTGTTTACATTATTAAGGTAGCAATACACGATTTCCAGCAATTTTGCCAACCTGGGAGGGGTTACTGTACTTCAAATCAATGCTAAGCCATTATCGTTGGCATATATCCAATCGAGCATGTTTTAATTTCGACAGAAATTTTAGGTGTAATCATATAAATGTACTTTTGGTTCTTCGTACAGTTTGTCATTGAGTTATGCCCCTTGGTTAGCACACACGAACCGCTCAATTTTACCCATTTTTTTACTCAAATTGGCCATTTTCAACCCAAAAACAGACCATGAAAGAGCGAATGTCAGTAAATAAGATTCTTCCACCTGATAGAGCTATGCTAGAACTGAGAAATATTTGAAATAGAAAAAAAGTTATCGTATCAATTTGAAAAAAAAAGTCTTGCGAGCCCAGATGACAGAATTCAGGGGAGAGAAATCGGGCTATTTTCCTGTAATCAATAACACAGAGTTGGCCTTCACTGAATACGAAAACCCTGTTGCGTATCCAAATTTTGCACTTTTTTGAGAACTTTCCCAGTTTTGTAAAATAAATAAACCTTCAAACCAGTAATGACACAGTTAACACAGGCTACACTGGCCGTTATGCCCCCCAGATACTTATATTTCTATTTTTCAGACGACCTACAACCCGTGAAATCGTGTACTGCTACCTTAAAGGAAAAATAGAGTTATCCCCCTTCAACGCGCAAATGTCCAGTTAAGTCTCTGACGTACACCGATAACTTTGATATATAACACATATGGTGTTTCTTCAGTGCGAATGGGAAATAAGGTCAATATAAGTAGTGTGGTTTCAATAAAAATGAACCAAATTCACCCAAATTAATGGTTATAGCGAGAGAAAAAAAAACAGTTAAATTATAAATGTGACATCATGCCCACCACCTTAAAACTAAACATCCCAGTCAAAAAGGCAGTCTGAACAGACATATTACATCTGTATTCTGCTGACCAAAGCATATGCACTGTGGTTATTTACTAGCCAGCCCCCCCCCCATCCCCCCGCATATGTTAAGACAATGTTCTTGTCACCCCCCCCCCCCCCAAATATGTTATCAATCAATACGCCTATTCGTAGGTGGGTGGTATCCGAGGAGTTTCATTGTTGGGATGTTCCCTTAGCAACACATTTCGTTACATGCAAATCACTTTTATGTGGTCAGTCATAAACATGTAAGAACGCAACAAAATTCCAAACAAATCGTAAGGAATAACTAATGCATATATAATCACCCCTCCCCCAAAATGTGAACCATGTTTATTTGGCCGGTCGGTGTACATTCAATGACCTAATTGTCAAGTTGAAATCACACTATTTAATTATTTATGGAATCTTATATACCATTTTTATGGTGCTGGTGCTCACGCGCTGTTCGTGATAACTCAGTAGCTGACTTTACCCCCTCTCCAATATACATATTGACATTACTCGGTCAATCGGAAACACGACCAAGACTAAATAACCAACATTAATATGGCTTTTCACACCAGGTATCCAAGGAAATCCATTGTTGAAATGTTTGCGTGGCAACACGTTTCATTAAATTAATGTCAATTTTATGTAATTACACATAACCGCACCACTCGAAAAGAATCGTACAGAGTAACTGATGCATATATAATCACATAACCAACCCCCCCCCCCCCCCCAAATGTGAACCGGAATGTTTTTTTTTTATCGATAGCAGACATACGTTGAATTTGTTTTTTGCCCTGTCGGTGTGATCATTCAGTGACTTGTCAAGCTGGAATCCATACTATCAAAGTTTACAGCCTCTGATACAAATACTCTACAAGCAAATGCACCTAATTCCGAGAACAGTCATAAATAGAAACTGTCAATAGTAACTCAGACACGAAGATAGGAAAGATAAAATGTTTCAGTAGATTTTCATTAATTTATCCAATTTGATATGTCTCTTTAATTAAGGTAGCAATACACGATTTCCAGCAATTTTGCCAACCTGGGAGGGGTTACTGTACTTCAAATCAATGCTAAGCCATTATCGTTGGCATATATCCAATCGAGCATGTTTTAATTTCGACAGAAATTTTAGGTGTAATCATATAAATGTACTTTTGGTTCTTCGTACAGTTTGTCATTGAGTTATGCCCCTTGGTTAGCACACACGAACCGCTCAATTTTACCCATTTTTTTACTCAAATTGGCCATGTTCAACCCAAAAACAGACCATGATAGAGCGAATGTCAGTAAATAAGATTCTTCCACCTGATAGAGCTATGCTAGAACTGAGAAATATTTGAAATAGAAAAAAAGTTATCGTATCAATTTGAAAAAAAAGTCTTGCGAGCCCAGATGACAGAATTCAGGGGAGAGAAATCGGGCTATTTTCCTGTAATCAATAACACAGAGTTGGCCTTCACTGAATACGAAAACCCTGTTGCGTATCCAAATTTTGCACTTTTTTGAGAACTTTCCCAGTTTTGTAAAATAAATAAACCTTCAAACCAGTAATGACACAGTTAACACAGGCTACACTGGCCGTTATGCCCCCCAGATACTTATATTTCTATTTTTCAGACGACCTACAACCCGTGAAATCGTGTA
Source organism: Siphonodentalium dalli (assembly GCA_032622095.1). Taxonomy (NCBI): domain Eukaryota; kingdom Metazoa; phylum Mollusca; class Scaphopoda; order Gadilida; family Siphonodentaliidae; genus Siphonodentalium; species Siphonodentalium dalli. The sequence continues at coordinate 50,940,166 of CP136068.1, forward strand.
CTGCTACCTTAAAGGAAAAATAGAGTTATCCCCCTTCAACGCGCAAATGTCCAGTTAAGTCTCTGACGTACACCGATAACTTTGATATATAACACATATGGTGTTTCTTCAGTGCGAATGGGAAATAAGGTCAATATAAGTAGTGTGGTTTCAATAAAAATGAACCAAATTCACCCAAATTAATGGTTATAGCGAGAGAAAAAAAACAGTTAAATTATAAATGTGACATCATGCCCACCACCTTAAAACTAAACATCCCAGTCAAAAAGGCAGTCTGAACAGACATATTACATCTGTATTCTGCTGACCAAAGCATATGCACTGTGGTTATTTACTAGCCAGCCCCCCCCCCCCCATCCCCCCCGCATATGTTAAGACAATGTTCTTGTCACCCCCCCCCCCCCAAATATGTTATCAATCAATACGCCTATTCGTAGGTGGGTGGTATCCGAGGAGTTTCATTGTTGGGATGTTCCCTTAGCAACACATTTCGTTACATGCAAATCACTTTTATGTGGTCAGTCATAAACATGTAAGAACGCAACAAAATTCCAAACAAATCGTAAGGAATAACTAATGCATATATAATCACCCCTCCCCCAAAATGTGAACCATGTTTATTTGGCCGGTCGGTGTACATTCAATGACTTAATTGTCAAGTTGAAATCACACTATTTAATTATTTATGGAATCTTATATACCATTTTTATGGTGCTGGTGCTCACGCGCTGTTCGTGATAACTCAGTAGCTGACTTTACCCCCTCTCCAATATACATATTGACATTACTCGGTCAATCGGAAACACGACCAAGACTAAATAACCAACATTAATATGGCTTTTCACACCAGGTATCCAAGGAAATCCATTGTTGAAATGTTTGCGTGGCAACACGTTTCATTAAATTAATGTCAATTTTATGTAATTACACATAACCGCACCACTCGAAAAGAATCGTACAGAGTAACTGATGCATATATAATCACATAACCAACCCCCCCCCCCCCCAAATGTGAACCGGAATGTTTTTTTTTTATCGATAGCAGACATACGTTGAATTTGTTTTTTGCCCTGTCGGTGTGATCATTCAGTGACTTGTCAAGCTGGAATCCATACTATCAAAGTTTACAGCCTCTGATACAAATACTCTACAAGCAAATGCACCTAATTCCGAGAACAGTCATAAATAGAAACTGTCAATAGTAACTCAGACACGAAGATAGGAAAGATAAAATGTTTCAGTAGATTTTCATTAATTTATCCAATTTGATATGTCTCTTTAATTAAGGTAGCAATACACGATTTCCAGCAATTTTGCCAACCTGGGAGGGGTTACTGTACTTCAAATCAATGCTAAGCCATTATCGTTGGCATATATCCAATCGAGCATGTTTTAATTTCGACAGAAATTTTAGGTGTAATCATATAAATGTACTTTTGGTTCTTCGTACAGTTTGTCATTGAGTTATGCCCCTTGGTTAGCACACACGAACCGCTCAATTTTACCCATTTTTTTACTCAAATTGGTCATTTTCAACCCAAAAACAGACCATGATAGAGCGAATGTCAGTAAATAAGATTCTTCCACCTGATAGAGCTATGCTAGAACTGAGAAATATTTGAAATAGAAAAAAAGTTATCGTATCAATTTGAAAAAAAAGTCTTGCGAGCCCAGATGACAGAATTCAGGGGAGAGAAATCGGGCTATTTTCCTGTAATCAATAACACAGAGTTGGCCTTCACTGAATACGAAAACCCTGTTGCGTATCCAAATTTTGCACTTTTTTGAGAACTTTCCCAGTTTTGTAAAATAAATAAACCTTCAAACCAGTCATGACACAGTTAACACAGGCTACACTGGCCGTTATGCCCCCCAGATACTTATATTTCTATTTTTCAGACGACCTACAACCCGTGAAATCGTGTACTGCTACCTAACGTTTGGGTCCGTAATCGGAATCAGAATCTGAATCTGGATTACGACGAAATAACGATTGATTACGATTACGATCTGTTCGTTTACTGATTCTGGTCTGTTAGATTACCGAACCACGTCGTACAGGGACTAATCCATAATCTGAATCCAGATTCTCTAACGAAATAACGACTCTGGCAAGCCTATTAGTATATATCATAGTTAAGCATGGTTTATGGTTATGGTTTAATATGACTATTGCAAAACAACCTTTGGTCAATTTATATTACATATACGCGTTAACTCGAGGTGTTTCGATTAGAGAGTAGTCCTGTGGACTTTTGTGAGTGTAATATATGCGATCTTCCATTGTTCCAAAAATTCATGCAGTGTGTGGGAAGTGACCCTTGACATGTGTTGTGTGGCATACTTGTCATGGGCCATCGGCCCTACAAATTTAAATGTATGTGTTATATATCATGTGTTATATAAATTAGACAAATAAATATGTTTAAACTAAATTAATTACGTTATACGAAATACGCGCGGTACATTCAATACTTAACATAATACCACTGAATGTTATATACCTATCGCAGATGGCCACCATAAGCATTATCCGCTTATTGTGCAAAATCCGTTTTCTCGTTGGCATTTAAATTTATATGTATTTGTTGACTATGAAATTATTGAGAAATAAAATATTTTTACACTAAAACACCTCGTTTGAGTCACACATACCATCGAATACCGTGGACAATTTGAACTCATAAATAGATAGAGTTTAGATAGAGTGCAATACCTATTCTATCAACACACATATGTATGCTATGACCTGTCTTGAGTTACGATATAATATATGTCTCTATGCTACCTAACAGAGTAGTACAAGAAAACAAATGTCAGAAATGGTGATGCGCTCAAGATCATATATTATATACCCATGATTGTAATTATAGAATATAAAATATATTGGTTTCGCGAATGACCAACTCAGAATTCCGTTAAACTAACAATAACAACAAGCACCTAATTAACGAACCGGTGGCCGACTCGGCCGTCTCCGACCACAACCCCCAGTGGGCTGCAGAACGAAAAATGTCTATAAAAGTTGTAATATAAGACTTACAAATTATCTTTTTCATTTCTTTTATTTGTAATTGTCATAGCTAGCTTATCACAAACCAAAAATCAACATTATTGACATAATGTTAACGACAATAAACGAAATTAAAACTCCCAACTACGCATTTTACCACTCGGCCTCCGGTTCGCAGTTCGACTTATAATCCTCCCAAAAATTCCCAGTTCTATAAATAAAACCCCCATGCGCCCAGGCGAAACAAGAATTTCTCGTTATTATACGTTATTATACACCATAGACTGCATATTGTCCTTTCCGTAATCGTGTGTGTTTACTGGCCGCTCTAAGGAAACGTCAATGAGTTCAAAACCACAGTACAAGGCATAGTCTCTCCAACGCCCAATGAGATAAGATGTGTGTAGCTATCAACCATTATCCACAGTCGACTCAAATCGTCTTTGTAGTTATGCATGATTGAATGCCAAGTAGCCTTTCATTAGCCATTGTCATCATTTATAGAAATCACGGTCACCATTAGCTGGGCGTGGGTCGATTGCACTGTACTCCACGACCCAGGCCAGTCCACCGCGCACTGGCAGGCAATCCTGTTCTGTGATTATTTCTATAATGAAGAGAGTTTCATTCCACTCAGGTCTCATTGTTTCAATGTCGATTAAATCATATCATTCGGAACCGGAGTAAATTGCTCATTTCGGTAAACAGTGAAGATCGACATTTAATCACGTGGCAACCTTTTCTGATTTTCAACTATAGTAATGCTATATCCAAGGATACCGCCCCCAGTTACAACAGCCCATTTCATTAATAAGTCTTACAGTATATAAATATAACAAACTACATTTTACTCTACAGCACGTTGATATCACCGACGCCCGGCCCAGAGAGATTGTTTACTCCGCCATGTCAACGAAGATGGTATATACATTATTATTGAATGATTTACTGAACAAGAGAGACGGTACGCTGCATACTCGAATATGATCAACTTCCTATTTATGTGATATATTAACGTCGTGTATGGGATATGGAATGTAGCTTTTCATTTACATTGACTAAGCAGAATGGGGCATGAATGACATTAAATTAGATACGGCGTGCTTGACAATAGATAGAATGATTCCATCAGCGATATAAAGTATGTTAGTAACACGCACAAACTGATAAATGTATATAAGCCATCGAGGTGTCACATATGATACTGATGGTTCCATCATAACATCATGTATATTAAACAGAACATAACATGAAAATAAACCGCACACTTGCATCGCTCGAAAAGACGATATGCATTACACAATAGTTCATCACATAATACTACATCGCACAATAGTTCATCACACAATAGTGCATCGCGCAATAGTTCATCACAAAATAGTTCATCACGCAATAGTTCACCACACAGTAGTTCGTTACACAGTAGACCATCTCACAATAGTTCATCACGCAATAGTTCATCACGCAATAGTTCACCACACAGTAGTTCGTTACACAGTAGATCATCACACAATATATCATCACACAATAGTTCATCACACAATAGTTCATCACGCAATAGTTCATCACGCAATAGTTCACCACACAGTAGTTCGTTACACAGTAGATCATCACACAATAGATCATCACACAATAGTTCATCACACAATAGTTCATCACGCAATAGTTCACCACACAGTAGTTCGTTACACAGTAGATCATCACACAATATATCATCACACAATAGATCATCACACAATAGATCATCACACAATAGTTCATCACGCAATAGTTCACCACACAGTAGTTCGTCATCACACAATATATCATCACACAATAGTTCATCACACAATAGTTCATCACGAAATAGTTCATCACGCAATAGTTTACCACACAGTAGTTCGTTACACAGTAGATCATCACACAATAGATCATCACACAATAGTTCATCACACAATAGTTCATCACGCAATAGTTCACCACACAGTAGTTCGTTACACAGTAGATCATCACACAATATATCATGACACAATAGATCATCACACAATAGATCATCACACAATATTTCATCACGCAATAGTTCACCACACAGTAGTTCGTTACACAGTAGATCATCACACAATAGTTCATCACACAATAGTTCATCACACAATAGTTCATCACGCAATAGTTCACCCCACAGTAGTTCGTTACACAGTAGATCATCACACAATAGATCATCACACAATAGATCATCACACAATAGTTCATCACGCAATAGTTCACCACACAGTAGTTCGTTACACAGTAGATCATCACACAATATTTCATCATGCAATAGTTCACCACACAGTAGTTCGTTACACAGTAGATCATCACACAATAGATCATCACACAATAGATCATCACACAATAGTTCATCACGCAATAGTTCACCACACAGTAGTTCGCTACACAGTAGATCATCACACAATATTTCATCACGCAATAGTTCACCACACAGTAGTTCTTACACAATAGATCATCACACAATAGTTCATCACACTATAGTTCGTCACCCAATAGTTCGTCGCACAATAGTTCGTCGCACAATAGTTCACCACACAATAGTCACTCAATAGTTCGTCAGACAAATGCAATATTCAATCACACTATAGTGCATCACACAATATTTCACCACAAGAAAGTTCACCACATAATAGTGCACCACAGCATAGTGCATCACAGAATAGTGCGGTACACAATAGCTTACCACAAGAAAGTTCGTCACACAATAGTGCATCACACAGTAGTTCATCACAATAGTTTACCACACAATAGTGCGTCACAGAATAGTGCACCACAACATAGTGCATCACAGAATAGTGCACCACACAATAGTTCAAAACAAAAATGTTCATCACACAATAGTTCATCACACAAGTGATATAATGCAACAGTTAGTCACAGTGTAGTGCATCACACAATAGTTCACCACACAGTAGTTCGTTACACAGTAGATCATCACACAATAGTTCATCACGCAATAGTTCATCACGCAATAGTTCACCACACAGTAGTTCGTTACACAGTAGATCATCACACAATAGTTCATCACACAATAGTTCATCACGCAATAGTTCACCCCACAGTAGTTCGTTACACAGTAGATCATCACACAATAGATCATCACACAATAGATCATCACACAATAGTTCATCACGCAATAGTTCACCACACAGTAGTTCGTTACACAGTAGATCATCACACAATATTTCATCACGCAATAGTTCACCACACAGTAGTTCGTTACACAGTAGATCATCACACAATAGATCATCACACAATAGATCATCACACAATAGTTTATCACGCAATAGTTCACCACACAGTAGTTCGCTACACAGTAGATCATCACACAATATTTCATCACGCAATAGTTCACCACACAGTAGTTCTTACACAATAGATCATCACCCAATAGTTCGTCGCACAATAGTTCGTCGCACAATAGTTCACCACACAATAGTCACTCAATAGTTCGTCAGACAAATGCAATATTCAATCACACTATAGTGCATCACACAATATTTCACCACAAGAAAGTTCACCACATAATAGTGCACCACTGCATAGTGCATCACAGAATAGTGCGGTACACAATAGCTTACCACAAGAAAATTCGTCACACAATAGTGCATCACACAGTAGTTCATCACAATAGTTTACCACACAATAGTGCGTCACAGAATAGTGCACCACAACATAGTGCATCACAGAATAGTGCACCACACAATAGTTCAAAACAAAAATGTTCATCACACAATAGTTCATCACACAAGTGATATAATGCAACAGTTAGTCACAGTGTAGTGCATCACACAATAGTTCACCACACAGTAGTTCGTTACACAGTAGATCATCACACAATAGTTGATCACGCAATAGTTCATCACGCAATAGTTCACCACACAGTAGTTCGTTACACAGTAGATCATCACACAATATATCATCACACAATAGTTCATCACACAATAGTTCATCACGAAATAGTTCATCACGCAATAGTTCACCACACAATAGTTCATCACGCAATAGTTCACCACACAGTAGTTCGTTACACAGTAGATCATCACACAATATATCATGACACAATAGTTCATCACACAATAGTTCATCACGAAATAGTTCATCACGCAATAGTTCACCACACAATAGTTCATCACGCAATAGTTCACCACACAGTAGTTCGTTACACAGTAGATCATCACACAATATATCATGACACAATAGATCATCACACAATAGATCATCACACAATAGTTCATCACGCAATAGTTCACCACACAGTAGTTCGTTACACAGTAGATCATCACAGAGTAGTTCATCACACAATAGTTCATCACACAATAGTTCATCACGCAATAGTTCACCCCACAGTAGTTCGTTACACAGTAGATCATCACACAATAAATCATCACACAATAGATCATCACACAATAGTTCATCACGCAATAGTTCACCACACAGTAGTTCGTTACACAGTAGATCATCACACAATATTTCATCACGCAATAGTTCACCACACAGTAGTTCGTTACACAGTAGATCATCACACAATAGATCATCACACAATAGATCATCACACAATAGTTCATCACGCAATAGTTCACCACACAGTAGTTCGTTACACAGTAGATCATCACACAATATTTCATCACGCAATAGTTCACCACACAGTAGTTCGTTACACAATAGATCATCACACAATAGTTCATCACACTATAGTTCGTCACCCAATAGTTCGTCGCACAATAGTTCGTCGCACAATAGTTCACCACACAATAGTCACTCAATAGTTCGTCAGACAAATGCAATATTCAATCACACTATAGTGCATCACACAATATTTCACCACAAGAAAGTTCACCACATAATAGTGCACCACAGCATAGTGCATCACAGAATAGTGCGGTACACAATAGCTTACCACAAGAAAGTTCGTCACACAATAGTGCATCACACAGTAGTTCATCACAATAGTTTACCACACAATAGTGCGTCACAGAATAGTGCACCACAACATAGTGCATCACAGAATAGTGCACCACACAATAGTTCAAAACAAAAATGTTCATCACACAATAGTTCATCACACAAGTGATATAATGCAGCAGTTAGTCACAGTGTAGTGCATCACACAATAGTTCACCACACAGTAGTTCGTTACACAGTAGATCATCACACAATAGTTCATCACGCAATAGTTCATCACGCAATAGTTCACCACACAGTAGTTCGTTACACAGTAGATCATCACACAATATATCATCACACAATAGTTCATCACACAATAGTTCATCACGAAATAGTTCATCACGCAATAGTTCACCACACAGTAGTTCGTTACACAGTAGATCATCACACAATATATCATCACACAATAGTTCATCACACAATAGTTCATCACGCAATAGTTCACCACACAGTAGTTCGTTACACAGTAGATCATCACACAATATATCATGACACAATAGATCATCACACAATAGATCATCACACAATAGTTCATCACGCAATAGTTCACCACACAGTAGTTCGTTACACAGTAGATCATCACACAATAGTTCATCACACAATAGTTCATCACACAATAGTTCATCACGCAATAGTTCACCCCACAGTAGTTCGTTACACAGTAGATTATCACACAATAGATCATCACACAATAGATCATCACACAATAGTTCATCACGCAATAGTTCACCACACAGTAGTTCGTTACACAGTAGATCATCACACAATATTTCATCACGCAATAGTTCACCACACAGTAGTTCGTTACACAGTAGATCATCACACAATATTTCATCACACAATAGATCATCACACAATAGTTCATCACGCAATAGTTCACCACACAGTAGTTCGTTACACAGTAGATCATCACACAATATTTCATCACGCAATAGTTCACCACACAGTAGTTCGTTACACAATAGATCATCACACAATAGTTCATCACACTATAGTTCGTCACCCAATAGTTCGTCGCACAATAGTTCATCGCACAATAGTTCACCACACAATAGTCACTCAATAGTTCGTCAGACAAATGCAATATTCAATCACACTATAGTGCATCACACAATATTTCACCACAAGAAAGTTCACCACATAATAGTGCACCACAGCATAGTGCATCACAGAATAGTGCGGTACACAATAGCTTACCACAAGAAAGTTCGTCACACAATAGTGCATCACACAGTAGTTCATCACAATAGTTTACCACACAATAGTGCGTCACAGAATAGTGCACCACAACATAGTGCATCACAGAATAGTGCACCACACAATAGTTCAAAACAAAAATGTTCATCACACAAGTGATATAATGCAACAGTTAGTCACAGTGTAGTGCATCACACAATAGTTCACCACAAAAGCGTTCATCACAAAATAATGCAACACATAATAATTCATCACACAATAGTACATCAGACAACAGTTCATCACACAACAGTTCACCACACACTAGTGTATCAAACATTAGATCATACTTATCACACATAGTTGCTATGTCTTCGCCATCACACTGGAGGGTATTTACCATTGATGGGCGGCTTAATAAGTCGGCGTAATGTGGCGTGAACCTTACCGACTGGGCCACCGAATTTCCCTAACTGCTCCCATCAGACCAATTCACAGTAAGAGGTGACAAACTTTATTCAGGCACATCTAAGTGGTTTGAACTTAATAAAAGCAACAATTTTCAAGGCTGGTCATTACAGAGTTTGACAGGAAATATTTGTCTGAAATCATGAATATCTGCGAGAAAAATAAATAAAACATTTTTCATTGCATATTTTAGTTTCTCGGAGGGCCTTTTGCGGAGCTATTTTTTTTTTTGGAGGAAAATCACCATAAAACAACATAATGTCTAACAAGATGAATCAGTATTTAGTGTTTATGTCAGCCAGATTATTGCAAACGTGGTTGAATACTATTTATGTTGTTTATGTTGTTTTGGTCCTACACACGACAAAAGCAAGTGCCTCCTGAATTTTGAAATTGAAATTTCCGACCAAAGTATAAAGTTTATGTTGTTTTGTTAGTTTAGCCCTCTCTTCGCGGAATAGATTCTCTAATTCAGCTATAACAGAATACATTGGAATGATATATTCTTCATATTCGAGCTGTTATGGAAATCCAAGACGACGACAGACAGGCGAGAATATAATTCAAGTGCAGACGGATTCATTGACATTTGGCTGGAAACATTCACACCTATATATGGTCGTTTGTTGAACTAATTATCTGAACGTTTTCCAAGGGAACTACTCGTCAATGAGTATTTAATATGATATAGAAAGGTGAAAAATATGCAGTCTTTACACACAAAAATATAATTTTATACTTTTAGTCGAACGTCAGACTAAAATGGCCATGAGTTAGACAATTTCCATTGATAGGTGATGTTAGGGTGGATGTTTTGACCAGTTGGTATTAGTTGAGGGGGCGCACATGAAATTTCCTAGAATCGGGAATTATAATCTTCAAATGTGGAGGGTGCAGCTGGAAATCGTAAGTTTGATCCCCCACCACCCCCACCCACAACAGACACCTTCCGCCCACATCCCTGCTCGCGATGCACTCATATCACACTACTGAACTGAGGATGTGAACCCTCCTCAACCAACATCCCCGACCGGGATGCATGCACTCGTGTTACACTAGTCAAACTATAATCAGTGCGGGGACCCTGGTCCCATGATTTATGTCTTATACTGATACATTTGCATATTATGGATGTTTCAAATGTTAGATTTCCAAGTTGAATACAAATATTGCGAAATGAATTTTTTACACTAGACATTACAATAGATCGCGTCTGGATTCCTGTAACAGTGTGACGCACTCATAAGGATTTGTGCACTTTATTGTTTTCTTCCGAAGGAAGTTAAAATAAAAAACATTCTGCTACTTACTTTTTAGAGATTAATTTTCTTCGGCAGTCTGTTCTCTTAAAAATAAGCACACAACGGGATTATTTTTAATGAGCGAAGTAAGTTCACATTGGCATTATTTAACCTCAATATACGCTCTAAAATGCGGTTTTTAAAAAAGTCCAATATGAGACTGATTCCCTATGTATACGAAATAAGCCCATTTTGGATTTATTTAATCTAACATTTCCATTGTCACGACTTACTAGATTTACGCTCTTTATAATGGGTGTTCACTACGACCCGGCGCCATTCAACTGAGTCAAATAAGAACTAAATAGGTACAATATGAACCTATATGTAAATATTTAGGTCCAATATGAACCTATTTGCACGAGGATATGTTGTCTTCTGTGTAAGTTGTTACAATTGCAACTAATGGTACTTGGGAAGCCTGTTTTGGAGAGAGTGGATATTGCTCGCAGTGGTAGGGTTGTCAACGACGTTAAAGGTGCACTGTCCGAATTGACAGCAAACAAATCCTTGCAATCATTACCATTTGTATGGAAAAACAACCCATCAATTTACGTTGAGAGCGATTACAAAAGAAAATAATTTGGAACGCTCTTTATTATATAAAAAAAAAAATTAAACTAAAACATGGACGCTCTTTATTAGAAACAATCTTCGCATTGGAATGTTTACTAGTCTGACAAAAATTCAAAACGTGTCGAAACTTTCTCTTTTGAAAGTCGATATCTGACACCAAAACATCATAGTAATGGGCTCATGTGTCCGGTCTAAACCACGTAGTAATGGGCTCATGGGTCCGGTCTAAAACTCGGTGGTAATGGGCTCATGTGTCCGGTCAAAACCACATAGTAATGGGCTCTGTGTCCGGTCAAAACCACATAGTAATGGGATCAAGTGTCCGGTCTAAACCTCATAGTTGTGGGCTCATGTGTCCAGAGTAAACCTCATAGTATTGGGCTCTGTGTCCGGTCAAAACCACATAGTAATGGGCTCAAGTGTCCGGTCTAAACCTCACAGTGATGGGCTCATGTGTCCGGTCTAAACCTCATAGTAATGGGTTCATGTGTCCGGTCTAAACCTCATAATGGGCTCATGTGTCCGGTCTAAACATCATAGTGATGGGCTCATGTGTCCGGTATAAACCTCATAACGGGCTCATGAATCCAGTCTAAACCTCGTAGTAATGGGCTCATGTGTCCGGTCTAAACCTCATAGTGATGGGCTCACGTGTCCGTCTAAACTCATAATGGGCTCATGAATCCAGTCTAAACCTCGTAGTAATGGGCTCATGTGTCCGGTCTAAACCTCATAGTGATGGGCTCGTGTGTCCGGTCTAAAACTCATAATGGGCTCATGTGTCCGGTCTAAACCTCGTAGTAATGGGTTCATGTGTCCGGTCAACACCACATACTAATGGGCTCTGTGTCCGGTCAAAACCACATAGTAATGGGCTCAAGTGTCCGGTCTAAAACTCATAGTGATGGGCTCATGTGTCCGGTCTAAACATCATAGTAATGGACTCATGTGTCCGGTCTAAGCCACATAGTAATGGGCTCATGTGTCCGGTCTAAACCTCATAGTGATGGGCTCATGTGTCCGGTCTAAAGCTCATAGTGATGGGCTCATGTGTCCGGTCTAAACCTTATAATGGGCTCATGAATCCAGTCTAAACCTCGTAATAATGGGCTCATGTGTCCGGTCTAAACCTCATAGTGATGGGCTCATGTGTCTGGTCTAAACCTCATAATGGGCTCATGTGTCCGGTCTAAACCTCGTAGTAATGGGTGCATGTGTTCGGTCAAAACCACATAGTAATGGGCTCATCTGTCCTATCTAAACCTCATAGTTATGGGCTCATGTGTCCGGTATAAATTTCATAGTGATGGGCTCATGTGACCGGTCTAAACCTCATAATGGGCTCATAGTGATGGTGTTCGGTCTAAAGCTCATAGTGATGGGCTCATGTGTCCGGTCTAAACCTCATAGTAATGGACTCATGTGTCCGGTCTAAACTTCATAGTAATGGGCTCATGTGTCCGGTCTAAACCTCATAGTGATGGGCTCATGTGTCCGGTCTAAACTTCATAGTAATGGGCCCATGTGTCCGGCATAAACCTCATAGTGATGGGCTCATGTGTCCGGTCTAAACCCCATAGTAATGGGCTCATGTGTCCGGTCTAAAACTCACAGTGATGGGCTCATGTGTCCGGTCTAAAGCTCATAGTGATGGGCTCATGTGTCCGGTATAAACCTCATAATGGGCTCATGAATCCAGTCTAAACCCCGTAGTAATGGGCTCATGTGTCCGGTCTAAACATCATAGTGATGGGCTCATGTGTCTGGTCTAAACCTCATAATGGGCTCATGTGTCCGTTCTAAACCTCGTAGTAATTGGTGCATGTGTCCGGTCAAAACCACATAGTAATGGGCTCTGGTGTCCGGTATAACCCTCATAGAAATGGGCTCATCTGTCCTATCTAAACCTCATAGTAATGGGCTCATGTGTCCGGTCTAACATTCATAGTGATGGGCTCATGTGACCGATCTAAACCTCATAATGGGCTCATAGTGATGGTTTCATAGTAATGAGCTCATGTGTCCGGTCTGAACCTCATAGTGATGGGCTCATGTGTCCGGTCTAAACTTCATAGTAATGGGCCCATGTGTCCGGCATAAACCTCATAGTGATGGGCTCATGTGTCCGGTCTAAACCTCATAGTAATGGGCTCATGTGTCCGGTCTAAACCTCATAGTAATGAGTCCATGTGTCCGGTCTGAAAATCATAGTAATGGGTTCATGTGTCCGGTCTAGACCACATAGAAATGGGCTCATTTTCCGGTCTAAACCTCATAGTAATGGGCTCACGTGTCCGGTCTAACCCTAATAGAAACGGGATCATCTGTCCTATCTAAACCTCATAGTAATGGGCTCATGTGTCCGGTCTAAACTTCATAGTGATGGGCTCATGTGACCGGTCTAAACCTCATAATGGGCTCATGAATGCAGTCTAAACCTCATAGTAATGGGTGCATGTGTCCTATCTAAACTTCATAGTAATGGGTGCATGTGTCCTATCTAAACCTCATAGTTATGGGCTCATGTGTCCGGTCTAAACCTCATAGTTATGGGCTCATGTGTCCGGTCTAACCTTCATAGTAATGGGCCCATGTGTCCGGCATAAACCTCATAGTGATGGGCTCATGTGTCCGGTCTAAACCTCATAGTAATGGGCTCATGTGTCCGGTCTAAATATCATAGTGATGGGCTCGTGTGTCCGGTATAAACCTCATAATGGGCTCATGAATCCAGTCTAAACCTCGTAATAATGGGCTCTGGTGTCCGGTCTAACCCTCATAGAAATGGGCTCATCTGTCCTTTCTAAACCACATAGTAATGGCCTCATGTGTCCGGTCTAAAATTCATAGTGATGGGCTCATGTGACCGGTCTAAACCTCATAATGTGCTCATAGTGATGGTGTCCGGTCTAAATCTCATAGTGATGGGCTCATGTGTTCGGTCTAAACCTCATAGTAATGGACTCATGTGTCCGGTCTAAACTTCATAGTAATGGGCTCATGTGTCCGGTCTAAACCTCATAGTGATGGGCTCGTGTGTCCGGTCTAAACTTCAAAGTAATGGGCCCATGTGTCCGGCATAAACCTCATAGTGATTGACTCATGTGTCCGGTCTAAACCTCATAGTAATGGGCTCATGTGTCCGGTCTAAACCTCATAGTAATGAGTCCATGTGTCCGGTCTGAAAATCATAGTAATGGGTTCATGTGTCCGGTCTAGACCACATAGTAATGGGCTCATTTTCCGGTCTAAACCTCACAGTAATGGGCTCACGTGTCCGGTCTAACCCTCATAGAAATGGGCTCATCTGTCCTATCTAAACCTCATAGTAATGGGCTCATGTGTCCGGTCTTTACCTCATAGTTATGGGCTCATGTGTCCGGTCTAAACCTCATAGTAATGGACTCATGTGTCCGGTCTAAAATTCATTGTGATTGGATCATGTGTCCGGTCTAAACATCACAGTAATGGGTTCATGGATCCAGTCTAAACTTCACAGTAATGGGCTCATGTGTCCGGTCTTAACCTCATAGTAATGGGTTCATGTGTCCGGTCTAAACCTCCTAGTAATGGGTTCATGTGTCCGGTCTAAACATCATAGTAATGGGCGCATATGTCCTGTCTAAACCTCATAATGGGCTCGTGGGTTTGGTCTAAATTTCGGTAGTAATGGTTTCATGGATCCAGTCTAAACCTCATAGTAATGAGTTCATTTGTCCGGTCTAAACATCATAGTAATGGGCTCATGTGTTCGGACTAACCGTTGCCGGCATCTGAACTTAATGTGAAGAAATCGCACATTTATTTACTTGATACTTGTGTAGGTTGTGTTTGTAAAATATTACTAGGCATGAAATCTAGTACACCTAATTATATGGTGTACGGAGAACTTGGTAGACATCCCACTTTAGTGGAAATAATGTGCAGAGTATTAACTTATTGGTCAAAAATTGTATCTAGCGATGGATCAGAACTGGCTAAGAACATATATCTTATTGTAAAGCAATTACACGCCAACGATCCCAAGTTAACACGCAAGTCAAAATGGCTTAACTTTGTGACAAACACCCTGAATGAACTTGATCTATGTTCTGTATGGGAGTCACAGTCTGCTTTATCTAAACAGGACATTCGCAATATTAGACCTTTCTTATAGAGCAGCATTGGGCTAAACTTTTTATCGATTTAGAATTATCTGATTCATCAAGAGCAACTTTTTACAGAAATATTAAAACCAGCCCCTGTATTAGCCGGTATTTGCTTCAGTTGCCAGATCATCTGATCCCTTATATGGTGAAATTTAGCCAACCACCGACTCCCCGTTGAAAAACGGCGGTGGCGAAACAGTATACCTTGTAATATCTGTGAACAGTGCGGTAACGGGATAGGGTACGAGTATCATCTGTACTGATATGCGACGAATTTAGAGATATCCGTGAACAGTTCATTCCAAAATACTATTGGCTATCTCCAACGCGAGAAAAGTTTTATGGTTTGATATCTATATCTAATATATCTCTCCTGAAGAGGGTGAATATATTTCTAAAATTAGCCTTCAGAAAATTGAAATAATAACTTACAACCATACTGATGATCTGGCATTGACAGCATTTACATATATATGTAATCACTCATATATGTAATTACATCTATATGTAATTACTCATATATATATATGTATGTGTGTATATGTATATGTATGTATATGTATGTATATGTATGTATATATATCACTATTTGTGTGAGTCGATCGACAGATAGACTCGTGATTTTAATAATGAATTTATTACTTATATAATCCATATGTAGTATGATGCCAAAATGCTTATTGAAATATCTTATGTATATAGTGTATATATGTTCGTGTATGTTCCACCTTAAATGGTGGCTTTATGCATTAAACAATTCAACAATTCATTCTGCATTATTCTGAGAAACTGAACTGTCCATATTCATTGGAAAATTGTCTAGATCCAGCCGGAATGAATTATAACTGACAAAATACTTCAATAAAAAATGTCTGATTTAATTAAAAGAATACACATGCCGGCAGCGGTCAGACATGGCGTAACGATGGGACTGAACTCTGTTTTGTAGCTTGGGACACATGGTGTGAAATCGAGCAGGATGTTTAACACGATGAGCGAGGTGTGTTACGTGGGGGGAGTGGTAACCATCGAGTGATTCCGTGTGTGGCCTCTTGGTGCATGACTTACTGTGTTACGTGGGGGAGTGGTAACCACCGAGTGATTCCGTGTGTGGCCTCTTGGTGCATGACTTACTGTGTTACGTGGGGGAGTGGTAACCACCGAGTGATTCCGTGTGTGGCCTCTTGGTGCATGACTTACTGTGTTGCGTGGGGGAGTGGTAACCACCGAGTGATTCCGTGTGTGGCCTCTTGGTGCATGACTTACTGTGTTACGTGGGGGGGGGAGTGGTAACCACCGAGTGATTTCGTGTGTTGCCTCTTGGTGCATGACTTACTGTGTTACGTGGGGGGAGTGGTACCCACCGAGCGATTCCGCGTGTGGCCTCTTGGTGCATGAATTACTGTGTTACGTGGGGGTGGTAACCACCGAGTGATTCCGTGTGTGGCCTCTTGGTGCATGACTTACTGTGTTACGTGGGGGGAGTGGTAACAACCGAGTGATTCCGTGTGTGGCCTCTTGGTGCATGACTTACTGTGTTACGTGGGGGGAGTGGTACCCACCGAGCGATTCCGCGTGTGGCCTCTTGGTGCATGAATTACTGTGTTACGTGGGGTGGTAACCACCGAGTGATTCCGTGTGTGGCCTCTTGGTGCATGACTTACTGTGTTACGTGGGGGGAGTGGTAACAACCGAGTGATTCCGTGTGTGGCCTCTTGGTGCATGACTTACTGTGTTACGTGGGGGAGTGGTAACCACCGAGTGATTCCGTGTGTGGCCTCTTGGTGCATGACTTACTGTGTTACGTGGGGGAGTGGTAACCACCGAGTGATTCCGTGTGTGGCCTCTTGGTGCATGACTTACTGTGTTGCGTTGGGGGAGTGGTAACCACCGAGTGATTCCGTGTGTGGCCTCTTGGTGCATGACTTACTTTGTTACGTGGGGGGAGTGGTAACCACCGAGTGATTCCGTGTGTGGCCTCTTGGTGCATGACTTACTTTGTTACGTGGGGGAGTGGTAACCACCGAGTGATTCCGTGTGTGGCCTCTTGGTGCATGAATTACTGTGTTACGTGGGGGAGTGGTAACAACCGAGTGAATCCGTATGTGGCCTCTTGGTGCATGACTTACGTGGAGTTATAACCACCGAGTGATTCCGTGTGTGGCCTCTTGGTGCATGACTTACGTGGGGGGAGTGGTAACCACCGAGTGATTACGTGTGTGGCCTCTTGGTGCATGACTTACTGTGTTACGTGGGGGAATTGTAACCACCGAGTGATTCCGTGTGTGGCCTCTTGGCGCATGACTTACTGCGTTACGTGGGGGAGTGGTAACAACCGAGTGATTCCGTATGTGGCCTCTTGGTGCATGACTTACGTGGGGGGAGTGGTAACCACCGAGTGATTACGTGTGTGGCCTCTTGGTGCATGACTTATTGTGTTACGTGGGGGAGTTGTAACCACCGAGTGATTCCGTGTGTGGCCTCTTGGTGCGTGACTTACGTGGGGGGAGTGGTAACCACCGAGTGATTCCGTGTGTGGCCTCTTGGTGCATGACTTACGTGGGGGGAGTGGTAACCACCGAGTGATTCCGTGTGTGGCCTCTTGGTGCATGACTTACTGTGTTAAATTATATCCACCCACTAAGATATGTAGAAGAGTATAATATGTGTTTCAAATTCCGCGCGATGTTCCTCTTTAACAACGGACATTGGTATAACGAAGAATTAGCATAGAATGGTGATGGCGCTCTCCCGTAATTTGACGGGTGTCAAGGAAGCGGAGAAATAATCAACCGACTTCGCGACTGTTACAGTTTCGAAAGTAAAATGCAACTAATCGATGAAGCTCACGGCGAAATAACTGGACAAATAAAGATTTTCCCTATTTCTGCTTTGAACTTCTTTTTTATATTTTCTGAAGTTTTATTAAACACCGTATCGGGGACTTGCTGTCTGCCACAAACGTTTTTGCATTGAGAACTGGAAACAACTGTAAATTGGGATCCATACCTTAAAATAAAAAGCCAAATTGAGCATATGTCGTGCATACAAACATCCCCCGTTTATCTTGAAAACTACAAATTTGGCGTCCCGACACTCATGTCATGCATGTCTCACCTTGTATATATGTTATAGCATGTTAGTGTGAACTTGAGCCGTTTAACTATTTATATATCTTCAAAGATACGGGCGGACTTCGCGGTGGGTATTCTATTATATAATAGATACATTATGTTATTATACCAATCATAAATATCCCGTGCATTGCATGTTATTGTCACTTTCGTACGATTTGTTATGAAAACAAACCTCAAGAACGTTACAGAACAATTTTTTTTACAGACAAACACTCGAAACTACCAATGGACAAGTTCCGTTGCGCTGTGGAAGTCGAATTAGATCCAATTATTGGGGCAATCAACAATCGCATTTAACTTACAAAAAGTTTTATTTTAATCGACCCATTCTACCTGCTATCAGTTCAATTAAAATCCAGCTAATCGACGTTTACTGCATGGTTGGGAAATGATCAGACAGAAAATGTGTAAATAACATAATTGTTCTTGCAAAGAGAATTTAGAGATGAATATTTTTCAATCCAGTTAGTATTTTCTCATAACCTATGGTAGTTCCGTCACACACCAAATAAGGAATTTACAATGAGAGTATTGTGAGTTGTAAGTTGTAGAGGCACATAATTAGTGGTAACCGACGTATAATGCGCGCGAATCTAAATAACGCAATGACGCAATATCGTGACTCTACTTATAAACAATTCAGTGTGCTTTTTGCGAGAAACTAAACAACACTCGACCTGCATTTTCTCTGACACAAAGCATGTTTTGTGAATAATGTCGCATCATGCTGTATATTCTTGAGGAAATTATCATAATTTGATATTTGCTATATTTCTAAATTATAACCTGCAAAGAAGGCCGCCCGTAGATTTAAATATAATTTAACTTGTTTCAACGCCGATCTCTGGGGACCGGTTGCCATTCTCATCTGACTAAGTTTGTGTCATTCTTACGTGCTACAATGTGGGTTCTGGCATGGCTTCACTGTCATCTGTGTTATACCTCGCATGAACCGACTTGCCGATAATGGTTACCTATAAGAGCCTAGATGGCGTTATTCGGTTTGTTTGGCTGATCACATAATATCAAGGAAATAATTGGCCCACTTCGCTATGTGACAGCTTTCTAAGAGCGAATGCAGATAATCAATGAAGTTCAGCAATCTCGTGAAAAAAACTGGACAAATCACGAGTTTTAAATGGCAGATCCGCTGATTTGGCTTTTTAAAACGCAATACTTCTCACTTAAATAAGTGATTTTGCTGCTCCGTGCTTTTAACAGAGGTTAAATCGGTATATGAGAACCCGTATTTTCGGAAGGCTTGATCTCCGCTGGGACACAGAAGGCAATAGTCCTGTTTTAAAAAGTGACAATAAATCAACGATCCATCACGCCGACAAATTGCAAGTCGTCCCCAGCGATTCTTTGAGTCGGTGTGCTCGGACTCAACAACTTATCCATGTATGCGCGCAAAGCTGGACAGAGAACGACCTTGTCATCTTGGGGTCCCATTACTTCGCCTACAAAATAACACGAACTGTTTCACTTGATTTATATACGTGCCACCCCTTTGACCAAGAGAAATATTATGGTGTTTAAGAAACTATATATCAAACTCTATCGCAACGACAGCTCCCAATATATATATATATCTCATAACAATATAGATACTGCGCCATGTGAATCGTCTCATCTCAATTTTTGCAAACGAGCACTTGGGGTAAACAGGAAAGCACCAAATCACGCGGTACGTGCTGAGCTTGGTAGATACCCCGTTGTTTATGAAGCATTATCTCGTGCTACTAAATATGCGTTAAAAATATCGACTGCAGAAAAACATTCCCTCGTTCATAAATCAGCCACAATGTCCGATGACCGCATAATCCCAAAATAAGTGGTCCTTTAACTTTGACATTCCAAAACTCACGGAAATTATTGATAAAACTTATCAGTATTTGAAGAAAATTCAACACACTATTTGTGATAGTTTCAAGGTGGACCATGTGTCGTGTTTCAGAAGAGATATATATAACGATGAAAAACCATCAGGTAAGAACAAATTGAGGGTGTATAGAGAAATAATAAGTGATTACCGATTGGAGCCATATTTGGCCATAGTAAATAATATGGAAGTAAGAAAGATCTTCAGCAAATTGCGGATTAGCAATCATACTCTAGAAATTGAAAAAGGGCGCCATAATCAACCGAAGATTCCTGTAGACAAGAGAATATGCAGAAAGTGTGGATTGGAAACGGAAACCGAGGAACATTTTATTTTAAAATGTCCTATTTACAAAAGCATTCGTCTCCGTTTCTTTGACAAAATAAATAAAGTAAATCACAAGTTTATTAATATGACTGATGCCCAAAAATTCATTTTCATACTGCGAAATGACAAAACAGAAACGTGCAATATCATCTGTAACATGGTCCGTCTCTTTTTCCACAAAAGGTCTGAAACACCAGATTTTCAAGAACAAACATGAAAAAAAATTCCATTTTAATTCTGATTACAATTGTGTATACTTATTGTATCATATATATATTTATTGTTATTTATGTTGTGACATCGGCCCCGTGTGGGTGTAATTGTCAATAAACTTATCTTATCTCATATATACATTTATTTTGAAGACCTCTGTCTGTCTGTCTGTCTGTTTGTTTGTCTGTCTGTCTGTCATTAATACAAATCTACGATTCTCGACCGATCGGGACGAAACTTGGTACGTGTGTGTAGTTTGACCAGGCGGTGGACGTTGTCGTATTGGCGAGCCCGTGCGGCGCCCGCTTCGCGCATGCGCAGACGAGATCTCGGAAACGGGTGGAGCTATCGACTTGAAATTTGGTATGTGAATGTATCTTGCCCCGGATACGAATTATATCGGGTCGCCGAGCCCGTGCGGCGCCAGCTTCGCGCATGCGCAGACGAGATCTCGGAAACGGGTGGAGCTATCGACTTGAAATTTGCTATGCGAATGTATCTTCCCCCGGATACGAATTTTATCGGGTCGCCGAGCCCGTGCGACGCCAGCTTCGCACATGCGCAGACCGGATCTCGGAAACGTGTGGAGCTATCGGCTTGAAATTTGGTATGTGAATGTATCTTGCCCCGGATACGAATTTTATCGGGTCGCCGAGCCCGTGCGACGCCAGCTTCGCGCATGACTTGAAATTTGGTTTTTGAATAGCCCAGACAACGTCGGGCTCATCGGCTAGTATATATATATATGATATTAATGTATATACTTCAATGTGTGTGCATTACTGTGGGAGAGGAGCAATGACTAAGTGCCATCACTTGTGCTCCGATCCCTTTGTGATATAATTATTTCAATAAACTATGTTTTATCTAAACTACCTGTTCTGTAGATCATATATTATACATTGTTTTCAGTCAAATATTAGTCCCAAATGGGAATCAGTTGGTAAACGACGAGGAATGTTAGGTTAATTGATTCCCCAAAAAAATGGAAAGTTTGACGTAGTTTCAACTAACAGGGTTTGCAAATGGAATTCTGGTCTGGTTCGGGAGGCAGTTAGAATTCTAAGCGGTAAACCACTAAGGGAAGTTAAACAACTGTGTGTATATACGCAAGTTTGTAAGTTTCGTTTCGGGGGTCGCGCAGTTGAGAGAATTTCCGGTGAAATGAACCTTCCGTAACCCTTAGAATAAGGTGTTATGACAGATTTGGATGTAAACGACATCGAGTTATGACATAGCGGCTGAAACGACGATAAACACCAAGCTAAATCAATTGTCACTCGTCATCACGAACATCGATTTGATGCATGTTTCAACTATACTGTCATGTACACATTCCATCATTCGTATAGTTTTTCATTTGATTTGTTCCTATACGGCACTTCATTTTGTGCGACAGGAAGCAGGCCCACTTCGATCATGCAATCCCTGTAGAATATCATCACTTTTTGTCACCTATTGACAACGTTGTACAAATAGACAATCAACACGCTTGATTGTCCTGAATATTGCTCCTAACTATGTACCTATAGTGTGATCGTTGGAGCAACAAACAGGTCCGAACGCTCTATATATTGAACGCAGCTGAAGATAGTTATCACCATTCGTGGTCTGCAACCTAACTTCACACGACGCATAACTACATGTATAGTTGAGAAAGGTTTTCGCCGCGTCATTCAACATCCCACACAATCCCTGAGGAAAAAAATCGAGTTACTTGTTTAGCGTCGTCTTTCGGATGTTGCTTTGTCCTTTACTGTCTACATAAGAGCAAATTAGCAAACAACATATTGCACAAACATGCGATGGTAATCAATGGGAGAGTTTTCTTGGTTTCAGATTCATTAGCATAGAATGCTGATGGCGCTCTCCCGTAATTTGACGGGTGTCAAGGAAGCGGAGAAATAATTAACAGACTTCGCGACTGTTACAGCTTTCGAAAAGAAAAAGCAACTAATCGATGAAGTTCATACAGCAATCTCGCGAAATAACTGGTCAAATAAAGATTTTCCTTATTTCGACTTATAACTTTTTTAGTATTTTCTGAAGTTTTATTAAACACCGCTCCAGGGTCTAGCTCTCTGCCACAAACGTTTTTCATTTAGAAGGGGGAACAACTCTAAATTAGTAATAGTAAGCATACTTTTGCATATGTCTTGCATGGCAACATGCCCTGTTTCTCTTGGAAACGACAAATTTGGCGTCCCGACATCCATGTGATCTCTCAGATTGAATATAAGTTATAACATGTTAGGGTGAGCTCGAGCCGTTTTCTCTGTTTATATACCTTTAAAATTAAACTAATTTAACTTATCTCAAACCCGTTATTTGGTGACAGGCCGGCATTCTCATCTGACAAAATTTGCGTCATGCTTGCGTACTACAATGTAGGTTCTGGCGCGGCTTAATTTCGCATAGTGTGTCACTTCGGCTCCGTAGCATAGGTAAATAGCTCGTGTCACTTCGGCTCCGGATCAGAAGTAAATAGCTCGTGTCACTTCGGCTCCGGATCAGAAGTAAATAGCTCGTGACACTTCGGATCCGGAACAGAAGTAAATAGCTCGTGTCACTTCGGCTCCGGAACAGAAGTAAATAGCTCGTGACACTTCGGCTCCGGAACAGAAGTAAATAGCTCGTGTCACTTCGGCTCCGGATCAGAAGTAAATAGCTCGTGTCACTTCGGCTCCGGAACAGAAGTAAATAGCTCGTGTCACTTCGGCTCCGGAACAGAAGTAAATAGCTCGTGTCACTTCGGCTCCGGAACAGAAGTAAATAGCTCGTGTCACTTCGGCTCCGGAACAGAAGTAAATAGCTCGTGTCACTTCGGCACCGGAACAGAAGTAAATAGCTCGTGTACCATCGGCTCCGGATCAGAAGTAAATAGCTCGTGTCACTTCGGCTCCGGAACAGAAGTAAATAGCTCGTGTCACTTCGGCTCCGGAACAGAAGTAAATAGCTCGTCTCACTTCGGCTCCGGAACAGAAGTAAATAGCTCGTGTCACTTCGGCACCGGAACAGAAGTAAATAGCTCGTGTACCATCGGCTCCGGATCAGACGTAAATAGCTCGTGTCACTTCGGCTCCGGAACAGAAGTAAATAGCTCGTGTACCATCGGCTCCGGATCAGAAGTAAATAGCTCGTGTACCATCGGCTCCGGATCAGAGGTAAATAGCTCGTGTCACTTCGGCTCCGGATCAGAAGTAAATAGCTCGTGTACCATCGGCCCCGGAACAGAAGTAAATAGCTCGTGTCACTTCGGCTCCGGAGCATAGGTAAATAGCTCGTGTCACTTCGGCTCCGGATCAGAAGTAAATAGCTCGTGTACCATCGGCTCCGGATCAGAAGTAAATAGCACGTGTCACTTCGGCTCCGGAACAGAAGTAAATAGCTCGTGTACCATCGGCTCCGGGTCAGAAGTAAATAGCTCGTGTCACTTCGGCTCCGGGTCAGAAGTAAATAGCTCGTGTCACTTCGGCTCCCGAACAGAAGTAAATAGCTCGTGTACCATCGGCTCCGGATCAGAAGTAAATAGCTCGTGTCACTTCGGCTCCGGAACAGAAGTAAATAGCTCGTGTACCATCGGCTCCGGATCAGAAGTAAATAGCATGTGTCACTTCGGCTCCTGAACAGAAGTAAATAGCTCGTGTACCATCGGCTCCGGGTCAGAAGTAAATAGCTCGCGTCACTTCGGCTCGGATCAGAAGTAAATAGCTCGGGCCACTTCGGCTCCGGGTCAGAAGTAAATAGCTCGTGTCACTTCGGCTCCGGATCAGAAGTAAATAGCTCGTGTCACTTCGGCTCCGGAACAGAAGTAAATAGCTCGTGTCACTTCGGCTCCGGATCAGAAGTAAATAGCTCGTGTCACTTCGGCACCGGAACAGAAGTAAATAGCTCGTGTCACTTCGGCCTCCGTAGCAGAAGTAAATAGATTGTGTCACTTCGGCTCCGGAACAGAAGTAAATAGCTCGTGTACCATCGGCTCCGGATCAGAAGTAAATAGCTCGTGTACCATCGGCTCCGGATCAGAAGTAAATAGCTCGTGTACCATCGGCTCCGGATCAGAAGTAAATAGCTCGTGTCACTTCGGCTCCGGAACAGAAGTAAATAGCTCGTGTCACTTCGGCTCCGGAACAGAAGTAAATAGCTCGTGACACTTCGGCTCCGTAGCAGATGTAAATAGCTCGTGTCACTTCGGCTCCGGAACAGAAGTAAATAGCTCGTGTCACTTCGGCTCCGGAAAATAAGTAAATAGCTCATGTCACTTCGGCTCCGGAACAGAAGTAAATAGCTCGTGTCACTTCGGCTCCGGAACAGAAGTAAATAGCTCGTGACACTTCGGCTCCGTAGCAGAAGTAAATAGATCGTGTCACTTCGGCTCCGGAACAGAAGTAAATAGCTCGTGTCACTTCGGCTCCGGAACAGAAGTAAATAGCTCGTGTCACTTCGGCTCCGGAACAGAAGTAAATATATCGTGTCAATTCGGCCCCGAAACAGAAGTAAATAGCTCGTGTCACTTCGGCTCCGAACAGAAGTAAATAGCTCGTGTCACTTCGGCTCCGGAACAGAAGTAAATAGCTCGTGACACTTCGGCTCCGTAGCAGAAGTAAATAGCTCGTGTCACTTCCGCTCCGGAACAGAAGTAAATAGCTCGTGTCACTTCGGCTCCGGAACAGAAGTAAATATCTCGTGTCAATTCGGCTACGGGACAGAAGTAAATAGCTCGTGTCACTTCGGCTCCGGAACAGAAGTAAATAGCTCGTGTCACTTCGGCTCCGGAACAGAAGTAAATAGCTCGTGTCACTTCGGCTCCGGAACAGAAGTAAATAGCTCGTGTCACTTCGGCTCCGTAGCAGAAGTAAATAGCTCGTATTACTTCGGCCCCGGAACAAAAGTAAATAGCTCGTGTTACTTCGGCTCCAGAGAAGAAGTAAATAGCGCACGTCACTTCGTCTCCGGGATATTCCACTAAGCGTCGGCTATACTGGTGACGTATCTAAAATATCCATCATCCGCTCCTCCATATTTCTCTCATTATCTTGTTCTCGTTCTCTCTATCTCTCTACCCTAACTTCCGCGCTTCTCGTCTAGTCATATACAATTTCAATGCATTAGCTAATATCTAGTCAACCACTCTATTTATACCCAACTAAAACGTAGAAACAACCACTCTATTTATACCCAACTAAACCGCATAAACCAGATACAAGATCTTCGTGCCATGATGCTTTAGTGAGATTTTCTCGAGATGACATGGTACATGTACCAACCATGATCTTGTATAATTATATCCTACCATCTTTAAAATATAGGGTATGTTCGTCCTGAGTTGGTGGAACTACCTTAAAAAGCTGATGGCGTAATTAATGTCGTTTCCGTTTCCAACCGATACAACACCTCCAAACATCCGATACGATACATTACCTCTATCGCTATGTGTTTGTCTTATGTATCTGTATATATGTATATGTATTGTTAATTCTTGTGTTGGAATAAAGTATCACTCATGGTGGTTTGTGGACCAAAATACACCTAAACATATTCGCTTTTGAAATTGTTCACGTATCGAAGTAGTTCGATAAATACCCAAGCAACTTTTCCACCAGCATTGTATGTCCCAAAAAGACACATAGAAGTCACAAAAGCTACAACTTCAAACACAAAAATTTGACCCGTTCGGAAATGGTTGATTTCGTGGCGTGGGTGTGGCCATACGTTAACACTGTGGCCTAGCCATGGAACAGTTTTAGTTCCTTTTAACCATGTGTGACATGTGGATAACGAAATTAAAACAAATATTGTTTAAAAACATTCGTCAATGTCATTTAACTTCAATTGAATTTTGGGTTGAAGTTTCTTAGTATGTATGGTCACGGAGAATGACTTTGCTGGCAATACAAGGATGTCAGTTCACAGCGTGTATGTGGACTCGGGTGCATGTTTCGCAGTTATGACTTTCTGGAATTAAAATTTCCTGCCTATTATAATCGCTTTTATGCGAACTAGTGACCCGTGCAGTTGATGTTTCCTTCACACGTTTACAATTACAAGAGAATGATGGTTGACACATCGGTCAAGGTCAGGGGTTATACGCCATTAAATCGTACACTCGTATCCCATTGCTATCGTATGAACATATTAAAATGTCACACCTCATGTTTGTTGTATCTCGCCCGATATAATCCTGATCGATGTTGCATAACAGTAGAAGTATTATGACACCCGGAGTGTGAGATTTAACGCCTCGTTTGCCAAAGAATTAAGACGAGTTATACATACGATATGTCGGGATTATCGGCTGCATGAAGTATCTTGTTTATTCTTTGTTCCACATTGTGAATAGCTACATGCGTATATTACGCTCAGGTTGTAGCCGTGTTATCGGGTATAGCACGTAAAATGGGCATATTAACCATGAATCTTTCGTTGAGATGAATCTATATTCTTTCTTGATTAACCCTTTCTATATTAAATGGATTCTTCCACTCAGTTATCAAAGTAAAACATTGAATAATCTATTATTCACCTGGAGGGGTGTTCAGGGAAAATAAGCAGACGACAGAAAAAATAAGTGCAGAAGGAGTCCTACTTATTGGAGTGAAATGTTCATATCATAAGTTCAACAAACTTATAATCTAAACAATCCCTCACGCAGCTACTCATCACTGAGTATTTAGTATAGAAAGGGTTCACACATAACAAGCGGAAATTCAAAGACACACCATTTCCGCGCATGCAGCTCCATGTCTATAATAGTCAATCGGCGTATACATACATATACATGTAGCATTAGTGGTGCATCCTAGTCCAATCGGAACGGATATACAAGGCTCATCAAGCCGACATATTAAGTTGTGCAATAGCCTTCCACTTAATTAGCTCAAGAGATGGTGGCCCTTGAATTAAATTCCTACATTACAAAGGTATAGGGTATCCGGATTCATATCAGTGGGCTAGTACTGTCAGATAGCTAGGGGTGGTCCGGTCGGTCCCGTACATAGTACAAGAAATCGACGATAAGTTAGGAGGTAACAATGTTGGTTCCGCTCGAACTACCGACTTGGGGAATGGAACTCTGGAAAGATAGTACATGTACATCTCGTTCGTGCTCCTGTGGCGGTACGGTCCGATGTGATTTATGGGAGGCCTTTTTTCACATTTATTAGCTAATGGTACTTAAGTGTAAGTGAATTACGCTTAATCGTAATACATTGTTTATCCCCATTATAATTCACGTCGACCGAAAAAATCATGCTATTCACACGATAATCTGCCAACGAGTTGTTGAACTGGAAATGATTGACAATTTATAAACAATCCATAACACTTCCTCTTAGAAATTGTGCTCCACTCAATGAAGATATAGTTCCATATCTCGAATAAAAATAAACCGAGCGATCCAAAGGAATCCGCGAAATACATCGACTCAAATGTCACTATCACGCCAATTAATTGACATCGAATATACATAAATTATATTAATAATTTCAGTTTTGTGGCCAAGTTGCGCCAAGGTATTACACCACTGATATGCCATTGTCATTGCAATGGCGGCAATGCATCAGTCACTGTGGTCAAGCACTGTGTAGGAACTGTTACATCGGAAGTCGTTCTATCGCCGGTATTGTGATGTTTTTTGCCTGATTTGTTACGGTTCCTGATAATTGAAAATAATAATTTTTGTGACAAAATCACGCATAATTATAGATATCTTGAATATATTATACTTTCCTGAATGAACAGAGGCTGCAGAAGTGCGTGTTATCGAAATCTGAACTCTAGACCACAATTAACTCGGTATTAGCGAGCTAACGCGTAAATATCAACATGTTATCACTGAAAATCAAGCCACGTGGACGCAATTTCTTTGTTTTTCGTGGCGTATAAAATATGAAACGCATTCTGAAGACAAACACTGACTATAAAGTATACCCGTGTTATTATTTTGTGAAATAGCTGAGAAAGTATCCCGATAGAGGTTGATAGTTGGGAGCTGTGTTACGGTTCTATTTCAAACCAATCATGGCTGTGACGGTTTTGTACATGATATTTATTCGAACGATTTCTGCACTTTGGTCCGAAAATCGTCTTGTGTATCTGACATTTTAAACCAGATAATGACTGTAGCTTATGTAATTTGCATAATAGAACAGGTATATTAAGAAATAACACAATAAATACCTAATACGGGAGAGTAAGGGACATTAATAGGCAGAAATACACTACTGAATGTCCCGATGAGTATAGTATCATAATCATGCCCGCCTATATAAATGACCAATGGTAATATAAATCTACTCTCAGGAGAACATGAGATGTTATATTCATTTACTTAATCTGGGCATTATTGAAAGATCCAGGTGTGACAATATTTCAATTCCAGCGCCATCATATCTCCTCCTCTGAAGTCCGCCTGAGGGACATTTACACATGTTTGTCGCCCAGACATGAATATAACTTATGAAATCACGTTCAACTGAATCATTGCTAGGTTATGACGTGATTGGGGTGGTGGGGGACTTGGGGAGGGGGTGCTTAATTGGTGTCTATCCCCAACATTGGTCAAAATGTTCAAGAGTTACAAATTTCTTATCTTACAATCGATTGGTTTGAAATTTAATACCAACAATATGTTGAAATTGTTCTCTTAGTTTGATTTGACAACAATTTAATAGTGGGGAATTTGTCATTTTTAGACCAACATTTGCATACTTTCCTACACTTTAAACATGTAATCAACCATATTTGACATATACAAATGGACACCTCTTCTTTAGAGTTAATCCAAAACTGATGATGGGTGGACATGAAGTAGGGAGCAGGTGTGATCTAGTGTTCTATATCTCATTTACCCCCCCCCCCCCCCAATTGGCAAGAAACTGGTCTTAAAGGACAAAGAATCTAATTCCATTTAATTAATATGCTTTGTATTAAATAGTAATCAACCATATTTGACATATACAAATGGACACCTCTTCTTTAGAGTTAATCCAAAACTGATGATGGGTAGACAGGAAGTAGGGAGCAGGTGTGATCTAGTGTTCTATATCTCATTTACCCCCCCCCCCCCCCAATTGGCAATAAACTGGTTTTAATGGACAAAGAATCTAATTCCATTTAATTAATATGCTTTGTATTAAATAATGTATGCCATTTTGCTAAATTAATCATCTCTCTCTCTCTCTCTCTCTCTCTCTCTCTCCCTATCCCTCTATCTCTCTCCATCTGTTGGGAACATTTCCAATCTTGTGGGGGTGGGGCGCCAGGTTGGAAACTTCCAACACTTGGGAATCTTGAAGCCAGTCTAGATGATTTTCAGGTTCAGATATCCACATTTTCTCACTGGGCCCATGTATCCTGAGTTTCTCCCCCGGTTTTCATGGTGGCCAATTAAAGGCTACTGATCATTTCACTTCAGAATGGCATACATCTAGAGCTATAATGTGTCATGCAGTTGGGTAAAACCAAAGTCCAGGCCTTGTGCATGAGTTTGGTCTGTTTCAAGGGGATGGTGCGGTTGGAAATTCCAATGAGGACGCCCCAACACTGGAGACCCTCCAGCCCACGTTCCTGCTCACTTGACACGTTATCAGCGAGGAATAATAATGTGCCTTATAATAGCCAGGTTCAGACACCCATAACACTGATTTCTAATGATGCATTTGTATGAATGTTTAGCTAATAATTCAAACAATCTGTTACTGCACGTTGAATTTAATAGCTCATCATTCCTACAAATGAATCAATAGGATTCAAGTCAATTCTCATTACAGCGCATTTAGTAACAAAAGGTTTAACATCCATATAATAATATTTGTAACTGTAGGATTCTTTGCTTTTTTATATCTTCTATGAAAAAATCAGAGATCCCTATAGTCAATCTAAAATATGATTGAATGAAAGATTATCGTGCTTGTATATGCTTTAACAGCTGCATATTCTAGAATTCTAGAATTTAACCTAGATAATCAGCATCCAGCAAGCGGGTGCCCGACATAAACATCATAAACTGCGTAATCAGAACATTGTATGGGGGTCAACGAACTTTTAACGTCTTATTTTTGGCTTATTGTTGAGTAAAATACGTCTACGAAAATAGACAACCCTAGCCGATGTGCACCCTCATCGTCCGGGCTATTTAGGGATTTATTTGTGATCGTCTCCGCCTGGACAAACTATTGTTCGATCGGCCCGGAAACATGCCTATATGAGCGAATATGGCCAAGGTCAAGGACACGGTCGCACGTGAAATTGAACCCACCCATATTGTTCCCGGGATCAAAGTAGGAATACATTATACCAAATTTGAATCGGATCGGTAGAGGTCCAAAAACATGCCTATATGAGCGTATATGAGCGAGATCAAGGTCAAGGACACGGTCGCAAGTGAAACTGGACCCGCCCATATTGTTCCCGTGATCAAAGTAGACCCGGCTACCAAATTTGAGTAGGATTGGTCGAGGTCCAGAATCATGCCTATATGAG
This sequence comes from Siphonodentalium dalli, assembly GCA_032622095.1. NCBI lineage: Eukaryota > Metazoa > Mollusca > Scaphopoda > Gadilida > Siphonodentaliidae > Siphonodentalium > Siphonodentalium dalli. The sequence goes on from CP136068.1 coordinate 50,971,863, forward strand.
CCAGGTCAAGGTCAAGGACACGGTCGCAAGTGAAATTGGACCCGTCCATATTGTTCCCGTGATCAAAGTAGACCCGGCTACCAAATTTGAGTGGGATTGGTCGAGGTCCAGAAACATGCCTATATGAGCGTATATGAGCGAGGTCAAGGTCAAGGACACGGTCGCAAGTGAAATTGGACCCGCCCATATTGTTCCCGTGATCAAAGTAGACCCTGCTACCAAATTCGAGTGGGATTGGTCGAGGTCCAGAAACATGCCTATATGAGCGTATTTGAGCGAGGTCAAGGTCAAGGACACGGTCGCACGTGAAATTGGACCCTCCCATATTGTTCCCCGGATCAAAGTAGACCTAAACACCAAATTTTAGTCGGATCGGTCAAGTCGAGTCTATAACACAAATACATACATACAGACAGAAGTTCAAAAAAATATAATAGATAAAATAAATACAAGACAGATAACTCTATATATCCCGTCTACGCTCACGCTTTCCGAAGTCCAACGCTATGAAATGTCACTATTGTTAACCGGCTATTGACTCATGGAAATGTTGGGTCTGCAAAACGCTTTTATTTTTCAAACTAGCTGGCGACTTTGTGAATTTTGATAGGCGTAACACAGCTTATTGCATAAGCATAGAAAGGCAGTGTAATTCATCGAAATTAATGACAAGTGGTGCAAATTTCAACTTAATGCATAGTTTGTTGTGTTTATCTTTGTATAATTTCACAAAATTGGCAGTTTGAACCATGTACCATGGCAAATATTAGCCATAGCTTTACCCGTATAGAACGATTAAATGGGGAGAGAACCGACTCGATCAGGAGAGAATCCAAACAATTATCAAAATTCGTGGTTTTTGTCGTTGTTTTGACTCGCACAATGAAAGTTTCGTTATTAACACGCTCATTGGTGCCACAGATTGTGATGGGATTGAAAATAACTAATTGAATTATCATCTAGATGCCTCAAAATTGCGTTTTAACTGTCAAAAAGTCGTGAAAATGTATAATATCGATCATCAGGAACCGTCACAAATCAGTCAAGAACCATCACAAACCGGCGATAGAACGATTTCCGATGTAACAGTTCCTACACAGTGGTGGTCAAGGCTTCGAACAACATTTCGCTCTTTGAAACGTCATGTTCGCTGTCAATTACGTCATAATTACGACGTTCTTAGAAAGACCTGATTCAATTAATATGGTTTGTCTGAATAACTTGAATTTTCCCGACATTAATTGAATCAAGCCGATGTGTAATTCAATCATATCTCTTCTTCGAATTTCCCGCTGTTTATATTGTTGTCCCTAGTAACGAACGTATACTTGCGATCAGAACCGCGTAATGATTTAGATGTTTTAATCGGTGAACAGGCCTCCAGCGAGCGTAAAATCAAATGTTTTACGCCAGCTACATCCTGTTCCCATCTGCATGCACACAATCGACCAATCAGCGTCGTCGTAATTTACCTGCCTGGAGACTGAATGAGTGAAGTAGAATTAAACTTAAGCGTAAATCATTTAGTTGGCTAATAAATGTTAAAAAGGCCTCCCATAGCTGTCTGCATTTAGACGGACCAGTCCATGACGCGAGTTTATGAGATTTACAAGGAACAACAATGTGTTGAATTTTCTATATCATACTCAGAACCTGGTTAATCGGATTCTAACACACAGTGCATCAAGTGCCGATCTGAGAAGCGGAGAGTGGATGAACATCATTCGAGTTAATCTTCAAGTTCTCACCGTGGGGTGTAATGAAATCAGATATAAACACACTCTTCAAGCTCTCATCGTGGGGTGCAATGCAATCAGATATAAACACAATATTCGCTGACGTGAGGCGTATTCTCTGTCAGATGTATTTCACCTGTACTTTGGTCCTTGATGTGAATGTTGTCTTGCTTGACAAAGTACATATGTATTCTGATCTCCACCCAACGGCTTCATATCGGTGTGTTCTCATTATTTTCGGGTAGTAAATATAGAACACATATATAACACAATAATGGGACATCATTAGGAAAATATGCAACTATATACCTCTACTCTTTACTTGTCTCTGTTCTTATTTTCTTTTTATATAAAGCATCTATTTTAAGCATTAACAATATTCCTGTAATCAGTGGAAATGCTGGAACTGCTACAATGTAATTAGTTATTGGAATAAAAGTATCAAACAAGAAACCTAGAGACGTTTCCTCGTGCATAGCAACGTAAATCTGAAAATCCCAAAAACAGATTTTTACGGAATTTTCTCACTGTCACTCAAATCTCTCAAAATCATCGTTTGCTCCACTATACATTTTCAGATCGGGTCCTATCTGGTACAACATATACCACGATCCAATGTGGCGCCGATGTACGGTGGCTGATTTGCGACATTGTCAATACGTAAACTATCTCGAGATCTTGACATATTATCTCGACATATTTTCTCGAGATTTCGACTTAATATCCCGAGATCTCGATATATATATCTCGAGATATCGACATAGCATGCATATTAGGAATAGGGTCGTGCATGACCCGTATCCCCATGGCTAGGGACAGGATTACGGTTATGATCTCGACCCGTCCTGTCCCGATTAGCGCTCTGTGGTCAATGGTAGCGTTAGTGTAACATCCCACCCGACCCACCTCATCAGTTTCCATCCCGTCCCGGTCACCGTTATGCTTTTGGTTCTGTCCTGACACTTCTCGTCGTATAGTTGAGTCGATCAGAGTTAGAGTTATGGATGTGATTATGCATGGTCCCAACAAGGCCATCCTGGTTAGGATCAGGTTACGGTTACGGTTACGGTTATGGGTTATATGGTTAGGGATATGTAACTTCCCGCCATGTCCCAATACAACCATGCAGTCGCATTCCAGTTAGTGGTATAGGGTGTTACATGGTCAGTTTTAGAAGGTTATGGTTAGTGTTCCGTCCCAACACACCCGCCTTGTCCCTGGGATAACTTGGGGTGGGCCACTCCACCACACCATTTATTTGGCCGAAATCGAATGTTTCCGAATAAGGAATACATGTATACGGTGGACTCGTGGTGTTATTGTCAAATCAACGCTGAACTGTATAGCACTATAGCATATACTTACTCGTGATGTATCGGATATACCTATATATCCTATTGTACTCCCCTGATCAATTTACCCATGTATCCCAATTTCCGCCAATCATGGTCCAACCATTTTGGCTATATGGTTAATTATTTAATTATAATTGTTTATTAATTCCCATTTAAGTCGTCTGGTGTCAACGGCACCTAACCCATGGCACTCCTCATGTCAATTCACCATTGTAAATCAATTTTCGACTACCATATTTCAATCCTTTTGGGTAGATAATGAATTAGGTAGTTAAATTAATTAATAGTGCCGTTTTAAGACAATCTGATGTCAATGGCATCTATCCCATGACACTTCCCGGGTCAATTGACTCCGGTTTACAAATGTTCAGCTCCAAAGGGTCCAGCCGTTTGGTCGCCCATAGCCCGACAGAGAAGCAGACAAACAAACAAAATTGAGTTTTATTAGTACAGATTACTGACCATATAAGGTTGCCATTTAACTAACAGGAAAAACTATAAATTATTAAAGGTGATGGTGTAAACACGTTTAATTGATGAGTTACAACTGTGGCATGTAACAACAACAAAAAAACATCCTTATCGTGTGACAATACATAATTGATGCGCATCGCATTCTGCTCATATTCTCTATCCTCTATTAGTTGATGTGAGATTTATATATATTTGAGTACGATTTCGACATACCTGGCATGAGTTTTAACACCATTTTATTATCCGGTTATTCTTTATCAGCTGATATGGGATGTATATAAGTTTGATCGCGATTTCGACATACCTGGTATGAATTTTAACACCATTATATTACCGGCGTATTAATTTCTCGCTGCGCATCGGTGGAACACTGGGCGCTGTATAATGATATCGGATTCGATCTATCAGCACCAGTGCGTAAATCAGAGTATATAGCGCGCTTGGTCGACATAAAACTTTCATCCACTATGGTAGTGGCGGTCGGGAGCCCGGGATTAATGCTGGTGGTTCCTGTTCACGCCTCCGCTGTATAGCTTACCGCAGGTAAATACTCTGTTGAGTGGTGGACACTTTTGGCTACTCGTTTACACAGTGTAGCTCACGACAAACCTCACCGCGCACACGGAGCTTTTATTCGATTTGATTTACTGAGTCGGAGCTGTTTTAGATATGTGAGTAACTTGAAAACTTTTCCCTTATATCTGACTCTTATATAAACGCATAGCTATACTATTATGGACAGGGTGGCGTGCGTCATGCACCCAACTTTGTTAACTTCATTGTTAACAGTTGCAAAATCCATGCCGGACACAACATCGGTTGAAAAATTCACACCAAGTATTGGTTGATATCGTTCTTAAATTTTGATTTTTCAACCAGTATCATGGATATTTAGCACGAAATTTCACTGTGGACCAAAAGACGCCTAATTTGCAACTTGAGGTCATATTTTTGGACCGAAATTGCTATCAATTGGAATTTGTTTCGCCTAAGGGGGTGCAAGGTCAGATTAGCTTGGATATTTTCAACAGACAGAAAGCTCGAGCTTGAGGTATCGATTCGAAAATTCCACCTCAAGGGCGGGGTACAAATGGTACTTCCAGAAGTTGTAATTTACAAATATCGATTAAGCAAGTGTGCGCACTGAAAGACATAATATAAGTTTATATAACGTACATACATGTATGTGAACATGAGAATAAATTACGGTTACTCAATAAACATACGCGTTATATATAAAGCTTCAATGGACCCCATGCATGGGGCAGTACAAAAAACTGCAGCTCGCGATGCCAGGGTCGTAGTGTCAACGACACATTTTAACCCACCACGAATATTTCTTACTGGATAATTTAAAAACCCAAAATATAACAATGAATCATAATCTAGAATTTTACAGTTAACATTCTTCTTATTGTACAAGGTAGTAAAATTACATCGAGACCCACCGAGTTCAATCACTGTATTTTATTTGCATATTTGTCGAGAAGGGGAAATTTATTTTTATGTCGATCAGATTTCTCAACAATTTCCCTGTTGTTCTTCGGATGATTGTGGTTAGTTGTTGTTGCTGTTCTCGTATTCTCCATAGCAGACGTGAGGGTTGCTCTATACTATATATATATATCGAGTTGATTAGAAAACCCATCCACAACCCACGAGTATTCCTATACATGGTTTTCTCGCTTCATTTAAGATGATTGGGAATCGATGTACATGTATACGATGGTTGGGTGTCAGACGATTGTTCAGTTGTTTTGGGAATTGCTATTCCTAAGCTTATCGATATCAGAGTGAATTCAAACTCGTCGGTGCCTTTCAATTTTCCGATCGACCTACATATCGGTAATCATAGCACCGATGTATTGGGATGCCTGATCCAATTATATGTGTTAAAAAGTACAATGAGAATTGTTCCCTTCAATGTCACGAAACAAAGTTTTGTGGTATGTATTCGATTACATAGACACCACATTGTTGTTGTTGCTGTTGTTGTTGCGGTCAATTATACCAACACTCAATTCAATTCAATTCAATTTTATTCTCGTCACCATATAGTGATAGTACAGATTATATCAAAATGAGATACATATAGATATATGCATATGCATGCGTTATAATATACAGATAGATATATGCATATGCATGCGTTTTATGCTAATTCCAGGCATTGAATGTTCACACTGCTAAAGTTTCTCGAATCTAAGCATACTCGTGCACCAATCAATCCTTCAATTTATACTTCTGCATTTGTGCCAAATCTGAAATATGACGCGCGATAAATAATTGAATACAATTGCCGAAATGTAAGAGCAAAAACGTCGTCTTCAGTCAACGGTTTGAAAAAGCAATATATAGGGTACTGTCATTCCATTATGTTGACAATGTGTTAAGATGTCAGTCCAATGAACGGGTGGACAGTGCCGACCATGTGGTACAACTCATGTGCGTTTACAAACTCCATGCAGCTCCCTCTTCGTTGTCACTGCGATATAGCACTGCCACAAGGATGGTACTTTGCGGACCGATACATCTATTTTTACATATCGTCGGAACTATATTTAGTCACCTTTTATCTTATTTTGACCACCACAAGTTTGCAATAATGGTAATTATTTCGGTATTGATAAGAACAATATAGACTGAGCCAGACATAGACAATTTTAATCCTAAAACATAAGAACTAAGAACACGTAAGAAATCCTTACCAAATGTCCTTATGGCAGTGATATCTCAGCGGAGCGAAGGGAGATAACTATGCCTGGAGTTTGGTGCGTTTATCTAATTTTGGGATAATCCATTCTGATCACCAGATGTGACGGTTTGGACCAGGCCATGTTTTAAGCCGGATACTTGCTTCGGACTGTGTATTATTTCAACAAATATAGCGATCACGGCCTGCGGCCTCGGTGGATCCATTCACTGAAATAATGTACAGTTTTGTTATCAGCCATTATCCTATACTTATACATGTATCACACTTTTGGATACAACCGTTTATTTGCTTTATCGTATGAGGGTGGGGACTTTTTTCTCATGTTAATATATTTATACCATGTTATTTGATATGGCGCATTTGAAAATCAATAATGATGAATATTGTACCGAAATACCGGTATATAGAACTATGTGCACAATATTATCATAGCCTGAGCGAGTCTCATCTGTTTCATGCACGAGTTTCACACAGAAGTGGGAAAAAACGCTCTTTATATACTGGATAGAATATCATTGAACACTCTGTCGTTTCAAAGTGGAAATTTTCAACCTACCTTCGGGTTTAGATTCAGACCTAAATCCAAATACTTTGGATAAAATTGTGTCACCGTTTGCCCAGACCCTTCGATCTGTTGTAAAATTCCAACCCAACAGTTAATATCACTAGATATTCTTCAACTAATATAAGGGGGAAATTCGGTCTTATTTTGACTGAAACTAAATGTAGGCCTAGCACTTGATTGGAACCTGGGTTTAAAACACTACACTTTACTTATCAATTTACTAATTCCCGCGTTTTGATGTCGTAATGTACGACCACACGGTGGGAAACGGGCGAAGAATCCATTGGTAGTGATTGGTCTTCTGGTGTCATGTCATCAGTTTGAGTTGTTATGTCAAATATACTCTGGAATCCAGGTTCTGAATACTGAATGACATAATGGGACAATGTGAAGTAATGGTTGGAGTTAATAACAGTCATGGCAGTGTCATATTGATTCTAGGTAGAACGTTTTCGTGAACCAAAGGAAATGCGGAAATGAAAGAAGTTAAATTAGCATGCATAATTATGGATGTGGCCATGGTTCACTATAATAATAATGGCACCTTTCATGTTATTTATATAGGCCGATCGTTCTATATCCTAATGCCTCAAACTGTTCTAATTATTTTCGACTAGGAGTTATCAGATGTTGTATCCCATAATTTGTATATATCAGTCTGCATTCATGCATCATGACAATCTACCCAACCAAGTGGCATATATAGATAAACTTCAACAGAAATGTAAACGATCGTGGGGAGGCTATTGTACGAAGAGCTCCACACATGTTCACTTGATAAACAATCCAGTTTGATCAGATAGACCTTAGTTTAAACATAATTCAGTTCATTAATAATACAACGATAAGTATACATTTCATCGTGGACCGGATTCGACATAAACTGTGCATGGTTATGTGAGCCAATTCCTGAAAGCATTCTATACTCACCCCACCTAACGTGAGTGTGATGGTCCAGATACATATTAGCGCTACTTGTATATGAGACAAACTAATTATATACATACATGTAGTAATACAAATCGCTGTGATACAAGTAAATATATTGCTTTATTTCTAGTTCAAATTTGTCACGACCCATCTTGGTCATCATATTAATGCACACGTGGACATGTACCGGTACTTGGTATGAACTAGTGACAAGAAGCAGTTTAAGCATGAGGCAATCATCAACATTCTTCCTACACATATGTTTGCCAGAATGGTAGAAGCGGGTGTCTGATCAGTTTGTGCCGATTTTCCATTCCAATCACCCAGAGTGCTCATACAAGGATTCATTTTACAAAGACTTCTATGGATACTATGTCAGAAAACTCCCGATAAACTTCGACTGGCTATCCAACCTCGTTAATCAACCAAGCCTATACCGGCGATATGCATGTGCCATGTTGAAATTATCTGAAAACCCGGGCGATCTCCAGGTTTATATTTTCAATTTCAGGCTTCAAAAGCCTGTTACTGTTAGCTATATACAGTAATCTGATTGAGTCCGTCGCTAGTATTTTTAGTTTACGAGTAGATATACTCAATCGTTATCGATATTGAAGAACGTATGGCAATCACATGGATCATTTGAATGCTGGTAACTGACAGCGCCTGAAGTAGGCAACTTCACTATTCTCTCCACATACCATTTTGGTCTCTATTGAAGTATTTATATAATATCATAATCGAGTTTGGCACAAGTCCATATACTTAACACGGTTGAACATATAGTTCTGTTTGATATAGTGAATGGTATGTACTCACCGAAAGCCCATGCGTGATAATGATATGCATATGTGTCATTCTTGCACGCTGTGATACATTGCGGAAATATGTGTATTTTAATGTCAAATTTCGACATTTCCGCCACATTGGCGGTCATCTCGATTACAACAAGATATTAATAACTTCGGATTATCTAAATCGGAGTACATTCAGTCATATATCTAACACCGAGATATCGTTCCACTGTGGTGGACATTTGTTTGACGTATAACAAAAATATAATGTTTGGCGAATTTTCACGATGCTTATTTGGAAAATAATTGTCATAAGAACTCGCTTTTTGAGTCATTGCGGTAAGGCAACTAATATGAATGTGTCATAACGTGGCGAGTATTTATTTTGAAGAAGCAAATTAGTCTACTATATTCACCTTCTACATGACAGAAACGTAATTGGGTGAAAGAGGGGAAAATTTGAGTATTATCGTATTTTGCCATCTTGGAAGCCATCTTGGATTATGTGACAATTTCTTGATCCAGTTATATGTAAATACCTTATTTAATGATCCTACTCATTTCCATCACCGATTAATTCTAACTTTCTTAAAGGGGTACTGTACGCCATTTTCATTAAATTTCAGGTGACAACAACGATCTAGTATCGATAATATATAGAAACATAGGTAATTTGAGTCGAAGATGTATTCTGTAAACGCTCAGGTTAAAGGTACGGTTGGCCTTGGCGGTGGGTATCCTGTGAAAATATTTACACCCGTCAAAAACCGCCACAAACAGAAAGAACATCAACATGTTGACAGACTTTGTCCGTATACAAATAATAAATATCGTATAAACAGTATGTTATTGCCATCTGTTTGACCATTGTTATGTAAACACAAGCATAAAAAGTAACTTTTCTGGTGTTTGTTTATATTATGATGGTAAACATAAAGAGCGTTCTTTGTTGGTGAATTCCTGATATGGAACTAATAAAGAGCGTTTATTCCATTGGTGTGTGATAGGCAGTAGCATTGTGCTGTCTTCTGTAACACAATCAGGCTCTTGCTTATGTAAAATATAGTAGGTCTTTGTGATAACATGCTGTTTACGCGATGGTCATGGTATATATGAACGAAACTGTATGCGTTTTAATGTTTTTCTGTTTACGGTGATTGGAACAAATATGAATATTTTCGACAACTAAGGCCACACGTGCCTTAAATAGGCTATCTTAAAATTTAAGAATTTAAAAGTTAATAATTTGATATAAATTGAATTTATGACTGGAGCCATAAAATGGCGTCAATTAAATTACGAATTACCGTAATCAAAAACAGTAATTGAGGGATACTGGATTGTTAAACCGATCGCACACACGATTGCTTAAAATATTATGATGATACGGGGAGAAGACTCAAGCCACTCACTGACTAGCGACGATACAATAACTTAAATGAGTATATGGGACTAGTATGCATATAATATAACTTTAATTTGATTCATTTGGTTGAAAACTTTACAAAAATTACTCGACAACGACAATTTGTATTTTTGCATTCCGGTAAATTTGTCATCCGTAACATGACTTCGTACTCAACAGACTTTCAAATAATGGAAAAATTGTTACCTTATTCTCCGATTCGGAGACTATAGAAACCAACAACAACATTTGGCGTACAGTACCCCTTTAAGAGAATAGTTAGAAATTTAAAAAAGTATATTTTGGAGAAAATTCATACCACTTCCTTTAAAACATCGCATTTGGAGAAGAAATCAAGGTTGTGATCCAAGAAAGCAACTAATGTGATGCCTAAGTGATTTTTTATCAAGACTGAAGAGAAGTATATTCCCTAATCGTCACCAGTTCCATACAATCGGAATATGATGTATGCGACATATATGGAAAATCATCAATTTTCACACTTCCGGTCGCCATTTTGGCGGCCATCTTTAATCGAGAGGACAGTTTATTATATAAAAATATAACATGGCATTACACCATACACTGTGCAAAAGGATTGTCATATATTTTATATCATAATTATATTTTTATCATGAAATCCAACAAAAGCGAACTTAAGAAAATGAGCATGGTGGCCATCTTTGTGACGTCATTAGACAACCCAGTCCCGACCCCAGGGGGTCTACCAATATTCTGAAGTAGAGACCATATACTGGCTCATGAATATGGCCTCTATATTTGTTCATGATTTTCCCACGGGAGCACAAAATCTGACACAAGCGACTCGACTAAATAACGCGAAGTCGCATATCAAAACAATTGTTATGTTAACATTACTGTCGCAGTGGAATCTATATCTATATTTGCGAATGTCTGTCCGTCTGCCTGTCTGTCTGTCTGTCTGTGTTCTATATAAATTCACATGGGACCATCTAGTTGGAACCAAAGAGGTCGAAGATGGGTAACTTTTTACGAGGAAGATAATGGTGAGGGTTAGAATATTCTACAGTGACGCTGCATGTTGTTGTCAGGGGCAGAAAAGGGGAGGGCTGCAAAAAAAATTGTCGCTGATTTCCACAAAACTTATACATAATCATCTCATTGATATGAGGATTCTAATTATGTGGTATAAAGATGGCGCCAATTGAGTCAAGGGTGCACGGAAGGGGGAGGTGCACTACAATTGATCAAACTATTTTAGCGCCGAGTTCCACCAAATTGATACACACTCTTCTCTATGATATGAGGATTCTAATGGTGTCGTTTAAATATGTCAAAAGTTGCGGCATATTCGAATCAGGGGAGCGCTGAATGGTGAGGGGTACCACAATTCATAAATTTATTTTAGCGCCGATTTCCACCAAATTGATACACATTCTTCTCCAATATATGAGTAATCTAATGGTGTGGTTTAAAGATGTCAAAAGTGGCGCCGTTCGAGTGAAGGGTGCACGGAATGGGAGAGGGGCACCAAAATTGATATAAATATTTTTAGCGCCGAATTCCACCAAATTGATGCACATTCTTCTCCATGATACGAAGATTCTAATCGTGTGATTTAAAGACGACGCATTTGTGACATTTGGGTGAGAGATGGGAGTGGAGGCACTATACATTTGGTAATAATTTGTTTAGTTACCGATTGCCACCAAAGTTTTATCTAATCAGATCATGATATCATGAGTCTAATGGTGTGGTTTAAAAAGATCAAAAGTGGCGCTGTTCGAGTCAGGGTGCATGGAGGGGCCTGGGAGAGGGACGCTAAAATTGATTTAAAAAGATATATTTAGCGCCGATTTCAACCAAACTGATACACATTCTTCTCTATGATATTATAATCTAATCGTGTGATTTAAAGATGCCAAATTGGAGTCGTTTGGATGAGAGAGAGAGGGGCAGTAAATCTGATAAGAAATTGTTTGGTCGCAGATTGCCAACAAACTTATACATAATCATCTCCATGGTTTAAAGCTGTAAAAAGTGATGTTATTCGAGTCAGGGAAATGATTATGTATATTGAATCACCAATATTGAATCTTGGCATTAGATTCAATATGAAATATGTTATTCAATCAATAATATCATCAAAACATGCAATAAACATACCTTTTATCAACAGCAGAAATGCATAAAGGGGAGAGGTGTACCAATATTCTTAAACATTTTTAGCGCCGATTTTCACCAAATTGACACACTTTTTTCTCCATAATATGAGGAATCTAATCGTATGATTTAAAGATGCCAAACCGGTTCCGTTTGGGTCAGAGATGGGGGAATAAATTTGATATGAATTTGTTTAGTCGCCGGTTTCCATATATTTTGTATCATGAGTCTGAATTATGTGGTTTAAAGATGTCAACGGTGGCGCCACTTGAGTCACGGATAGGGAATGGATGATGACAAAAACTGATAAAAAATGTTTGGCGCCGATTTCTACCAAAGACATACACGTTCTTCTCCAGTGATACGAGAAATCAATCAGGGGCTGTAAAAAATATTTTGTATCTCCGATTTCCACCAAAAGTATACATAATCATCTCCATGCTATGGCGCCGTTCGAGTCAGGGGTGCACGGAGGCGAGAGGGGCACCAGAATTGATTATAATAACCTAGTCTTAACATCGATTTCCACCAAATTGATACATAATCATTTCCATGAGTCTAATTGTGTGGTTTAAAAATGTCAAAAGTGTACCAAATCTGATACAAATATGTTTAGCACTAATGTTCACCAAATTCATAAACGTTCTTCTCCAATGATAAGAGGAATCAAATCATGTGGATTAAAGATGCCACATTTGGTGCCGTTTGGGTCAGGGATGGAGAGAGGAGGGACACTAAAAATGATAAGAATATTTTAGTCGCCGATATCCACCAAAACTATATTTAGTCATCTCATCTCCTTAATTCGTTCTAATGAGTTAATGGCGTTCAAATTTCACAACCTCGACATTTGGTGACTTAATTAAGTCACTTGTTTTAACAAATATATCTTCTCAACTGTCACATTTATATGGGGACTGGTATATCAGGGCATTCATATAGTGAGCGAGCAAAAAAACAGATAAACAGAAGAAAGCATTAAAAGTATATTTATCATTCTATTGAACAGATACATATATTCTTGCAAATGAGGGACATTGAACCACAAGATGATGGCATATTAGAATGGCGTATGTACTATAACACAATTGAGAGTCTCTCCCATTCAAAATATTTCAAAAAGGATACAATTTGTCAAGGGATGTGGATGTATAGAAGATCTGTTCAAATATATTGATCACTGTGTGCAATCAAATATATATTTTTTCTTCTGAGATAAAATAACACAGTCAGTAGCACATGACTTTTCAGGATTCCCCAACACTGGCATCTGACAAGGGTAAATATGCCCGCTTCAGGGGGTTTCTTTCATTTTATTAGAATAGACTCATAGCTTAAATATACAACGTAAAATCTCGCTCTGTGTCTCGCACATGTAGCTGATATATTGCAACATTTATTTTTAAATATGAATAATTAGCCAGAATATCACCACGGACAGAGGAGCACCTGGACGTTTCTTTAAAACGTCTGTATCTTCATGGAGAGAGAGATATGTTTTATTTCTCCAAATATGGAGACCATTATGGTACAATATATACATATACACACAAAATTTAAATGATGACATACATACACATGCAATACGATTTAACTTGAGAACCAGGTGATCTCTAGATTTATTTATACATCTCTAAACCCAATAAAACCGAATTGTCGTCTTTTATTTTTGTGAACTAATTTATTCATGATGTTCATGTTAGGATCCCAATACAACATATAAAAAACAAAACAAACAAACGTCAATTCAGCCACGTCGACTGTACGATTTAAACAAATTATAACTTCTGAAGTACGAGCAGAACTTTGTAAATATATAAATTAATACTTCTTTATTAGTGGACGAAATAATCGCAATAAAAAAAACGGCAATCACTCCGACAAGGTGGGCTATGCACTACTTATAACCCATGTATAAGAATGACGTTTTGTGATGCCATTGTGATATACAATTTATGAGAATACGTGCCACACTTTGAGCAAGTGCATCCTCTATCCCCACCAAATATCTACAGCAGAGGGTATTACATCACTTTAACCTGGGCAACGTCGGGTAACCCTGCTAGTTACCGATAAAAGTTCAACTAGTACCATAACATACCAAAATTTAATCAAAACTTGACGGTGACGGCCTGTGTTTTACACGCATATGTAAGTGTAGACTTGTTCGCGTTATTTGAGTGCCTGCTTGTGGTCCGCATTGTGACTGGGTAGGTTGTTGGCATGCTCTTCTAACCCAATATAGTGTTGTCAATCAGCTGTAGCCACTGAACGACCGCAAATACACCCTCCCTCTTTGACGCGGCTGGACCATTTAAACTGGAGATGACGAATCCGGTCATGTTTTTCAAATAGATCAGTTGAAAGTGTTTCAAAGGAAAGATTTCAGTTCAATAAAATGTGTTATGTTCTAAAAACATGTTCTGCCTCATGTTGTGGAAGAAGATTGGGGGGTATATTCTAGTAGCAGGTGGTACTGCTGACTGGTTTCTTTCTGATCCAAAATAGTGTTTTATACACACGAATCAATACAGAAGGTATAGAAGCGATACACCATATTTACTTAAATGTGCTATGTTCCTCCTTTTTCAAAGTTGCTGAGGTATAAGTAGGTCCAATCAATGAACATTTTTTGACAAAAATTGACCATTTTCAACAGTAAGGCTGACCGTGACAGAGCGAATACATCTTATAGCATCACGGGGCTATGGTAGAGCTAGGAAATATTCAAAATAGAAGAACAAGTTCTCGTGGCAATTTCAGGAAATTGTCTTGCAAGTGCAGAGAAATCGTGTTTGCTATTAGGTGACGCATAAAGCGTGTACATTGGTTACATTTTACGTCACATATTTTTCTGTGACTTTCGATGAAGTTACCATGGTCATTGTCATGGTATCACACGTAATGTCAAAAGTAACTAAGTTGCGTAACGTCATTCAGCCCCAGGCGAAACTTACGTAAAATAAATAAAAAATAATAGTAAAGTAAACTACCTACAGGTGCATATTTCACGTCTATACTGACGTCAGGTACTGTGCTGTGGGCGGAAGAACGATGCGCATGTGTGGCCTGCTTTTCCTCATTTGAAAATGCGCTCCTGAAAATTATCTTCCAAGTTAACTCGTATTCAGTTATCAGTGCTGGCAAACGCGAGCTGATACAAAGCCAGCTGTTTTTTTCTCCAATTTTATCCCCGACAATTATCTATGTATCTGCAAAAAAACTAACAGGGACTGTTCACAGAATTTGACCGCAAACATCACCTTTGTTGTGTCACATTGTTGCGATCAAACGGTGACGGGAGGTCTTTCTGGTAAGCCTCGTTATCCTGATAGCTCGCGAACTATGGCCTCAGATCCATTGTTTCTGAGCAGTTAATTCTGAAATTGATCGTAAAATCGCTTTCATTATCGCCTTCCCTTCCTGTAGAACGCGGGGCGTGATAATCGGGTATATAGCCAAGAATTAATGCACACAATGCCTGCATGGGACTACCATACCACAGCATTCAAATTCCCTTGTTTAAATTTTAAAGGCAATGGAGGCAAGTCGTGGACATTGTTTGGATGTCGATAAATCTACTGAAGCTTACACGAAATAATTGAGGAGAGTTTCTAATTTCGCTATACCATTCGTTCGTTAGCTCTCTATCGATATTTTCGATTTCCATAGTGTGCCACTAACGAATGCTGATCAAACCGCTGATAAGCCAAAAGTTATGATATATACGTATGCATATATCTACCAAATGTTTCATCAACAGATGTGTGCGGTAGCGTATATAGAACCGCCACATACACACTTTAGATAATTGCAAGATTTAGATCGAAAATTTATAACTTTAACCCTCTAATGGCGGGAGCTGCGCAAATGTAGCATTAAAATTCCTGTGCCAATGACTAAATTACAAATAATTTCGTCATTTGGACAAAATAATCGAAATGTTTGTAAGTTTGCGCTATTATAAAAGCATACCAGCCTTATTGTTCAATCCTGAATACCAGTTAAATTTGGCATATGTATCAATCCCGAGTACTAGTTGACAGGGGGTATGAATCCCGCGTACTAGTTGACAGGGGGTATCAATCCCGAGTACTAGTTGACAGGGGGTATGAATCTCGCGTACTAGTTGACAGGGGTATGAATCCCGCGTACTAGTTGACAGGGGATATGAATCCCGCGTACTAGTTGACAGGGGGTATGAATCCCGCGTACTAGTTGACAGGGGTATGAATCCCGCGTACTAGTTGACAGGGGATATGAATCCCGCGTACTAGTTGACAGGGGGTATGAATCCCGCGTACTAGTTGACAGGGGGTATGAATCCCGCGTACTAGTTTACAGGGGGTATGAATCCCGATACTAGTTGACAGGGGATATGAATCCCGCGTACTAGTTGACAGGGGGTATGAATCCCGTGTACTAGTTGACAGGGGGTATGAATCCCGAGTACTAGTTGACAGGGGGTATGAATCCCGCGTACTAGTTGACATGGGTATGAATCCCGCCTACTAGTTGACAGGGGTATGAATCCCGCGCACTATAGTTGACAGGGGGTATGAATCCCGCGTACTAGTTGACAGGGGGTATGATTCCCGAGTACTAGTTGACAAGGGGTATGAATCCCGCGTACTAGTTGACAGGGGGACATGAATCCCGAGTACTAGTTGACAGGGGGTATGAATCCCGCGTACTAGTTGACAGGGGGTATGAATCCCGCGTACTATAGTTGACAGGGGGTATGAATCCCGCGTACTAATTGACAGGGCGTATGAATCCCGCGTACTAGTTGACAGGGTGTATGAATCCCGCGTACTAGTTGACAGGGGTATGAACCCCGCGTACTAGTTGACAGGGGGTATGAATCCCGCGTACTAGTTGACAGGGGGTATGAATCCCGAGTACTAGTTGACAGGGGTATGAATCCCGCGTACTAGTTGACAGGGGGTATGAATCCCGCGCACTAGTTGACACGGGGTATGAATCCCGCGTACCGCCTAAAGAAAATGGTCTGAATCCCGCGACCATAAAGAGGGGAATGGCACCCTCTCATAGTAGAAAGCTGTGGTAAAAGACGGACAATCGAACGACGCACTATACCAGTCGATAGAGAATTCCGAGCATTCATCCTTTGTACGGAGAGAAGTCGGATAAATTTTGTTTTGCAAAGTTTGCGTTCTTTCGGTGATATTCGTGGCTATGTATGATTCTGGAGTTGGCCAAATAACTGCATATAATCACGAAATTGATTATAGTTACACAGTCTAGTGTTCACCATGGGACAGTCTCTATTGATTCTATGTTCATTAGCTCTTCTTGAACGTTAATCATGTTTGAGTTATTAAAGATGCATAATCCGATTTAACGCTCCCAAATTACTATTTCTTTGGCTTTGGGGATAAAAAATATTTGATTCGAATCAAGGAACCGACCCAACAAAGCTCAGAGTGATCATATATCGATTTTTGAAATTTGTTATTTCCCGAGATATGTAATTTTTTGGCGGCCTGGCGAATATTCGGTAAGCCGACGGTCTCGGACCAAATTGCGGATGAAGAAGGGTAACCTTAAAATCAAGTGGCTTTGGTGTTAGATATTTGACAATTCGGTCAGGTTTCTTTGAAAAAAATGTTGATAAATAACACGTTTTGGGCAATTTTATACTATATATCTGTCCTCTGCTTATATTCCTGAGAATCCCGTCAGATGAATAATAGACCATACCAATGTAACTGAATGAGAGAATCCAGAAGTAAAGGGTTAAAGCATATACTAGTATATATATCAATAAATTAAATACATTTTGTGCGTTCTCTTCCATCCGCAACAATCTATCGCATATATGTAATTAGAATTATTATCTTCATAAGAGACTTACAGAATATGAAGCCAATTCGATCAAATCCTTCTTCGGCTCCATCAATGTTTTATACCATTTGGTACAGACATGCTCAGAGATGGCATTGCCCTTGAATTTTATGGCGACAGTAAGTCTCAGAAATCACATATGCGAAGTTAATCCCATCAAGAAATCCATATGCATATCTCTAATAGTTATTGTCAATATTTTCATTGTTTATCTCTAACTTACGGGAAATAGTAAACACGTATTAAGAACTTCTGGTTAAAAGTTTTCACAGTGGACAAGTTTTGACGTTTAACCCCATTTAAGCCACTAACGCTTATTGACATTATCTGAACATTTCCTAACAATTAATAGGAAATCTTCTACACGTGTATAATGTTTTCGCCTTGCAGTCGTCTGCTTATGTTTCATGAACATCAATCCCTCCAGAGGAATAATAGACCATTCCAATGTATACTTGTATAACTAATGGTAAAATCCATTTAGTGAAGAAGTGTAAACCTTTTCTATAATGAAGCATCATTGATGAGTAGTTAAAGATATGTGACATGAACCGGTCTATCTTCACCGCTCGGGATTCTAATAAAAGCTAGTCAATTAATAATTTAATAACGAAGAAAAGAGGACAACAATTCGTTAGGAAACTACATTGTACATGTATATGCATATATGTTACTCGTCTAATACATTAATTGTTGTCAAATTATATATCTATTTTATTCATGTTTGCAACTCCCCAGTTGGGTGTATTTTGCATTAAATATTATGTTATTATCATATCTTATTAACTGTTCTGATAATAAGTTCAACAAATTACCATTATGTCGTTTGTTGAACTTATTATCTAAACATTTCCCTCAACCAATAGGACTACTTCTGTACTTTTATTCATATGTCGTCTGCTTTTATTACCTGTATACACCCCTCCAAATCAATAATAGACCATTCCGATGTAAACTGACTGGGAGCATCCATTTAGTATATATGTCCGTCTATGGATATATTAAACGAAGCTTGAAATGAGCCACGTGAGATTAATGAGCCACGTGAGATTAATTTGGTAAATTGCACTCAGAATGGTTTACTTCATTGTCCGTTATAATTGACGCAATTAAGATGTCGTCTGGTCCTATTTGGCGCCTCGTACCATTAGGAGATAAAAGCCTCTTCCAGTTGGGCATTGGGGATTCGATGATCAAATTTGCGCTGTTTGGCGGCAATTTAACTGTGTCCATGCTCGACTCTCAGAATGCGCTTATAGCCATTGTAATTCAAGCTGTCGTTTAACTCAATTCACGCTGTATGAAAAACACGTGTTATCGACATTCAATTTCCATGTCACTAACTGAGATATGCCTTTCCGGAAATGTCGTTGTATTGAATCTCTAGGTGCGTTCGATTTGGTTACTCGTATCATTTCCTGATAGCAGTTGACTCTATCTAGTACTATATATACATGTATAGAAAATAGCGTGCGAGTGTTAGTCGATTGCCCATGCTCGACTCTCAGAAGGCGCGTTCACGTGGAGCTGCAAGAACATATCTGCAAGAAAATATCAGGTACAAAGATAACCTGACATTTTATTGGTGCAAATATTAAACGGAAGAGTGGTCTAATAACTAGTAGATAACCGGTGCTGTTCATAATGCGGGGTTTACTTAGTTTCCTCTGGGGAAACAATCTATATATAATCTATAATTATCGATGTATTTGGAAAATTTATCCGATTGGAACAAAATGCGACAGATATTCTCATATAGGAATAGGTACACGCACATGTCATAATGTTACTCACTCCACTCAGAAGTGTAGAGATATTTGGGTTAGTTTAACTTTTCCAACCTAAGTACAAGTTTTACCAAATGGTGGTGGGTAAATGAAATCGTGAAAGTTATGAAATTGATTTGATTTGGGTTTGGTTCAGGGGGTGGTGTATAGCACGTCCTTGGTGATCCGATACAGGTGCATATTAGCAGAGATCCAAACACATGACAAAAAATGGACTTGCGAAATGAGTTGTAGGAATAGACGGTACTATTGATGGACATAACCCGAGAGCGTGCGTGAACAGTTACGGGCGTATACCGCCTGGGAGATTATTCGACTGACGGATACCAATGACCATATAACTAAGATGAACAGTGACGATCCAGTGGGGATACCATGTCAGTGTAAGGCCTCGGTTGGATATTTTCTTAATTATTTGTTCCATTTGTTAACTAAGTGACGCGGGACATACTTGAAATTTTCTTGTAGGTTCGTGGTCTCACATGTCAACGCGCCCATATAGCTAATGGAAAACAAAAGTTAGTATGCACATCTCTGCCAATCTGAAGAATGCGTGATTTCGGGACTAATATTATACTTGAATTAAAACGAGGTCCAATACCAGTAAATGGCCTTATGGATTACCACCCTTGTCACCCTTTCTAGTTATATATTCTCCGTTGATTTCCTGGGCCGAACTCTTCGTGTTTCAACATGATATCCTTTGTCGATGTACAGCAGAACAGTTGCACAAGCATATGAACTGAACAAACTGTTAATTACCACCTCGTCACCGGTAAAGATCAACAAATCTTGTAACACAATGACCAGATTTATATTGTTTACCCTATATTATAGGTCGAGGTATAATACATCTTTCAAACTTTCTTACATTATGGCAGGCTTATTCAGTTGTGTTTTTTTTTCAAACTGATGTATAATGCAGTAACAAGAAAAGTTGTATAAAAGAGTATAATTGTTACTGCATGGTGGTGATTTTGTCATTGTTCTTGTTCTTAAATTGTAAATATACCTTTATTCCCTCATTTTTATGAGTGTTATGGCCCAAATGTACAGATCAAGGAAGTAACTCTATTTGCTCCAGAAAACACAAACTAGTATACAAATGTCCCTAACGGATACATTTTGTGACCAGTTCAAAAACAATAAGTATTTCAAAATAAAGTAAAATTAAATAATGCGACTTGACACTCTCTTCGAAATTTCAATGCCAGTTAATTTGTAGAGGGACTAAAAGCAACAAAACATTATATTTCACCACGAATGGCGCTATGACAAACGAACATAAAAGAAATTCTAACTTACTGAATTCTTTATAAATCGGCTTGCTTCATAATTTATAGTGATTAATCAACCCGGGAACAAGCGTGTCATTTTCATGATCACGCAAAATATGTACTTATATATGTTTATTTATATATACATGTATCTTGTTTTTTGTTTGTATTTTTAATTTATGATTGTTTGTCTCACCACTCATCTCACTCTTCCAACGAACACATTTGTAGCGGGCGCTGTCACGAATATGGTCTCGTACACAATACCCTATTACCTGCCTGTAAACAGCAACGTACGTTATTTCCAATTTAATCCGCCATGACATCAAATCTAGTGCAATATAGGCAGGCGATAGGGCTTTTCAACTTACGTACCGGTATGTGCAATGTGGATAAATTTTCCAAAACTCGGCATGGTAATACTTCAAACATTAAACTTCCTAAATTCGGACACATGCATGCAAAAATTACCTGTTCGTACAGTTCTAATTAGTATGCTTTTGATTATTTTGAGCAATGCCGTTCATAAAAATCCAGGTCCGCGTGAGAAGGAGACATTATAAATTTTCCATCATAACGTCCGAAGTCTAAGACACAATATATCTATATTTATACGGTTCAGGCCCATTAGTGCCAACGCATAAAATATATCTGCGATAAATCACGAACTATTGCGATTAATCGCCAACATTTGTGATAAATTGAAAACCTTTGCACTAAATCGCATATATTTATTGCTAAGTAGTTTGCGATTCGTAAAGGTTTGCGATTTATCGCATGGTAGTTTTTTATTTATCGGGCTATTATAGATCGATTGGTGTTTCACCCAGACCTGTTTAAGATGTTTGATTTATAATGTTTACTTTAATATTATTGCAAACAAATTAAGAAATTTGGCCGATTATTTAGACATTCAGTCAAATTTTATTCCACATGCAGGGAAAGTTCAGGGAAATCCTGAAATCGAGATATTAAACCTTGAATTAAGTACAAAAACACGATCAAGGTTCTATACTAATAAAAGTAATATAATTCGGATTATTTCATTTTGCACTATGCAAGGGAGTCCATGTAACTGATAACATGATCTCGAAGAACCTCGATCGTGGTTTTGTACTTAATTCGATGTTTAAACGCCGTATAGCATCATTTGGAATCTAACATGCCACATTGTTAAATATGCCGTCGGCCATTTTTCGTAATATCGAGTGTTTGGTATCTGGGCAGGTTCTCTGAAGTACCAAATAGCTAGGTACTATGCATAGTACCTAATTATTTGGTACTACAGAGTACCCAAGCAGGTACTTCAGAGTACCCAAGCAGGTACTTCAGAGTACCCAAGCAGGTACTTCAGAGTACCTGTCTTCATATTTGGTACTTCAGCGTACCTGGACAGATACTCTAGAGAACCTGGATATTTGGTACTCTAGGGAACCATATTTGGTACTTCAAGAGTACCAACAATTTGGTTCTCCAGAGTACCAACAATTTGGTACTCCCCACGGGACAAGTTCAGTACCTGCGTAGGTACTCTGGAGTACCTATTGTTTTAAGAGTTTACGCTACACGAAGACAGCGTGAGTTTGTCGATGATATCCTCAAAGGCGATACATGTAGTGATGTGAACAAATTCTCAAAGTTGCTTCTTCTCCTTATAAAGGGTGTCATTGGCATTCTTAGTACCCTCTCATGACGCGACGGGCTCACACGTCTCATCCCAAACATCCAAACGAGGACGCACTGCCGTAATAAAAAGAAAGATGGTCGCTCCCAAGAGTGCGCGTTTCATCTTCAATTTCTGTCATCATGTCAGAGACGAAAATAAAAGGAAAATCCCCTCAGGACAGGAACACTGAAATGGATTCCCTTAATGCACAGTTAATTGCGGAGTACCGCCTGCTTAAAATAAGAACATCCAACGTTGGTTACATAAAAGTCCTGATAAACACAGTTATATTATGCAAGTGCATTGTGTTTGTACTTTTTTTAAAAGCATCGCTTTGCCCAACCAGCATCATAACAATTCAGCAGGACCCACCAGCACCATAGCAATTCAGCAGGACCCACCAGCATCATAGCAATTCAGCAGGATCCACCAGCATCATAACAATTCAGCAGGACCCACCAGCATGATAGCAATTCAGCAGGATCCACCAGCACCATAGCAATTCAGCAGGACCCACCAGCATGATAGCAATTCAGCAGGATCCACCAGCATCATAGCAATTCAGCAGAAACCACCAACGTCATGGCAAATTAGAATGATTATACATGTGGTGGGAACCATCCCTTATATCCGCTAACCGTTCACTCACGCACTTAGTGCGCTTCATATTACTCACTACTTAAAGAGAAACGACGTTTTTGATGACCAGAAACTTCTTGTAAATCCCACGTCATGTACGTAAACATGCTCGAGAGAAACTAAGGCAACAGCGCGCTTGTCGCATCTCACCTGAGAGCTACTTCTGACGCCAATTATCTTCTATTACGCCATGGGGAATTAAATCGGAGAAATAAATACCGTGTGTTGATCAATCACTGATTAAAACAAATGTCAAATGGCCACTAAATACGACGACTGTCGACAGAACATATACGTCTTTGTGTTGATTGACGAAAAACAATGTCATAGGACACTAATGAATAATTGACTTTCACATCGGCTCGCGGCTAATAACTCACGGTGCGACTTTCACCTCGGCGCGCGGCTTATAATTCACTAGGCATGTACAGTTGGGCATATTCAGAATCGTCAGAGGCTCATTCATTATCACCAGATTAAATGCTGGTTGAAACCTTTTCTTTACTAAATATTCACTGATGAGTAGTTCCCTTAGGAAATGTTCATTATCTGAACATTTCCCTCAAATAAATAGGACTCCTTCTGCACTTGTATTATCATTCAAATGCTTACGTTTATAGCTGAGTGGGGAAAAAAACATTAGTATAGAAAGGGTTAAACCAGATTTCAAGCTCACAAAACAGATCTATGGAAACCCAGCGGGTGTGGTTAGTCGCGTCAGCAATAAGTCGGTGAACTGTTGGTTGGCAGTTCCACCAAACGGCAGTCGAGCATCACTACAAACCACTTTATAATCATGTATCAAATGGCACAATCAACGCGCCTATCAATCAACAACAAGCATAGCTCCATCTATCATTCCTCATTTCATAAGAGTATTCTAGTTCGTTTGTCTAGATGAATTTATACCATAACCATTGACTGGATCGACTGGATATCGAACTTTAGCGACCATTCTAATCGAACTTAATCGGAGTTAAGTTGCCATTCCAATCGTAACGGGCTATTTCGAAGGAATGAGAATGTGTTCATGCACATAACGAGAACACTTTATATAGTCATATTGGGCGACTTACTTGTGCGTTCTGATATACCACAATGACAATAAGATCAGTTGTGGTAGAGTGACTAACTTCGTGAACATTTTCGGTGAGTTTCACCAAGACAAATTACAGTTGGCATTTCCACATTTTTGTCATTTTTGTCATTTTTGGTATTAATTCCGTTCGATTACATGGCTAGTTATTTTCATTTCAGTCAGTGCTTTTTCCAATAAGACACGACGACGTGGACAGTGTTGGTGTTTTCTGTAATATAATTGTTGTATATATCATACGTTCGTGGGTCGGTAATTAGCTGCTTGGTTGCTTTTTTGGTTGGTTTGTTGCTCAGTTACACGAGGCTGCCACCCACTTTTTCGTTCGCCGGATTCCGGGTTTTATTTGGAGCCGCATGCAGGACGATAATTACCATACGCCGCACTCCGATATATTACCGTACGCCGGACTCCGATATAGTACCATACGCCGAACTCCGATAGTACCATACGCCGGACTCCGATATATATAGTACCGTACGCCGGGTTCCGATATAGTATCGTACGCCGGACTCCGATATAGTACGGTACGCCGGACTCCAATATAGTACCGTACGCCGTATTCCGATATAGTACCGTACGCCGGACTCCGATATAGTACCGTGCGCCGGACTCCGAAATAGTATACCCTACACCGGATTTCAACTGCATGTTTACAGCGAAATCCAGCAATTCGGTCATTCTACTTCAAATTTGCCGCAATCTTGCGCTTTCCACATCGAGTAAGTAGATAGATATTAATTGATAAACTCCCTAAATGTATAAAAATCGCTGAAGTGCCGTACCTCGTTCCCGTACATGTATATACGCCATATACTCTAGTTAGTTGCACGGGGCCTACTTTATATCAGCCAAGCACTGTTGGTGGTGATCTCGTCAAATGACTAACGTGCTCCGTGAATTGCGCTTCACTATTAGAAAAAAAGCCCGTCGCTTTAACGGTATCATACGCCGCAACATCGCTGCCAACCTTGTACCGTTAAACATACGGTCAGACTGTAGCATGTTCTACGGTACAAAACCGTTTAAGTCTTTGCAGAGGATCAAACTTGTTATCTGCCTCGTGGAATTTAATCCGGCAAAAAGGCTGCGCACGCGTGGTGTGTTCAGATTTCACTGACTACTATATAAATATGGCTGTAAATAAAAAAAACGATACTAGTAATAGCTGATAAGCCAACGCATCAGTATTAAGCTACGAGTAATTCTAAAACATATGAATTGGCATGCCATTTTAAGACCTAAAAGAACAAAGCTACATGTATCACAGTTAAAACTCAAATTTGTGTACATGTAAAAGTAAAACATCTTAATGGCATACTTTTTTGGTAACATGTAAGGCGTGAAATTGTCCAGTCACTTATAAACACAGTTTTTGTGTTTACAGGTGAATCAGTACATCATGACAATATATCAGTATATCAGCTAGTTGAGATTGAAGCCTTCAAGATAACAGCAGATCCCGCAATAACTGTGCGTAATGACTTGACGATAATGTTCTCCTATAGTCGCACATTTTTCGATGAAATTTGACAGCATTATGCATCAAATTGTATCATGACACTTAGTATCCATGAGTCAGCCAAATATAATTTGAAAAGAACATCCAACCAACAGTGAACTCCCGGTCCGTAAATTGTCGTAATACATGTAACTGGGCGATAACATGGCGAATGACGACAATATCTCATATCCACACGATTCAATGAAAATTGATGAAAATGGGATGAATCGGACGGTGTAATTGTAATACAAATAGTTGTACTTGTGAGTTGGAATTGTGGATATGTGATCATCCATCACTGCGCGCCGTCAGTTATTTGTTTACGGTGTTGTTGTTGTTGACATTGAAGCTCTTGTGAATTACTCTGGTGCATAAGTATATCCTCTCATGTAAATGTACATGTATGTGCTTTGAAACAATCAGAACACTGTCAACTGGATTGAACAGGTCAAGTTAAAACAACACTGTCAACATTCTAATAGCTGCTCGTTGTTGTTGTTGTTGTTATTATTGTCACTAATGGTTGACATCGAAGCTCGTGTTAATTGTACCTGCATCATCCTGTGTCAGTAAATGTGCCAGTGTTTTGATAGTCACAGCACTGTCAATTTCAACATCAGCACTGAGTCGAATGAAGTCAGGTCACAGCCGACCTTAGATCATGCCATGAATCTCTACTCTCATATACGGCCCAGTTGTCACAATTTAGTGGAAAATATCAATGATTAAGCCGGTTTTCGCAGAATTGAAACTTGTCCGATTAACAAAGGAACCGAAGTCAGACCGTCTTAACATTAATCCACAACTGAAAAGGTAATATTAAAAAAAAAAACTATAGTTTGTACAGCGCCTGTAATCAAATACGCAAAATGGCGAAAGAAAATTGGTGAGTGCTGAAGACACCGGACTTAAGAATAACGTAATTACGTACTCACGACAAGACGGACTCGCATAACACAGAATGATTGCCGATCATTGTAATGAATACAAACAATTAATAATACATATTAAATATCAGCAGAGTCAGATTCAGTCATACTGTATGGAGTCATTGCCGTATATAATTTGGTCGTCGAAAAATATACTATTGAATTTTGACGGAATCAACTTTGAATCACGAAATTTGTTAACTTAGACAATTTTCATGGGCACATAAAACAACGATGATTCACCGTGCAACTGATGAAACGGTATGGGACGGTCGGATTTCGACGGTCCGACACTGTTAAACCGATAGTATTTTCTAACAGTGTACATAATGGAAATAAAAATATAACTGTTAAACATATTGGTTTTAATTCACCGCATACATGTATTTGTTCTCCAGAATAATTCATAAATTCCTTATAGTGTTGGTTATATGAATACTTAAACTGGATCTTGGATTACATGCATGTGTTTTAAAAACGGATTCCGGATTCCATGCATGGGGTAGTGGATGGTAGTCTCTTACATGTAGATCTTCGGTCGGCATCTTGGTAAATGAGCAACATGTATATATAATTTTACACTGAAATAAATTCATAATATGTCTTTAAAAAACTCCAATCAACATGGAGTGAATAATAAATATTTAATAAACCTATAGTTCTCAGCCTATACCGTCATGCACCATTTTACGTCATTTGGAAGCGAACACAATCTGCGATTCCGCTCCTCAGCTGAATAATACAACGGAACACGGAGCGTTTAATGGGCGTGCAGTGCCTAACATTGTCACACTGAGATAACAGACGGATTCGAACTCGTTAATCCAGAATCCTGTCGAGAAGATGCAACACTATCTCTTGTCGCGCGCAAAATATCATCATATATCATCAAATATCATCATATATCATCCCTGTATTCGTAATAACAATCAATCAGATGCAGCCAAACTCGACGGGAGGGCGCCTTTGATCGCACACGCAGCGTCGATCTCCTCAATTAAATCTATCATCGTGCGCTTTCTACCGAACATTGTTCTCGATTCCTCCCGTCATTTTCCGGTTTCAATATAGTTACCGACTCTCGATATAGGATTCGTTTATTTATTTTTAGGAGTGAATTCAAGTGTTTACATTTAAGTCACATACATATATAGATAGATATAGATAGATATTTATTACCATAAATTCAACATGGAAAATTGTCAAATGCGGATAATTACAATTTTACATTTATAAAAACAAACAAAAACACAAATAAATGCATGGTTAAATACAACTTGACATTACGTCAGGATGACAGTGATATCCAATATAGTGATGCTCCTGAGTGATGTATAATATATGGGAATTATGTAGGAGGGCGTGCGCCTGCAAGTATTACATGTAACCACCGCTTTGCAAATGCAGAGTCTTCAAATTTCACTATTTTCGGAGTGCAGTCATTAACAAATTGAGACAGGTAAATCGACAAAAACTGGGAGTCGGTTCAAATGGCGCCATTTTGTCCAGTTACATCATTAATGCATAGAAAGAGACGCGGTCGCAATTGGGAATAGGAAGGACAATGAAGTAGAATGTGGATTCATCATGAACGCCATGTTCACATGATGGGTATATACGTATACATGTATCCCTCTTTGGTGGTTTTCATCGACCGTGCGAACATAACGTCCAGTCTCGCATGCACTGACAAGTTAATGAGAACCTATACGTAACTGTGCAAGCTTCGCTATCTTGTTTGTGGCGTTTGGTGATAGTAAGTAATTTTCAAATGAGAAATATTTTTGATATGTCAATATAAATCTAGTTTATACCATCGGTGTCCATCTTGGAGGTCCACCGTCGTGTGTGTCTATTTTCGAGCGCTTGCCTTAATGGGTGGATGATGAATTCAATGTTGGTTGGTCTCGACATATATGGGCAAAACCAGGTTTCAAGAGAATACGTTCTACTCTGATCATCCAGAGCGACTACTTCCCATAAAATGAGTCCATGAAACATTTATGAGCAAGTTGTTCGTTGTCCATATTCACGAGATGTTGACAAAAACGCATGGTTTGTGGGAGAATGAAGATGCAGAGCGGATACTCTATAATCCACCCTGATTCACATCGCGAAACTATGTTTAAACTGTAACGGTTTATGCATATGCATTGGTGTGAAATTTCGTAAAGGTCACATCTATAATAAATGCATTGGATGAGACAGTGAGCACGAAGATGCTAAAAGCCAATGTAGGTATAGATGAGAAGAATAGCGATCAATAACTATCGCGTGTAATGTCGCATGTACAGGTATGTGGCCAATATCATCATATCATCCCTGAATTCGTAGTAACAATCAATCAGGTGCAGTCATCATGCTCGATGTGAGCTCGTCTTTGATCACACACGCATGCTTCGTTCTCCTGAATTAAATATACCGTGCGTTTTCTACGGAATATTGTTCTCGATTCGTCCCGTCATTTGCCGGTTTCAGGAGTATCGACTCTCGATATGGCGTTCGTGTCTCTGGTCATAGCTCTCGATCATTTAGTTTATTTATTTTTACGTCTAAGTTTTTGCGACTGAATATAGCCGTACGGGCGCCCGAATATTTAGGGGCGGGGGGGGGCTGAGACTTTTTGCCCGAATACTTTTACATGATATATTCATGATTGTAACAGTTTTTGCAGAATATACACAGAAATATAACAAAATATATTCAAATTTAACCTTAAATTTGTATAATTCGGGCAGAAATGTGAAAAATACTGGAATTTGCCACAATTTTCCACCTGATATACCATTCAATTTGCCAGAAAACTGCCCGAATTTGACCGAAAATATCTCCAGTTTGCCAGAAATTGTCCGAATGTTGAGCTTTCAAAATGCTATTTGACTTATAACCCTCCAGCCCTCCACTGCCCATACGGTTCCACTGCCCATACGGCTTTGCGACTGAATTCAAGTATTTACGCGTATATTTTAGTCGCATGCATGTATATTGGTGTTAAATTAACGGTTACATCTATAATACATGCTTTGAGTGATAATGTGAGCAGAAAGATAGTACGCGTAGAAGCCAATGGAGGCAGATAAGACATCTATGAATTCACAGTAACTATCAATCTGATGATATTGAGGTCGCCATGCATTGGTCGCACATGCTGCGTTTTACTGAGTAAATTATAATAATCAATCATGAGTTACCGCGGATAAATGTTCTCGTTTCGTCCCATGTGTTTCCCAACGTGGATAGCTAGCGACTTGTCCGATCGCGCATGGATGAATAGCCGTATTTCCTTCATGATATAATGTCCATTTTCGTGGTCAGGCAGTCAGGGGTGGTGCGGTCGGCGCCTTTTTTGATTTCCCGTACCTGGCGGAAACGGCCGAAAGTCAGGGGTTAACAGTGCCGTGTTCGCTCGAGCTATCGACTTGGGGATTGGAACTTTGGTACATTCGGGTCCATTCTATACGATAGTGCAAACCCCATCTCGCTCGGACCCCTGGGGGCGGTCCGGTCGGCGGGTGTTAATTTCGGCGTTTTTGCGTACATTTATAGCGAATTCGGCAGCAGTGTATGGGTTAATTTATTCACTTCCGCTGCAGCTAGCGTCTTGTCCGATTGCGCATGGATGAATAGCCGTATTTCCTTCATGATATAATGTCCAGTTTCGTGGTCAGGCAGTCAGGGGTGGTGAGGTCGGCGCCTTTTTGGATTTCACGTACCTGGCGGAAACGGCCGCAAGTCAGGGGTTAACAGTGCCGTGTTCGCTCGAGCTATCGACTTGGGGATTAGAACTTTGGTACATTCGGATCCATTCTACACGATAGCGCAAACCCCATCTCGCTCGGACCCCTGGGGCGGTCCGGTCGGGTGCGGTCGGGCGCGGTCGGGTTTTAGTAGGACCGGTGGAGGGTTATGGAGTTTCCGTCCTTGCTCTAATTTAATCATTTAATACACAATCACGTGCATTTGGCTCATGTCGCGTGATATAAGTTCGTGAACTCTTAAGTTCGTGTGCTACATGTACCATTCACGTGCCTTGCTTTGATTAGTTGATTGGTTTTCTGTGTCGTTTTCGGCAGGTATGGCCATGTGACGGTGCTCTCAGTTCTATATTATATAGAGGATATAATAATATGGATGATAATTTATTTATCTACTCATACCCTCTTATTAGGGGACTTTAAGCGCTTAAAATAATAACTCCAGTTGTTGCGCTATAACTATTTTTACAAGCACTTCAACAGAGCGGCTTACCCAACAAGTCAGATCCCAATTTGACGTTAGGTATTTAGACAGGGTGATTAATAGTTTATCATTGACCCCGAATTGCATTTATTGTCTGTCATATATAAAAGGATATATATATAGC
Source organism: Siphonodentalium dalli (assembly GCA_032622095.1). NCBI lineage: Eukaryota > Metazoa > Mollusca > Scaphopoda > Gadilida > Siphonodentaliidae > Siphonodentalium > Siphonodentalium dalli. Next base: position 51,003,112 of record CP136068.1, read on the forward strand.
TCCCTGTCTGTCTCACCACTCAGTGTCTATACATATATATATAGGTTCATCCAATTCATATTGTTAAAGATAACAAGAGTTACTACATAATTGTTAACTCTTTTTCTCTGATTTTTTTCATTTTTGTTTTCAATATATTTTTCATAAGTGCGCGATTCTCTTATTGTATAATATATTTAAGTACTTTTGAGAAGTTATATTAATGTTCGGAACCATTGGTAGTAACTGTGATCCTCTAATATGATCATTAATAATAATCTGTTTCGAAGACCGGGAAAGCATAACGCTCGTTAATTCGAGCACTTTCGACAATAAAAGAAGAAATGACAAGCCTTGTCATGCTAATTGCACGAACCCACGAAGCTCTTGGATTGGAACCGGATTCGACATTGCTGAACGACTTGTAAACGATGACTTGATGCAGAACTCAAAAAATGTTCGAAGAAAAAAGCTGCTAGTCTTTCCTGGTGCCAGTTTATTATACACACTACAATAGATTTTATCATGATTGGTTAGTCCATGTAGTAACTTTTAGTCCATAATTATAGTAATGGTTGGTTAGTCCATATAATAATGGTTGGTCCATATAGTAATGATTGTTAGTCCATATAGTAATGGTTGGTTAGTCTGTATAGTAATTGTTAGTCCGTATAGTAACGGTTAGTCCATATAATAGAAGTTAGTCCATATAGTAATTGTTAGTCCATAAAATAGAAGTTAGTCCATATAGTAATTGTTAGTCCATATAATAGAAGTTAGTCCATATAGAATGGTAAGTCCATATAATAATGGTTAGTCCATATAATAATGGTTAGTCCATATATAAATGGTTAGTCCATAAAATAGAAGTTAGTCCATATAGTAATGGTTAGTCCGTATAGTAATGGTTAGTCCATATAGTAATTGTTAGTCCATATAGTAATTGTTAGTCCATATAGTAATGGTTAGTCCATATAATAATGGTTAGTCTATAAAGTAATGGTTAGTCCATATAGTAATGGTTAGTCATATAGTAATGATTAGTCCATATAATAATGGTTCGACCATATAGTAATAGTTAGTCCATATAGTAATGGTTTGACCATATAGTAATGATTAGTCCATATAATAATGGTTCGACCATATAGTAATAGTTAGTCCATATAATAATGGTTATTCCATATAATAATGGTGAGTCCGTATAGTAATGATTAGTCCATATAGTAATGATTAGTCGATATAATAATGGTTCGACCATATAGTAATAGTTAGTCCATATAATAATGGTTATTCCATATAATAATGGTGAGTCCATATAGTAATGGTTAGTCCATATAGTAATGGTTAGTCCATATAGTAATGATTCGTCCATATAGTAACTGTTTGACCATATATTAATTGTTAGTCCATATAGTAATGGTTAGTCATATAGTAATGATTAGTCCTTATTGTAATGGTTAGTCCATATAATAATTGTTAGACCATAGAGTAACAGTTAGTCCATATAATAATGGTTATACCATGGAGTAATGGGAATGATGGTGTATACCACTTGAAAAGGGGTCTTTATTATCTAAGTTGGTGAGATAAGGACCACTCGTTGTCTCTGGATAGCGTAAATGTCCTCAAACGTTCTAAGCTTGTGTGAACTCTTATCATTATGGCGCTATATATAATTGGTTTGTAATTAGACAATTAAGAAGAGAAACCAGAAAATTATATATAAACAACACACACTGTTCCACCGATATATCATCCGTGATATCTTGAAGTATATCATTTAGATAACAACTGGTGCGATGAACAAAGATAATTAAATCACAAAAGAATCATAATTAACTATAAAACAATTAACTACTACGCATTCTGTTTAGCGATGTCCATTTCTAAAACACAGAGTACACGACCGTATTATACAGTCAAATGGGTCGGCATGGCTTTCGTTCAGTATCACAGTGCGTGTATACTGAGTGGGTTACGCCAATGGGATCATTATCTTAGACTTATGCTTGTATACACTAGCGAATGGACCACCGCCCTCCCCTATTCCGTGTGGTTGGGGGGGGGGGGCTAAGTCGGTAAGGTGCATAGTCACCATCACGCCCATAACTGGCGCATATATAGTTGGATGCTGCCAGCACCATGCACGGTAGCTCTATCCGAGTATTGGTGCAAGCTTGTCAGGAGGGTATCACCCCCCCCCCTTTTTGGTACGCGGGATTCAGGGTGTTTTGAAGCCGTACGCGGGATTCATACCCCCGAATTAACTGGTATTCGGGTTCAAGCAAAACATCTTGGACGCAGGTTTTGATGGCGCTTCTTGGGCATATTCGACCACCATGCCATCATAAACAGAGACGTGGCGACAGGGGGGGGGGGGTCTCACCCCCCCCCCCCAACTTTGGTCAAAATTTTCAACAGTTGGAAATTTCATACCTGCCAAATCATTAGTTGGAAATTTCACACCTATAATATAGGTTGAAATGTTCTTGTAGTTTGATTTTCAAACAATTTATTGGGGGGGGGGGAATTAATTGTTTTTGGACCAATATTTGCATATTTTCCTATTTTTTGTCAAAATTTTGGACTGAAATGGTCATCAGTTGGAAATTTCCAACCTCAGGAGGGTGACAGGTTGGAAATTTCCAACACTTGGAAATCTTGTGTCCTGATCCCTCCCCCGTGGCCAGTCAAAAAATGCTAGTTAATTTAAGAAAACAATATTCTCATACATTTGGTCAACATTGGCATTGGAATTGTCATCAGTTGTAAATTTTCCAACCTAAGTGGTGTGACAGGTTTGAAATTTCCAACTCTAAGAATGCTTGACGCTAGTCTAGATGCTAGGATTTTGCGATTTTCTTGTTCAGATTAAAAAAAAATTCCCACACCGGGCCGAACCATGGTCGGCCAGGTGTGTCATTGTCTCTCCCCTGTGGCCAATACAAAAATGCTAATAATTTTAACAATATTTTACTACATTTTATCAGACTTGTGGTCATCAGTTGGAGAATTTTCCAACCTGAGGCGGAGTATGAGGTTTGAAATTTCCAACACAACAGGAAAGCTTTAGTTGAGGCCAGTCTGGATGCTAGGATTTGTGATTTTCTTGTTCAAATTTCAAAATGTTCTCACACCGGCCGAACAACGATGGTCAGCTCGGTGTGTCGTGGTCTCTTGCCCGTAGCCGTGTGCATTTGTATGGAGTTAGACCACTAGATGTTAGGATTTATGCAATATTTCGGGTTAAAATATCTGAATGTTCTCATACCGGGAATATAGAACCATGGTTTATGAAGATATAGGATATTAGGCCTAAACACTGAGGTGGAAGGGGGTGTGCAAATGGAATTATGCAAAACTTGTGTTCGGTCTGATTCTGACTCAAGAGGGGGGGGGGTGCAGTTGGAAATTCCAAAGGTGGACACCCCCCAACGGAAACCATCTAGGCACATCCCTGATCATAAAGTATCATTAATGGTATCATAACGGCCTCATAACGCGACCGGCATCATAATGTGTCTATGTATCTTCTGCTTGTATCTGTCTGATATTAAAACAGTCAACTTGTATGTCATTTATCGCATATTATTTCTTAACATGTATTCAGGATTCACCCCCCAAAATTAACTTGTATTCAGGATTCACCCCCCAAAATTAACTCGTATTCGGGATTCAGGGGGGGAGGGGGTGATACCCTCTGTCAGTTCTTCTCAAATGTTGGTGGTATAAACCATGCTGTCACATCGTGACATGTTTCACTCCGACGCAATACATATGATTTACAGTTTTGGATGCGTTGTGATCCATTATTGTAATAGTGTGTGTTTATGCTGTATATAAAATATCTAAAACCCAACGTGTAGTGTCGTAAATATCACAGTGGATGTTTTTCCAACAATACAACTTACAGCGATGTGATCTGGCGATGTTGTCTAGCGACGTAAACCATACTATAAAATTAATTTGACTTATATATGACATTTATTAGGGCCTACACAAAGAGATGTTTAGAACAAACCGTGGGATTTCTAACAGAAGATAAAGAAATATATTCCAGTTTTATCGCTTGGTTGGGCTGTTCATCACGTGGGGCGATAATTCACTTATTTTATGAGCCGACGTCTTTTGACATGAATATGTAGAATATAGAAATATTTACACAGTCCGTGTGCGCTACACTGAATTAAATCATCTTCGGTGGTTGGTCAACTCCCAAATAGGTCATGTGTTCTGTATTCCAATAAAACACATAATAACACGAACCGAAGTCTCCTATTGTTGACCTAGATGACTATAACCGGTAGATAGAATAGCTGGGCGTGTTATCAAATGTGCACGGCCATAGACTAACCAATCGATAAGTCATAGGTAGAATATTGGGCTAACTTACAGTGAATCACTGTTTAATATCCAAAATACAAATTCAGCTGAGTTTATAGAAAGTACTAAAAAAACTGTCTAATAATAAGAAATGAATGCAGTTTGAGTATTTATGTATTGAGTGGTCTGTCGCTGTGGTCGTTAGATGACAGTTAGAGTGAACAGCTTCGCGGTTCACACAGTGTCTCCAGCAGGCAGCAGCCACAGCGCTATACAGTGGTATATATACCCTTCAATAAAACAGACTCAAACTACATACATTTCTTAATTCGTCCCCGCGAACAGTATCGTTGTTTGATAGCCATGATTCGTATATCGTCCTGCTGTTTTTCTGTATCACAATTTCGCGAAAAAACACGAGATGTTTACGATCAAAGCTATGTGTGGTAAGTTATCAAAAACTCATATAATTTTCAGACACGCACACAGTACCGTCAGAGGTTTACTACCCAGCTCAGATCAGGGGTAATAATGTTGATAGAGAGCGCCGAATACACCTTACCTATAAACACAAAGTCGTTAGTTGTTTGTTTGGAATGCACTAGATTTATTCATGTATTGTGCTGCGTCTTACGTCTATAAACTTTGAGATGTTATCCATTGAAATATTAATTAAAGCATACACTTTACCGGGTATATTTTATATGCGTGCTTACTATAGAGAGTGTGTGTGTGTGTGCAACTATATTGAGTTCAGGCCTTAGCTACCCATTAATGTTATATAGATGGACAGACAATATACGACTTTTAACAGTTAAGTGTTGAGTTTTGATGTCGGTACTTACACTTTTTTCACAAAGCTAAGTCATAAAAGCTATTCTTATCTCCAGTAGTCCATAACATTATTGCCGCAACGGGATGCTTGAGAGGGCTTCTGAACGTAGAAAACGCATCTCCACAATATGTGATGTTATTCACCCTCTCTATACAGAAGGGATTCCCCCACTCAGTTATAAAAGTGTACATTTGAATGACCTATATATTCATCTGGTGGTCAGTAAAAATAAGTAGACGACATATAATACAAGTACAAACATATTCAAAACAAGGGTCGCTCTTTACTGTTGTATGCTGAAAAAGTCCCGGTATTTTCTAAATGAAATGACTTGATTAATTAAAAAATCACTTGCAGATGAATCGGGGTCATCTGAATTTGACCGGCAGAGTAATTAAACAAAGTTAATTAACACAAGCTTTGTTATTGAGTTTAATTACTCAGCCGGTCAAAACCAATGACCCCAATCGATCTGCAAGTCATTTCTTTCAATCATATAACAGTGCATTTTAATAGAACATTAATTACAATTAATTAATTTGAACAACTTGTAAAAACTACCACAACAATTTTAAGTAACATATATTGTTCAAATTCCAACACAGTTTCCCAGTAACAACACACAGCAGGCGCGTGGACACGGTTGACTTGAAATGGCGTTTGCTGTTCGTCGTTTTTGTGAAGTGGACACCACGCAGCGAGCACGTGCACAAGGTCGGCTTGAAATGACGTACATGTAGGTGTCCATCGCTTTTTATGATGATGGCCACTTCAGTTAATATCTGATGAACGTTCGTGTAAGCGATTTGTACTGATTCTTTCGGAAGCTAATTATGTGAATGCAGAGGGTGTGTGATTATGTATGTATGTCCATGACGTATCAAATATAACATCCGCATCAACGTATTTGGACGCGTTTGTCGATATATTTTAATAACCCAGAGACGTTATTTCGTGGACAATATCAGATTAAACCAGATTACAATCATGATAAGTGGGCGGGTGATACTATATGTCCTATAAATAACACATACGCGTGTTTTACAGAAAGCTATTCGTGGTCTCCAAGTGTCAAACTTCGTTCATGAATTTGTCACAAGCATTCACTTGTATCTTATTTTTCTATAATATATTCTGGAACTTCTGTCTGTCTGTCTGTCTGTCTGTCTGTCTGTCTGTCTGTCTATCTGTCTGTCTGTCTGTATGTGTTATAGACTCGAAAACAGCTGGACCAATCCGACTCAAATTTGGTATGTAGGCCTATTTTCATCCCAGGAACAATATGTGTGGGTCAAATTTCACGTGCGACCGTGTCCTTGACCTTGACCTCGCTCATATACGCTCATACAGGCATGTTTCTGGACCGATCGAACAATAGTTTCTTTCAAGTCCAGACGCTGTATATTCTGCCCAGACGGAGGCGATCACAAAGAAATCCCTAAATAGACCGGACGAAGTCGGTATTAGTATGCGATTCTTATATATATACATAATTGCACCTAATTAGCTGTCAACTCAATCGCGTGTTTTCTTCACGTTATGGTATGTTTATTGATGAGGGAAAGAATTGCCAACAGCTCTCTTGAATCAGAAGACCCTCTCTTTCGGATGCGAGGCGTTTTGGGGAACACTCGAAACTTGTCAGGTGTACTTATGGGTATTTAAATTAAAATTAATTTCACTGACAGTTCTACTATATAGTCCTGCAATACCAGAATAAGATTTACATTTAGTTTTGTGCGAGTGGGAGATGCAGATCACACCCACAACATTAGATGCATGTACATCAAAGCTTTTTGTCCAACTAATTATACAAAACTTGTCCATTTTATCAGTACTACACAGACTATACTTTGAGAAAAGACTGCATATAAAGGAAATACAACATTTTAAATATGGAATTGTTATAATACTAGATAGTACATTCATGTACATTTATTTCATGATCCTACCATTATTCCATTAAATAAACATTTTTATCGGTAATACACAGACTACTTTGAGAAACGACTGCATATAAAGGAAATTCAACATTTTAAATATGGAATTGTTATAATACTAGATAGTACATTCATGTACATTTATTACATCATCCTACCCTTATTCCATTTAATAAACCTATTCTATAAATTGTCATATCAAACTTGCGTTTACTAACAGGTGACATTTGACCTTTGACTTCCGGTTTGTCGTCTTTCTACAATCCGTTCGCTACGTCTCAAAACACTATATATGGCTTCCAATATTTTTCTAACAAACTATAATGTATGAAGAGTTTGAACAGTTACGTCATTATATATACGTCATTAAATACACCAAAGAGTCTTTATTTATATGGGACTATTTCTTTACGCGGACAAACAACGCATAGTTACGTGAAACGTCATCGCATGCATTATAGAAGCCGGTGTTAGTTTCGCGTCCCATTTGTTGATTTTAAGTATGTTTTTGTTAAGGTTTTGGATAATGTAATAAATAGAATCTACAACACGTCCCCAGTTTATAGTGGAATTTACAAAACTCGTCCAGACCTAACTTACTGAACTCGTTTTGTAAATTCCGCTGTAAACTAGGTACTCGTTGCAGATCATCTATGTATCTGTTAATCCATATATATATATAATACTGTATAATCATACTATTTCGCGAATCGAAAAGGAACATATAATTATGAACAAAGCAGAATATACATTCAGGTCCACGTGATTTCGGTCAATGGCGAAAGCTACATGATGACGTTACTCGCCGAGTTTCGCTGAAATCGACATGCGTGGGTCATATTTTATGGAAATAAACAGATACAATGGACATGCAAGATTCTCCATCTGGTGTCTCAAGCGAAGTGCTCCCCCATGCAGCGTCACGAACTGTAATGGATACGTTCAGTATAATACTCCTCGCTCCCAATCGATAGCTCAAACCCGTCTTTGTCTTTTATATACTTTGACGTGGGTCGTTTATATTATACTAGCAGGTTAGCCCGCCACTGACGGCAATCGTCAGAAACATGACAATTGTTAATTTTTTTAATGAATTTTTTTTAGTTAATGTTTTAATTAATTTTTTTGTTTTTCAATGAGTTAATTGAGCCTTTTTAATTTACTGGGGTTTTTTTATTTTTTAATTTAATATTTTGTTTTTCAATTTGACCAGATTTGACCTTGAATTGATCATTTTCAAGGTCAAGGTCAGGTCGGGGTCACAATTTAACCCGTCCATGACACTTCCGGTAGGTAACAAGTTTGAGCTCAATCAGTTCGAGTCTATAAAGGACACACACATATATATCATTTGTGGGTACCCGTTTCAAGGTGAAGATCACCTCGGGCGGAATAACTGACCCGATGAAAATCTCCCCCGTTCTAATGAAACCCTAAGTACGTAAAAATCACAGAACACGCTCATGTCTGAATACAGTCACGCTCACGTGTGGACCCAGACGTAAGAATAACATTACACGCATACGCTCTTTATCAACGACACTGCGGATACGAACGCTCTTTAACTATCAACGCGATTAACACCACAGTGCCGTTTTTGTGACTGGGGGTGGAGAATGGGTGCTGGGAGCTTCTCCAAAATGCCGCGACGACCATTCCCGTGGTTTTTTACCCTTAGATAGGAAGTTTGGTCTCAATGGGTCCAGCCGTTTTCGATTCTATAAAGTATATACACACATAAGAAGTCTCAAAATATATAGTAGACTAGCAGGGTAGCCCGCCACCGGCGGCTTGTCCGAAACATTGTTTATATATTTTTTTTATTTTTAGCTCCACGCGTTTCAATAAGAAAAAATTGTACCCGGTAGCTCCACCCGTTTCCGAGATCTGGTCTGCGCATGCGCGAAGCTGGCTTCGCACGGGCTCGGCGACCCGATCAAATTTGTACCCGGCCCAAGATACATTCACATAGCAAATTTCAAGTCGATAGCTCCACCCGTTTCCGATATCTCGTCTGCGCATGCGCTGCACGGGCGTCGCATGGGCTCGCCGACCCGATAAAATTTGTACCCGGCGCAAGATACATTCACATTGCAATTTTCAAGTCGATAGCTCCACCCGTTTCCGAGATCTGCCTTTTTAATCGAGATAAATGCATTTCGTACCCGTCCTAATGTACTATTTCGAGCGATAACAATTGTCAGACTCCCATCGTGAACCTCAACACGAAGTAAACACGTGTTTCGAGCGATAACATTGCATTGAAGTCAGACTCCCATCGTGGACCCCCAAGACGACGTAAACACGTGTTTGTTCCCGTATAACTCTGGAGACTCTGACTTCATATATATATATAATGACGTTATTAACCCCGGCCGTGCCGTTTGAGCTGATTTTAATGACTGGGAGTGGAGTACGGGTGCTCGGAGCTTCTGGAAAACGCGTGGACGACATCGTACGTATATTTTACCTCTAGATGGGAAGTTTGAGCTCAATCTGTCCAGCCGTTGTACTATTTCGAGCGATAACAATTGTCAGACTCCCATCGTGAACCTCAACACGAAGTAAACACGTGTTTCGAGCGATAACATTGCATTGAAGTCAGACTCCCATCGTGGACCCCCAAGACGACGTAAACACGTGTTTGTTCCGGTATAACTCTGGAGACTCTGACTTCATATATATATATAATGACGTTATTAACCCCGGCCGTGCCGTTTGAGCTGATTTTGATGAATGGGAGTGGAGAACGGGTGCTCTGAGCTTTTCTAAACTGCGACTACGGCGGTGTCGGTGGGATTTTACACTTACATACGAAATTTGAGCTCGATCGGATCAGTCGTTTTGGATTCTATGAAGTACACACATATATATATACGAAGTCTCAAAATATATAGTATAGATAGACTAGCAGGTTAGCCCGCCACCGGCGGCTTGTCCGAAACATGACATTTTTATATATATTTTTTTTATTTTTAGCTCCACGCGTTTCAATAAGAAAAATTTGTACCCGGTAGCTCCACCAGTTTCCGAGATCTGGTCTGCGCATGAAAATTTGTACCCGGCGCAAGATACATTCACATGCCAAATTTCAAGTCGATAGCTCCACCCGTTTCCGAGATCTCGTCTACGCATGCGCTGCACGGGCGTCGCACGGGCTCGGCGATCCGATAAAATTTGTACCCGGCGCAAGATACATTCACATAGCAAATTTCAAGTCGATAGCTCTACCCGTTTCCGAGATCTCGTCTGCGCATGCGTTGCACGGGCGTCGCACGGGCTCGGCGACCCGATAAAATTTGTACCCGGCGCAAGATACATTCACATAGCAAATTTCAAGTCGATAGCTCCACCCGTTTCCGAGATCTCGTCTGCGCATGTGCTGCACGGGCGTCGCACGGGCTCGCCAATACGACAACGACCACCGCCTGGTCAAACTACACACACGTACCAAGTTTCGTCCCGATCGGTCGAGAATCGTAGATTTGTATGAAGTACAACACACACACAAACATAAATATATAAGAGAGATATGTAAATTAGATAGATTGTATCAAAATATATAGGAGAGATATGTAAATGATCTACACACCATTACTGGTGTTTGTCAAAGTTTAGTGGGGTATATCAATACTCATTCACGATCATATCATTGAGGTCCGGAGGGTGTGGGATATCTCTCGAATACAAGGAGTTCTCAAAATATATAGAAGAGAAGATATAGAAGAGAAGAAGACTAGCAGGTTAGCCCGCCACTGGCGGCATTCGTCCCATGGCTTTGTTTCAGAAACATGACATTTTTGAATATGAATTTAATGTTTTTTAAATTTAATATATTTTGTTTCTGAATTGTTTTTTTATTGTTAATTTTTTTAAATTTTAAATTGTTTTAATTAAAGTGTAGGTCGCGACTATTTCGGTTATATGCGTGCATTTATGTAATTCAACTCCAAATATTGACCTACTGCAGAGTAAAAGTCGCTTCTGCAAAACGCCGGCTTTGTTTTGATACAGCGCGTCATCAAAGACGACGTCACGGAAAAATATTTTTGAATCGGCGAAATCATGAAAAGCTACGTTCCGTTCTTGTGACGTCACAAGTTGAAGACTGTAAATTGTTTGTGTAACGTTGATTAAAATTGGCGGACGGAGCATGCATTTCGGTGTTAAGCTGTTCTATTTTGTTGTTGTCTGCGACATTGTGATTTCGGATTTGCGATATACTTTCTACCGTATACATAGCCATCGGAGTTTGAACTGTCATAATTGTTGATCAAATGTCACAGAACCACCAAATGCCGGCAACAATGTAACATTCTAGAAATAATTTGGATGGTGCAGAGAGATTGTATAGCACTACTCTCGATCGGGATCCAAATAATAGCCGGGGTGGACAAAAGTAAAGGGGGTCCATATAAATAAGAGTGCGGGGCGCAATATTAATAGTACAGGGGAATTGTGTGTGTTTCTGATAGACTGATACCCAGTTGCCCACATAATTCAGAGAAATAAATTGATACCATAACTAATTGATACCTTAACCACTGTAGAATATTGGGTACGGTACTTTTTCGTGATTTAGTCCACATTTGTTGTTGGCCATTATAAACAATAGCCCTATATAGTATAAGTATTCAATTTCTGAACATTATTTTTACTGTTTGTAGGGCTTTCTGAACAATCACCCTCCCTCTGTTGTTGAACTAATTTCTCATAGGACCGCCTGCCTACTCGAACATCAAGTTGGCGTCACTAGATTTGGCGTTTTTCAGTGATTTTAGCGATATATCCCTCTGAGGTTGGGGGCTTCACAATTATTTTTTCATTCCGTATAATTTTCGCTTCAGACCTGTTCAGACAATTCATTTTCACATTTTATTTTTTTCATATCTGCTAATTTTTTAAATTTTTTTCAATGATTATTTTTGTATTCCATTTTTATTTTGAGCCATGTGATTTTAAAAGCACCAGCTACCGATCGAAATACCTATATTTGAAAAGTCCGCGCATGGACTTTATAAGGTCGGCTGGCGAGGATCAAGAAGCAATCAATATTATTTCCACCCAGCATTGCCGCAGCATTATTGATGCATATTCGGCCAACCAAAAGCGATTCATTTTTATTTAAATATGTATAAAGAACAAATACGCTTCATACTAGTTAACACCCCTATGTGGCCCCAATGTATGGAACATGTGTATTTGTTAGACCTGTTCGAGTTCGCAACGATAACCATGCTATATCATATGAATATAGGCCTATAGGCCTACCCCTCGTTGGTTAAAAAATGGAATCGACCGCTCAAGTAAATAGCCAACCATTCGCCCAAAAGTTCGGACGCGTCCATGTATGTTTACCAGTCCAGATGGCAGCGGGGTAATATAATGTAGGTACATTGCATGCACTCTGGTGGCTGATTGTACTTTCATTTTCGATTTCTCAATATAAGTATATTTAATCATTGTTAGATGTGGGAAGCCCGGCGCTATTAATTCGTCGGCGACTTTTGTTTAAAATGTACACATTTTGCTTCGGTTTTTGCCAGTGACTTACGATTTTTTAGCCGGGAAATAAACGGACATGGCTCATTCGAACCTCCAAATTTCTGTCTACGTAATTTGGAGCGACTGATACAATAGGTGGACAAATAAACGAACTTTTGATATACCGGTTTCATATGGTCTGAAAAACACTTGCTAAAGTCCCAGCCATTTTCAACTTTTCGCCAGAAGTCAGATAAACGCTCTTTATTGTTGCCATATCTGGAATGGATTGGTTATTTTTGCCAAAAATCTCAAATTATTCCGGATAGTAGCATTCTACTTTCCATTTTGTTGCTTCTGCATTTTAGTGTGATCGCGATTGGTCGTGAATTTTCCGTTTCCTGGTTAGTAAATTTGACCGAGTCATTTGCTAACTTCTGATTGGCTAAGACGAGTGCATCTATGAATATTAGCCAATCCGGTGTTATCGTGTTATTTTTGTAACGCGGGAAACCGATTTCATTCATAAGTTCGAAAACATTGCGTAGATACGCACAGAAATTTAATTATTCCCTCCCTCCCGCCCTAAAACTAAATTTATCCCGTTATATAGATAATTATAATTACACACATGTTTTTCATATCTATCTTGAATTTGGGGAATTTGACAAATTTGTTCTGGCGTGTCCTGGCGTGTCACAGTGAAATGGAAAAAATGTATATGAATACGGTACTTGTATGTTACTGAAAATTGTGTCCGTCCATATATGTTTTGTAATTGTGTAATGGTCTTTGTATTTGTTTGCATGACCTGTTATGTATTGTGAATATGTGTGTTTGAGAGCGAATGTGAGTATATGCTAGCAGGGTGAATGGGGTGGGTGGGTTTAGGATCAATACGTCTTTTTGGGTTACAGAATGATATTTATCGACCTATTTCGTTCCATGCCGGGAAAATTTCAAAAGCGTATAATATTATTTGCATTTTGGAGCACAAACCGCCATGTGGCTTTAACTTAATTATTGACCCCAGAATTTGATATACATGTAAATTAAGTGCTGTCCCTTTTGATTTGAAATATTTATTTACCTGAGGACATTATAAACATTTCAGAAAAATGAATTCAAAAACTGAGAATACCATCATTTTAACATATACCCACCACTACTGCCCCATCAACCCCGAATCCCAAACACCAGTTACTACATGTAGTAACTTGATTTTAAGAGAGAGAGAGAGAGATAGAGAGGGGGGAGAGAGAGAGAGGGAGGGTGAAATCATGCATACCAGTTAAGAAAATATTGACTACATGGCATGGCAATTGATATAGTTGACAAAGATATATACCTAACTTCAATAACCATGCAAGAGCAATAAGGGTAAATTACATCGACAACATTATATTTGTAATTTGAGCCAAACACAATCTAAAGTTTGGAGAATTTTGTGGTATAAAGCTGCTTACAATTAATGCAGGCTATTTGCAGAATCCTGGATATCAGTTTAATAAATGGAGCGGGTATAGTGCGATAATTAGTCCGAGGCAACCTTGGCGCAATCCTTGGATCCTCTTCAGAGACGACCCCCCCCCCCCCCCCCCCCCCCCACAACCTGTCGAATCTTCGGCCCATTCTATGATATACCGGTACCCCCCTTCACCCACACCCTGCTAAGAAGATGCATAGTGTATGATATTAGAGGGTGTGGTCAGAAATAGGGGTATGGCCGGGTCACTGTTGAAGATCCAACTCATGCATGCAGTCATGTGCTTGAAGTTGTACAATTGGGTGGTTTAAGAACACTATATATTGTATTTCATTTCATTTTTAATATAAATTTGTGGCATCACCTGGATTTAAATTCAAATAGCCATCAAGTGAAAACTCACTCCCGATGCTTTTGGCAGCAACTGAACACACCAAAAGCAAACTTCCTGTACTGTGAATAGGCCTGTACAGTCGTTCGAAGTTTATTTTTTTTATTTCGGAAGAAACAACAGGCCTTCCAAACAGTGACTGAGATCTTAATAAATACAAATTTGAATACATCTATTCTCTATATTACGGTAAGTGGGCTAATTAATTCAAAAATATATAATATCACTCCCTCAATTATCACCGTTTAGAATGCCTGCATTGTAGTCAGTGTGAAAGAAACTAACACGTTTTACCCACATTGATGTCAGTATTTCGTCATTTGGTTGCGATCTGACGAATGCAATAGCTGCGACTCACAAGAAATGCACTGCGTATATAAAACTTTAATCATAGTCTGGCCCCAAATTACATGCAAAGTACTCGAAAACGTGAGTGTTTCATCGAAACATATCTTTAAAACTTGCGTTGTTTACACTCGCGAACTGGGGGAAATACGTCTTCAACTTGTGACGTCATTTCCGAAGTTTTCCGAAAGAGGCCGACTATTCTAAGCAAAGAGGAGGGCTTACGTTCTGATTGACATCGAGAGCAAAATTAGCTACCGTTTCGTCTGCGGTGTTATTTCTTCGAACACTCTAGACCACATTGACCAAATTAGCGTGGTTAATTAACAGATATCGGGTGTTATTAATTATTACTACCTGCACTTTAAATTGTAAATTGTTTTAATTATTTTTTTTTTTTTTCTGGCGGAAAAATTTACCCCTTCCTAGGAACGACAGACAACGCATTCTTTGTTTCGTGAAATCTCTCTACGATAACATTGCATTGAATTTAAAACAAACGCTTCCCGTCGGGAAATCTGTCTGCATAATATTTTGAGTCTGCCGTACCCGTCGTAATGTCGTGAAATCTCTCTGCATAATAGATAACATTGCATTGAATCTGTTGTTGGCATTCAGGGCTTCGGTCGTTGTTGTTGGCATCACGGCTCCCCGAAAACTCTCACATTGCCGAAAACGTGTATTTAGTAATATCGTTGTTGTTGATATTTACGGCTTGGGGGCTATTTTCTTATTTAGCAAGTTAGAGCTCAATCGGTTCGAGTCTATAAAGGACACACTCATATATATGACACTTCCCGTGGGTAGCAAGTTTGAGCTCAATCGGCATTCCCTGGAATTTCCCGTAGATTGGCAGATTCAGTAGCTTTATAACGGTATATCTGGGGAGAAATCTGATGCTATATTCGTGATTATCTGGGATGATTTCGGTATATAAACATATACTGTAAAAACAAAGCGCGCCATCCGTGCTCGCAGGGTTGGTCAGAAACAAATGTTTTTTAAATTTAATGTATGTTCCGTATATCTCTCTGCAGATGCAAATAACGTTGAATTGCAAACAGACGCTCTTTATAGAGATGCGTCAAAAACAAACGCTCATTAAATAATCACTTGATTAACCCACGCCGTGCCTTTGTGGTGATTTGAGATTGGAGAACGGGTGCTCTGAGCTTCTCTAATCCGCGACCACGGTCGTGTCGGTGGGATTTTACATTTAGATGGGAAGTTTGAACTCAATCGAGCGAACCGTTTTCGATTCTATGAAGTACATACATACACACATATATATATACGAAGTCTCAAAATATATAGTATAGACTAGCCGATGAGCCCGACGTTGTCCGGGCTATTCAAAAACCAAATTTCAAGTCGTTAGCTCTACCCGTTTCCGAGATCTGGTCTGCGCATGCGCGAAGCTGGCGTCGCACGGGCTCGGCGACCCGATAAAATTCTTAACTGGGGCAAGATACATTCACATAGCAAATTTCAAGTCGATAGCTCCACCCGTTTCCGAGATCTCGTCTGCGCATGCGCGAAGCTGGCGTCGCACGGGCTCGGCGACCCGATAAAATTCGTATCCGGGGCAAGATACATTCACATACCAAGTTTGGTCCCGATCGGTCGAGAATCGTAGATTTTTATAAATGACAAACATACAAACATACAGACAAACATACAAACAAACAGACAGAGGTCTTCAAAATATATATGAGACTAGCCGATGAGCCCGACGTTGTCCGGGGTATTCAAAAACCAAATTTCAAGTCGATAGCTCTACCCAGCCCGACGTTGTCCGGGCTATTCAAAAACCAAATTTCAAGTCGTTAGCTCTACCCGTTTCCGAGATCTGGTCTGCGCATGCGCGAAGCTGGTGTCGCACGGGCTCGGCGACCCGATAAAATTCGTATGCGGGGCAAGATACATTCACATAGCAAATTTCAAGTCGATAGCTCCACCCGTTTCCGAGATCTCGTCTGCGCATGGGCGAAGCTGGCGTCGCACGGGTTCGGCGACCCGATAAAACTCGTATCCGGGGCAAGATACATTCACATAGCAAATTTCAAGTCGATAGCTCCACCCGTTTCCGAGATCTCGTCTGCGCATGCGCTGCACGGGCGCCGCACGGGCTCGCCAATACGACACCGTTCACCGCCTGGTCAAACTACACACACGTACCAAGTTTCGTCCCGATCGGTCGAGAATCGTAGATTTGTATAAATGACAAACAAACATACAGACAAACATACAGACAAACATACAGAGGTCTTCAAAATATATATGAGATAGATAGATTGGCAGTAGCTTTATAACGGTATATCTGGGGAGAAATCTGATGCTATATTCGTGATTATCTGTTTGTAAGAAACGCGAACATATTTTGAGCTTCATACCGCCGCAGTGCTTTAACCCTATCTATATTAATCGGATTATCCTATTGAGTTATAAACGTATATATTGATATGGCCTATTATTCGCCTGGAGGGATGTGCAGAAAATATAAGCAGACGACAGATCTTACAAGTGCAGGCGGATTTCTATTCATTGATGGGAAATATTCAGAAAATAAGTTAACATATGGTCGTTTATTGAACTTATTGCATGAACATTTCCTAAGGGAACTTCTCGCCAATGAGTATTTAGTAAATAAGGGTTAAGTAAGTTATTGAAGTTCTTTTTTGTTTATACAATAACAAATGATATATAACAACAAACATTTCGGACAAGTATGCGTACTGTACAGGAGCAGCATGGCCACGGTCGATTGGCTTCATGGTGCCCTACGTGAAGATATATAAATTAAAAGGATGTTTATTTGTGATTTTTTTATATTTAACTCGTTGTTTAATTTTTTATTATTATTTTAAATTATATGTTCCTGGTGAGATTTGAGACAGCTTAGCATCTATTCTATTCCATAACATATCTCAGCAGCACGTGATCTGACTGCATGCATGAGCGCGGTTTAGACTTCACTTCAATAGCTCGAATTCTTCTAACGGTATTCTCGTTCACATATGCTTGGATGCTATAGAACTCACTAAAAAAAATTAATATTCGACATTTGGAATAAAATTAACATACTTTACATACTTTACACTTGATATTATCTTAATATAAACTTTCAACGTCATAATTCCCGACAATTATACTGTTGAAAATGTTGACCAATATTTTTGGTGGAATGTGATATGGGGTACAATGTGTTGCTTCGTTCCTGCCTACAAAACCTACATCAATTATCCAACATGATGAGATTTCCCTCAGCGTATTAATATGTTCTTTATTTCAGATATAAATCTCAACGGCACAAGATCTGACTATAGACAACTGGAGTAATCCTCATTACATTAGCGCGATTTCTTTTAACGGCATTCACGTCCACACTATAGCTGCTATAGAACGTACTACCTGATGACAAGTACTTTCCCATACCGGGGCGTATTACGTGATATTGAACACTGATAGCCCATCTAGTGTCTGCGATACTAATTCCGAGCTTACACCGAGCTCTTGCCTAATGCTCATCGGAACTACACCGTCTATACGAATTACCCATTTATGGACCACAACCGGAAGATAAGTGGCACGTGTCGACGAGATTCTATATACAGAAAAGGTCAACACAAACACCGACTACGTCAAAGACATGGTTGAGAATTGTATATGAATTAGAGTTAAGTATTCACCTGCTGGAAGAGATTGGAGACGAAACAAACAGTGATTACGTCATGCAACGACAGATAAAGAAAAAAGTTCTACACAGCCACGTTAACGTAACGTTTGAGAATTGTATATGAATTAACCCATTTTGTGTCAAAACCGAAAAGTGAGTATTCCCCTACTGTAAGAGATTAAAAACGCAACGAACAGTGATTTCGTCATGCAACGACAGATAATGTAATGAAGGGATGTAACTGTTCTTGCAATTTGTGTTGGATATAAATTCTAAACTTCTAAAATTCAAATTATTTTCACCTTTTCTCATGTTGACATTTTGCCTTCATTTACGAAGAAATTAGCTTATACGGACGGACATATTATGTAGGTTATAGAAGAAGAGGATTCATGAACCGACCGACATGAGCTGTTTTGAATAACGTGCGCGGATAAGACACTATTACGTCATGGAAGGAATGGTGATGTGTCGTGACCGGTTTGGTCAGATTCCGGCCTCCATATTTCATTTATGGTCGTGTAGTATGTGTTATTCCTATTTGTTCCCAAATAAGAAGGATCAACTGAAACCAAACTGGCCTCGTGCGTTCGAGTTGGCGTCATCAAATGGTTCCATATTCGGAGAAGATTACGTTATTTTACCGGATGTTAATAACGCGAATATCACTGAAACTATCTGTCGGTCGTTGGACGACAAGGACTGTGTGAGATGGAAGGATTGTTGCAGGGCGGGGTTAGAATGTTGTCGAGCGCAGTTACAGACAGAATCTCTTGCATCCGCTACAAACGGATCATATTGTCCGATGACGTGGGATGGATTTGGTTGCTTTTCAGAGACTTCACGGGACGAATCGGCACAAATAACCTGTCCGTCGTACATCAAGCATGCTGTACCCTCATGTAAGTTTTTATTCACAGCATTCTAGATTTACAATTGCAGGGTAACAGTTTTCCTTTATCCATGCACACTCTTTAACATTTAGTTCCAAACAAAACATGCATAATTGGCTTTGGAATCCCCTCAGATATCCAACCTTTATTGTTATTGTATCAGTAAAAAAAATTTGGATTTCACAAACATGTGTGTTTTATGATAAATTGGTTATAATGGAACCAAACTAAGAAAACCAAGTTCGAATTTAATAATAACCATGTTGTTTGATGCTTTGTTATGATCAGAATATGTAATTTTTAGTGAAACCAAATTTGAAATTTGCATCAAACATTTGGTTTTGATTAATTGGTTCTAATTACAACATGTTTTCAAATAACTTAAACATATATGTGACCAATGGTGAAGATACGTGTAATTATACGATATGACGTAAATCGCCATTATGGAAATTGGACGGAGGTCAGCACAAAATATTCCATTACATACATGTAGCTCCATCGACATTATCATGCGTAACCTATCTCTAACCAGTAACAGTGCGTCTTTGTAGCGTCTCTAACGTATATAATTGGCCATGTTGGATCAGCACACTGATCGCAGATAACCCAACATCAACTACACTATGCGTGGACCAGTTCACGCCGATGGTGGCCGTGGCACAACAATATATAGACGTTATGCATTTGAAAGACTTCCACGATGTGACCATTATCTATCCGTGCTCTGAATTGTCCATCAAACAACTTAGATGAAGCCTTATCGAAATACGATCCGAGCTAACATTATACTCATTATACGAGGGCCCGTGTGGACGTCCTCATCTCAACACCAAATTCCCTAATTCTGTTGCATCGAACTGGAAAATTAGATCTGAGTATATACTTCGGCCGTAATCGCGGTGGCGACCCATGTTTTATCACGATAATTACATTAATTACTAAGGTATGCGAGCGATACCATAGTTTCTGGATGGATCCCATTATTTAATTACCTCCCTTATTGTTGATGGTATTCGCCACAACATCTCTCGTTTGTACGATATTTACGCGTTAATAGACGTTTTTATTAGGCATCGCTGAGATGAATGCACAGAGTTATTGGGCCGAACACCTGATACATTACAGAAATTTCGTTCGGTGAAGTTGGTTGACTTTGTCCTTTGTATTGTGGCATGTTGGCATCCGTTCGATTTTGTATAGATATTCGTAGAGACGATGAATGCACCCGGTAGTTCATTCGATAAGGTGTATAGAGCACTAGACATTAATACGCGCATGTAGCGATGAATGCACCCGGTAGTTCATTCGATAAGGTGTATAGTGCAGTAGACAAGACGTGCATACGCTCATGCAGCATGGCGAAGCTGGTTTTATTCCCGATTATCGCGGATTTGTGATATGTGCTTAATGGGTAGGCGTAAACTTATGCCTTCTGCAGACACTGGAAAATTTGACTGGCATATTGTGTACAAATCGTCGTATTGGTGTAATTGCTGAGTCTTGCTGAATGTTGATTGTTGTATCTGGGGTTATGGATCTATGAACTCCCATGATTGGTCATTAGGCGATTGGATCTAGCCAGATTTGGAGGCTAATTTCTGACAGATATCAGTTGTAAAATCTCTTATGTAATCACATGCATCTTAGTTCCCATGTAGCAAACGATTACAAGTTCGTATGTACGTATATGTACATGTAATTTGCCAATCAATAGAAACATGCTCATTTCAGTAGAAGAGTAGAATGTGTTCATTCAAATTACGAAGCAATAGACACCATACACCGTGTACACCGCACAAATCGTTTGTAAACTTGAATATATCTTTGAGTTATGCTGTGCCCAGGTGAGGAGTTTACTGTTTTGTTTCAAGAATTGTCCAAGTTTACTGCAAGATAGTATATTTGAGTCATGCATAAGGAATAGTCCCGTTTTCTTAATGTAATTACACAGATTAAAGGCGCCTGCATGCCGAATCACACATTCATATATTGCGATTTATGAAGAATTTATGATCGGCAGATGTCTTTAAACTGTCTAATTATATTATAAAATGATATTATTACTTATAAGTATACATCCCAGTCGGTGTCTCGGTGATAAATATGAATCTAAAAATGCATTTTTAGTTGGTGATACCGTTAAATATTGTGAACTTTATAGTCTCTATACCGCGACAGAAAATTCCTGCACCCAATGTTCACTGTGCCCTAATATGATTGTCCTACTATGTACATTAGTCTCGTCCCTATAAGCCAGCCAGCATCGCTAACTCCATGTATGGGTTATCTCCCTTGACGATAGACCGCTGCAACGGCGATATTTTACCACATTTGGTGGACTTCCATACTAATATATATATACTGAGCGAACATAGCCGCATGTTGCCCTTTATCCAGCACAAACATATCGAAAAACATTTGTGTAATTTCGTACCTTAATATAAGTCCAACTAAAACCAAAGAACTATATCTCGAAACGGTGTGATTTGGTACTCCGACTATTTTATCAACAGAAAAGTCGAAACACACATGGGCGACAACATGCATGGCAAACACCGGTCAAGTCAAACATAATAGTTCTAACTTGCTGCCATTTTGCTGAGAGTGCGAAAATCGTCAACAAAACTACCGTTCTAAATATAGACCTCAATTCTGTCAATAAGTCTTTAGAGCGGGATTTGTTCTCAAAACAAATAGGACATTTGACTGTGAGGCGATCGGTTCCCCATTTTGGCTGGGAAAACCAACGCTAAATATAGAAAACCACAGACTAGTACCCAGTCGGTGACATAGTTCGAAAGGAAGTATGATTGGTGAGTTTTGGTATATATTGCCAGCTTCGCTCGATGTTCCTTTCTTCTCGACGGCGTCACGCTTATACTCAGGCAGATGCAGTCGTCGTTACGGAGTAGATGCACAGAACTGTCATCCGGTCTACCGGTACATTATCATTTCCGAAACCAATGGCAATTTTTTTCCTGATGCATTTGACTGTATACATGTATACATCGATGATATACCTACATGAAGACGTAAATAGATCCATGTAGAAGTAAACGTCTAACCGTTGAATATTTGATGCATACCCACTCAAGATGTTTCCCGTTTTTCATTAGACACTTTCTTTGTTAGAGTATTGTATTTCTAAGAGAAGCACTTGACAACGGATAGGTTGGATTCATAAAAGCTTAATGCCTTTTTTTTCTATTTTCGTCAATGCAGATCCACGAGTCAATGATATTAAACGCGCTATGTTATTCTCTGCACAGAGCATGGCAAACAACTCGCTCGGTGTGATCTATCACGAGCGAGATACTAAAATCGGAACACATTGGTCGCTAGTGTCGACAAAATATTATTAATCATCCCCCCAGCTACTGTGTTATAGGCATAATATTTTACACTCTTCGTCATTAAACAACCTGCTACACTGACGGCAGTGAAATGTCAGTGACGATAACAAAAATGTCAGTCTTAACGTAATGAAATACCAAGGTTTAGAGTTGAATTGGCGAACCTGTTTTGCAATGTTCTGATAGCATGATGGATTTCCTGACTGCTGAGATAGATAGATTGTGTAATACCAGCCACTTTCTATCATTGGGACATGGGCAATTATCGAATGGAGATATAAGATAATATACGGTTAGGCGCTCTCTTCGTTAATTGTGCGCACTTACGAGCAGGCTTGTCAACCGGTACCAGTACCGGTACCGGTACCGGCGGTACTTGGCCGTTTCAACGGTACCGGTTCTGATACTCAGTACCGACAGTTCTCGGTACTCGCCAAAAACAGTAAATAGATCAGTATAGATCGATTAAAATTGAAGGAACTTTGCTCTTTTAAGTGTGCGCAACTGCCGCTTGAATTATGGTATGCTACTATGTGTCAACGGATCAAGCACGCGGCGGCGGATGCCGATTCTTGAAGCTGTTATCATTTTATTCAACAATGTATATATGTGCCATTTACTCAATATGTGTTACATTATAACTTACAGTTGGGGATTTCAGCCATGCAGGTACATAAAATTTATTTCAGTTTAAATTGTCATATATACCCATCTTTCCGATGTATGTATTTGAGCGTCTGAAGCCCTAAACATAAAAGTTCTAACACCTATCAGGCTGCCTAAATTATGGCACATTTTAGGTGATTGTTGTGGGTGATAAATCCAACTATCTCAGACTATACTAATGCATGTATGTCACACATGTATGTGTGGCTGATGTGGCATACGTGCATTAGGATACATGGTTGTATTTGTCATCCACAACAATCACCAAAAACTGGCACAAAGTGCCATACATTACCAGTAATTACCACATTAGAATATACTCTTTTAAATGTGTGATATGTAGTGGAATAAATTATACAACACCAGTACCGGTACCGGTATCGCGGTTCCAACGCAGTACCGGTAACGGTACCGACTACCTTGGTACCGGCGGTACTTTGACAAGCCTGCTTACGAGACATTGGGCGCACTTACGAGAGTACACGTGTGAGGTGCGATGAATTTAACTTGTTCTGTTAATGTTTGTTTTTTTTGTTTGTTTTTTTTATTTATTTATTTCTATACATCTCCGTTATTTAGTCCACATAATCATTCTCAAAATAACGAGTATTTCTGAAATAGCTATGTCAAGAAAAAAAATTGGAAAAACATAATATAGACTAAATAACGGAATTTTTTTTTTTAACAGTTTACAACACCGCTAGTGATCAACTTTGGTCGTGAATAAGTCGAATTCCACATTAGGGTGGGCGGGCTTTGAGGAGGGCCGCTCCTTAAAAACACTTCTGCTGTATGCGACTTGTTGGTTGCTGCACACACACAACACTCACTTTCTCCATTATATAACTCGTCTCAGCGCTTATCGATTCAGAGAGTAGATATAAAGGCGGAGTTTGCTTATTCTGGAACAAAACCATGAACGATCGAGTAACCGTGCTTGATTTCGCTGATGATAGGATTTGTGGTATACAGATCCGATTAGAGCCAAAAACATTTATTTACGTATTCCAGGTATACATACCCTCCATCAATTAATCAGTTCAGCACTCTAAAGGATACATACATAAACTTAAAGATGTAATTCATGTATAAGCATTCCGAGCGTTTTGGCACATAATACTCATGGGAGATGTTAAAGGTACTCAATCCGATAAAACTCCTCTCAATTACTATTTCAATGGCTTCGGGGGTCAAAAATATTTGATTCGAGTCGAGGAAGTCACCCATCAAAGCTCAGATTTGTTAGATATCGATTTTAGAAATCTATTATTTTTCATTATCGGGAATACTATCTGGCCCAGAACTCAGTCAAAATTGCGTTAAAATTACCACTTGATTTTAGAGTTATCCATCCTTGTCTGTTTGAATAGATTTGGAGTACACATCCAGGGCAGATTGCGGCAGTTATTAGTACTCATCTCGAGAACATAACAAATTTCAAAAATCAATATCTAATAACTCTGAGCTTTGTTTGATGGGTTCCTCGACTCGAATCAAATATTTTTTACCCCCAAAGCCAAAGAAATAGTAATATAGGACCCTCTGATCGGATTGTTGTTGTTGGAATCTGTTGAGATGGGGACCCTCTTTACGGATTGAGTACCTTTAATGCAAACCTCGATATATTCTAGAAACAGCGCTTTCGCGGAATTTGTAAATAAATCCAACCTCATATCTGTGCACTGTTCGCCTGCCTGCGTCGGCAACAAAACAACGTTTGTACCCGACGATGGTGGCCGTGGCACAACAAATGATCATTTTATTTTACCAACATGCGAGATGCACCGACTATGTCGCATCGAAGTTTTGGATGACTCTGCCACCAATGTATCTAATCATCGTCCCATCTTTCTTCAGATGTCTTACGACCTACCGTACTGTATACACCGAACACACATTGTAACTTCTCCAAAATCAATATGGAAACGAGTAACGACGTCCCCCGACATAATCAATGCTTATCAACACCATATCAATATAAATCTGCCATACTGCAACATCAGAGACGATATAGATACATATTATAACCAAATCGTGTCGGTTGTATCAGCGGCAGCACATACTGGAACCCCATCAAGCAAATTCAATCGACATCTCAGGCCATTTTGGAATGAAACTCTTAAAGAGCTACACCAAGAAATGGTCCTGAGGAGGCGAGATTGGATTTCTGTTGATAGACCCAGATACACTCTGCTTATAAAGCATACAAAGAATCAAAACGCCTTTCCCGATACGAATTTAGGAAGTCCAACGAAAGATACCTCCAGCAAATTGATGACAAGCTTGATGGATTAGCTGAGATGGACATATATGCTTTCTTTAGGGAATTCAATAAAAGACGAGTAGAAAGGGGTCTCATGTCCAATTATCTTTTCGAAGTAGATGGAATTACGTTGTGAGAACCAGATACAGTAATTCAGGCTTGGGCATCATGTTTTGAAGAATTATACTCACCCCTTAAAAGCAATACTTTTGACGAAAACAACACCGTTAGTGAATTAATTGAACATATTAGTAACAACATTGAGCCATCAGATCTTGACTCAGATATCTGCTACGAGTTATCTTTGAACCAACTTCAACGTATTCTAAAATCTACAAAAAATAGAAAATCACCCGGATATGACATACTTGCGTACGAGCACATTATTTACGGCGGGGATCGTCTCCAAATTTCACTAGCCAGGTTATTCGCAAGAATGTTGGAATTTAATCACGTGCCCTCGCAAGCTAAAATAGGAATGATGATACCACTTATAATCCAAACCTAAAGACCGATTCGACAGCTACCGCACCATCACCCTCCTTCCAATACTCTATAAAATATTTGAAAAGATTGTCCTCACTCGTCTGGAAACCAATTGCCCACATTTAATGAAAGTTCACTCCCTACAACATGGTTTCCAAAAAGGAAAATTCATCCTATATAATACACGAAAGTATGATCGCGTGCTTCCTGTGTCCATAAGGCATTCGACACAGTTGGATAGTCTTCTGTATAAGCTATATATATACCAGCGTGGATTTCATGGACAAACTATGGCACACAATTAAATCACTGTTACATTGATTGCAATGCTCTGTGCGCTTTAATTGATCCACTTCACGTCCAGTAGATATACTTCAGGAAACAAGACAAGGGGATATTCTTTCCCCTCTCTTCTATATGATATACATAGATGATCTGTATATACCGGTCCAACGCAAGCTGACGATATAACACTTTTGTCACTAACACAGTCCGGGTCACAGCGTTTGTGTGACATATGTAGCTCTTTCAGTAAGAATGAAGATTTATATACAATCAAGATAAGTGCAAAATCGTAGTCTTTAATGAAAGCTCTTCTGCTCAGAAATCTAGAAAGACCACAAAATGGATGCTAAACGAAAAACCAATTCACGAATAAGATTTTGTCATCCATGTCGTTATTCCTCTTGAAAAGAACACTTTTTTTCAAACACGCTAACCGAGAGCATCTGTAATAAAATCAGATCAACATATGTTATGCTTAGTCACGCTGGAAGGTATGCTGGTGGATTAACCCCATGCACTCATTCGAATGCCTTGTATAACACCATCGTTCTGCCACGAGGACTTCATGGGTCCGAATTCTTATGTGGTATATCTGCCACGAACGCAGTCACTGGAAAAACGCATCGCTTTTGTTTAAAGCAAAATCAGGGGCTCCATTGTAGAACAAGAACGTAACTGCACCGATCTCATCAATTATAGACAAAAGAAAACTAAGCCTCTTTGGTTGACATTGTAGAACAGATCCTGATACAGCCTCAAAACAATGTTTTCTATGTCGCACCAAGAGGCATATGCATGGGTACACAGTCATTCATTCCTCTTTCATTTCAGAACTAATTGCCATTTTAGAGAACAATTATCTTACATCTCATTTATCGTCCTTTGTTGAAACAGGACACCCGCCTGGTCAGTGATAACTCCATGCTCAATTTCGCATATGATCATACCTCACTGAATATATCCCCACTCTGCTACGCATGTAGATATCTTCAACATAAATTAGAATTTCTGGAAGCATCAAAGTTATTGGCAAAAGCAGTCTTCCATGAGGATGGGGCGTGTCAACGTTGTGGCAAACCATATGACAATATAGTAGAACACGCATTCCTCGATTGTTCGATCACCAATGCAATGAAGCAAGAAATGAAATATGGTTTAACCTCCTTGAACATTTTGATGTACCTTGCTTCATTGAAATAGATAAGTTATGCACAATTGATCAACTAATGGTGTTTCTGTCTTGTATACCATTGTATGTTGTGGAGAAGATAAGTGACCTTAATGCCATTTGTCCTGTTCACAACACGCAATAGTGTTAAAATGTGGAATCTCTATCATATAAACGACTTAAAGAAAATACAGATGCGAACACGATCACTGTCACGTGACGCATTACTCCACGACCTCTATATTATCCCTTCACTTTTCAACATATAAACACCCACAGCCATCCTCCACCCACCCCCGTCCACATGCGATCCCAAACTTTGATTGGATCATCCAAAGCCCCGTATAAAGACCGCCATGTTTATTGACCATTAATCTGCCACAATGAACGAGCATGCAGCTTTAAATACTTTTTGTGGATGAACCGTTGGTCCCAATATATTAGGACAAGCATAATTCTAGTCAAAATAGTTAAACCGTCAAATTCTTATATCACGGTTGCATCTGACCATATACATGTATGCTTATTTTCTTTTATTATCCGCCATGACTCTCCGTTTACACGTGCGTGTATGTTCGAGCGCATGCACGCAAGTAGTACGAGCGAGCGTGTATGTGGGTCTATGTACATGTGTGTATGTAAAATTATGTACATGTATGCATGTGTGTATGTGTGTATGTATGTAAGTGTGAGAGGGTGTGTGTGTGTGAGAGGGTGTGTGTGATAGGGTGTGTGTGAGAGGGTGCGTACGTTAGTGTGTGCGTGCGTGCACCCTTAGTTATGTGTATTTATGTGTGTTGTACATGTATGTACGTTTAATTTTAAAGGTGCTAAATGCTTGTAGATACTAATTTTCCTTGTATTGCTCTTATTCATTGTCTGTAAGCTCTCTGTATTACGGAGGAAATAAAGGTATATATATATTTATTATTTGATCCCTCTCCCGACTTTAGCCATCGCGCACCACAGAGCGAGCTGTCATGTTTTCTGGACTGTGACCTCTTATAAAAGATTAATTTTAGCGTCTATAGCTCTATATTCCTCAAATTCCGTATGCATGCAGTTCGTTTATTGATCAAGGCTTTGTGTCATTTTATGTGTGCAATAATCGCACTACACCGCAAATTTTAGTGACCGAGAAGACATCACTCAAACGGTTAATTTTACTGAAAATTCGAGCCACTGCATATAATTATAATCCACCGACACCTGCACAAATGACAAACTTGCCATGCATATATAAACCATCCATATAGCTCTCTTTTGCCGGAAACACAACACCCAATGGGACTCGAACCTGCTTCGCAAGTTGTGGACGAGTTACCAGTGTTTGATGAGTGATGCGTCTAACTGAATAACAGTTGGGGCCCTCTGGATGAGATACCCCTGTTTGATGAGTGATGCGTTTAACTGTATAACCGGGGGGCTCTGGGCGACTTACCAGTGTTTGATGAGTGATGCGTTTACATGAATAACCGGGAACTTCATGTTGTAAATAATATGGTACGCTTTGTTCAACGTCGTAATATAACACCGCCAAACAATACCCGGCCCAGAGCTGTTTATTTCGACATATTTGCGACATAAACATATGACGAAAGAAACGTCGCTTGGACTTTTTCAATCATCTGCTTGGATAATCGCACAGCATACCTTTGGAGGGTTATGTGATGTCAAGAGGCGCATGTGTACTATATATAGAGGGGAGCTCCAGCCCACCGTTCATGTTGATGATGGGTATCTTTATGTTGGTTTCGATGGCTCCTGAACTTTCCTCTTGATAAAATTGTCCTCCGATGTTATGACTTTCACATCACTGATGTTGATTTTGTCGTTCGTAACCATGGCGACAGTGGTCGACTACTGCTGATGAGTGACTCGTTTGTGCTCTCTTCCGATGCAATATTCCTGAGAGTCACGACACTTGGTGTGACGTCACGACACTTGGTGTGGTAAATGACGTCACGACGCGTAGTGTGGTAAATGACGTCACAACACTTGTTGTGGTAAATGACGCCACTACACTTGGTGTGGTAAATGACGTCACGACACCTGGTGTGGTAAATGAAGTCAAGTTTCTTATTGTCTCTCACAGTGTCCTTAATTAAGTTAATTATGACGCGGTTCTTATATATTAATGAGTTGACTGATTTGTGGAAGGTGAACTGTTCATTGCATTACTTTCTGTCAGTCAGATGATTGAAAAATTTCAAACGATTTGGACGAAACATCTCAAAGTATTAACTATATTGCTCGGATAATGAACTAAAATTGCTACTTTATTGTTGGTGGGCCGGATGGCGTTACTTTTGATAAATTATGACACTAATTATCGAAACTGGTTGTGGTTTTCTGAAACCACAGCGACTCGGACAAGCTCCTGAGTGGGATTAACCGCTTATTCGTGTTAGCTTCAACAAAGTAGTTTCTGCTGTTTACTACAGTTACTATACTGCGTTGTATGCAACAGGTGATTATTATATAGATAATGCATGGCTTGCGGTTGACTATTCCAAAATAGTGGTCCGAGAGGAAGAATAGTCCACGAGCCACAGTCGAGTGGACTACTCATCCTCGATTACCACTATGTTGGCATAGTTAACGACAAGACGTGCATTATTTATTATATTATATCGAGCATTGGTGTCAATTATTACACAATTTATTATTCTGATTTTGTCATATTTTTATTTGCCGCGAATTTTGAATATCGGTCTCAGATTTTCTAATTTATGGCAAACATTGACGATGTTATTAGTTACAAGTAACATCATCTCTTTGATAATCATGTATTTATTTCTGAAAACTCGTAAACAAAGATATTTCTGAAATTTTTTTAAGCTGAATTGTTATCTTCGGTGAAAACGGAAAAGGAAGTTATTCCAGTCACTCAAAAATTAGGCCTGTCCGCTTCCAAAATTATAAAACGGACAAACTAGATGAATGCATTGAATAGCTGTGATCGGACACTTGTTTGTCAATAAGTCAAATGATATCCGATATTGCAACAAGTAGCGTTCAATCAGATTGGCCGTGTGTTCGGGTATCAATCCGATTTTGCGAATTTATTTATTAAGAATAGTATGTGTGTATGCCAGCTACTGGAAAATTAGTATATCAGTGTGCAGCCAATCAGCACGCGAGAAAGTCACGTGAGGTGTAATATAATAAAATAGTCCTCTCTGTCTTGTACTGCGTTTGATGCAACAGGTGACTATACTAAAATAATCCCCTCTGTATACTACTGCATCTGATGCAACAGGTAACCTTACCAAAGGTCTGTAACGCCAAAAATACCAGATGCCAATTTGAATGTTAGACGATGAAAAGAACGTTACCTGAAATTATTTTATGCAGACCTGGCTATTCTCAACAACGTAGGGGACTGCTGTGCTGACGAGAGTGGCTAAAATGCAAGCTTGGCGCCAAGCTTGGCAGTTTTTAAGGCAGGTGACTAAAAGACAAGCTTGGCGTTTTCAAATTTTTTAAAACGCTGTTTTCGGGTGAATTATGCGGGAATAGCACCAGTTAATTATTTATATGGCCCATTTTCGTAAATTAATCGACAATAGTGGCAGTAATGTCCCCGATTGGTTGGTTAATAGGGGGCGTGGTCACAAAATCAAAACATCGTCTTTTTACGCAGATTTCTTGTCGGTTTTTGGTCGATTTCTATTTTTAAACATCAGTTGGACTAAGTTTTTTATTCGAAACATGTTGAATGGTTATCATTTATCACTCTCATAGTCGAGCTTGGCGGTTTTGAACATTATATGCGAAGAATTTTTGACTTTTAGATGACCGACCACCGAACCGCCAAGCTCGAATAAAAAATCAAAATATTAAGCTGAATTTTCGCCGATTTCTCGTTTCTAAAACACGTTCCAGCTAGTTTTTATGTAAAAACGTGTAAAATGATTATCATTCTTCACAAATATAATCGGGATTGGCGGTTTTGAACATTATATACAAAGAAGTTTTGACATTTTGATGACCGACCACCGAACCGCCAAGCTCGAATAAAAAATCAAAATATGAAGCTGAATTTTCGCCGATTTCTCGTTTCTAAAACACGTTCCATCTAGTTTTTATGTAAAAACGTGTAAATTGATTATCATTCTTCACAAATATACTCGAGCTTGGCGGTTTTGAACATTATATACGAAGAATTTTTGACTCTTAGATGACCGACCACCGAACCGCCAAGCTCGAATTTTAAATCAAAATATAAAGCTGAATTTCGGCCGATTTCTCGTTTCTAAAACACGTCCCAGCTAGTTTTCAAGTAAAAACATGTAAAATGATTATCATTCTTCACAAATATAATCGAGCTTGGCGGTTTTTAATTTTTTATATTAAGAATTTTGGACATTTTGATGACCGATGGCTGGTTAATAGGGGGTGTGTTAACCGAATGAAAACCTCGCTTTTTTACGCCGATTTCTTGTCGATTTTTGGCCGATTTCTCTTCTTAAACACCATTTACACATAGTTTGCATCTGAAAACACGTTTAATGATTATCATTTATCACTCTCATAGTCGAGCTTGGCGGTTTTGAACATTCTATACTGAGAATTTTCGACTTTTAGGTGACCGACCACCGAACCGCCAAGCTCGAATTAAAAATCAAAATATGAAGCTGAATGTCCGTCGATTTCTCGTTTCTAAAACACGTTCCAGCTAGTTTTTATGTAAAAACATGTAAAATGATTATCATTCGTCACAAATATACTCGAGCTTGGCGGTTTTGAATATTTTATATTAAGAATTTTTGACATTTGATGACCGACCACCGAACCGCCAAGCTCGAATTTTAAATCAAAATATGAAGCTGAATTTCCTGAGATTTCTCGTTTCTAAAACATGTCCCAGCTATTTTTCATGTAAAAACATGTAAAATGATTATCGTTCTTCACATATATACTCGAGCTTGGCGGTTTTTAACATTGTGTACTTAGAATTTTCGACTTTTATATGACCGCTCACCGAACCGCCAAGCCAATGCAAAATGATACCCAGACCAAACCGGGGCAAAATGATACCCACCAAATATTGTCAACGTGTACCCATTAATGATCGTCCATGCAACTAATCAAACTTGTTCAATTATGTTATATTCTTGTTTCGATGTAGCATTGTTATTTAAATGGCATGTATATATAAGATAAGTTAGTCGTGTGTGGAACGGTCACAATGATAATATACATGAATTCCAGAGGCAAACTGTAATATAATTTAATTCTCCACCCACATTAAATTATTATTATTTGTTTTTTTGGGGGGGGGGATTTGACCCAGGAGGAGTTGAAAGGGCCTGAGACGTCATTTTTTCTTTCTTTTTAGTGTAATCATTTTTTTATTTCCAACATAACATAATATGCACGTGTACAGGTGATACAAAATTAATATGCAAAATAGAAGAGATAATGTATGGAAATGAGGATCAGACAACAAGCCCGATTGCTTATATGAAGACTTTTCCTCTTTGGCGACATGCCACTTCCCCGATAAGTGAGGGAGGGTATCGATCAGATGGGAAAGGCTTGAGATAATGTTTATTTTTCTTAGCTTTCTTTCATCCGTCCCCATTAATTTAGGTTTCATTTATTTTATATATATCACTGATTAGCCAAGAACCGGTTAGTTGCAATTCGAGTAGTTTACTCACTAGGATGAAGTGAATTATAATCGACACGAATACTCCGTTACAGAATATATCCATACCCTCTGTCAGAATTATCAAACTAAACGCGTTGGTTCAACGTGGGAATCTGAACCCCAACTCATGATTTGTTTTAGTTATTTTGACACAGCTCAATTGACTAGCAATTGCTTTAAAAACAATTCATGACGCTTACTAAATCGGACAAACTGTTATCGCTCATAAACACACCACACAGTGCATTGGTAAGTGAAGTGGTGGAACTGTTTATTCAGTGACACGTCTATGTGCCGCTGTTTTGATAGGGTTGTTTTTTTTTTGCTTCCCCACAGAACACTCGTCACTTTTGTGTTTGCCCTCTGGAATTCATGTATATTATCATTGTGACCGTTCCACACACGACTAACTTATCTTATGTATACATGCCATTTAAATCACAATGCTACATCGAAACAAGAATATACCATAATTGAACAAGTTTGATTATTTGCATGGACGATCATTAATGGGTACATGTTGACAATATTTGGTGGGTATCATTTTGCCTCGGTTTGGTCTGGGTATCATTTTGCATTGGCTTGGCGGTTCGGTGAGCGGTCATATAAAAGTCGAAAATTCTAAGTACACAATGTTAAAAACCGCCAAGCTCGAGTATATATGTGAAGAACGATAATCATTTTACATGTTTTTACATGAAAAATAGCTGGGACATGTTTTAGAAACGAGAAATCTCAGAAAATTCAGCTTCATATTTTGATTTAAAATTCGAGCTTGGCGGTTCGGTGGTCGGTCATCAAATGTCCAAAATTCTTAATATAAAATATTAAAAACCGCCAAGCTCGATTATATTTGTGAAGAATGATAATCATTTTACATGTTTTTACATGAAAACTAGCTGGGACGTGTTTTAGAAACGAGATATCGGCCGAAATTCAGCTTTATATTTTGATTTAAAATTCGAGCTTGGCGGTTCGGTGGTCGGTCATCTAAAAGTCAAAAATTCTTCGTATATAATGTTCAAAACCGCCAAGCTCGAGTATATTTGTGAAGAATGATAATCATTTTACACGTTTTTACATAAAAACTAGCTGAAACGTGTTTTAGAAACGAGATATCGGCGAAAATTCAGCTTCATATTTTGATTTTTTATTCGAGCTTGGCGGTTCGGTGGTCGGTCATCAAAATGTCAAAAATTCTTTGTATATAATGTTCAAAACCGCCAATCCCGATTATATTTGTGAAGAATGATAACCATTTTACACGTTTTTACATAAAAACTAGCTGGAACGTGTTTTAGAAACGAGAAATCGGCGAAAATTCAGCTTAATATTTTGATTTTTTATTCGAGCTTGGCGGTTCGGTGGTCGCGGTCATCTAAAAGTCAAAAATTCTTCGCATATAATGTTCAAAACCGCCAAGCTCGACTATGAGAGTGATAAATGATAACCATTCAACATGTTTCGAATAAAAAACTTAGTCCAACTGATGTTTAAAAAGAGAAATCGACCAAAAAGAAATCTGCGTAAAAAGACGATGTTTTGATTTTGTGACCACGCCCCCTATTAACCAACCAATCGGGGACATTACTGCCACAATTGTCGATTAATTTACGAAAATGGGCCATATAAGTAATTAACTGGTGCTATTCCCGCATAATTCACCCGAAAACAGCGTTTAAAAGGCTTTTTAAAAATTTGAAAACGCCAAGCTTGTCTTTTAGTCACCTGCCTTAAAAACTGCCAAGCTTGCATTTTAGCCACTCTCTGTGCTGACCTCTCTCTCTCTTTCTCCTGGGAAATCCCACATGTCACGCTGTGTAAACGCCTCCCGAAGGAATGTGTTCTGCGGAGGAATAACAAGAATCAAAGTGAATGGGATGCTCCACGGAATACGCTGATCGATTACCTGCACTTGTGATAAGTCAATCACACATGGCATCTGGTTAAATATTGAACCGGTTTAATTGCTTGGAGTGTCTTGTTGAATATATTCTCGGACCGGCATGGCCCCCGCGCAGCAGCTGTACTCTTAAAGAGTAATGTTTATTCTATTCATCGCATGTGAAGAAAAGAAATCGTTGCACATAATATTGTATGGCATCCCATTAAATCCATGCCATTGAGACACAAGTTACAAAACTTATCTCGGCCTCGCTACCGACAATAACATTAAAGAACATTGTAGTTGCATAAATATGCATTAGTGTAATGTATTATTCCCATGTATAGAAAAGTTGTGTGCAATGGTGTGTGGCATTATGGTATAATACAGTAGAGGTATATATAATAATATGGTGGATACATCACTGTGTGCCTGGGAGGGTGTGGCATTATGGTATAATACAGTAGATGTATATAGGATAATATGGTGGATACATCACTGTGTGCCTGGGAGGGCTTAACTGCTGTCGTTTGTGTTACTTTAAGATTGTCAATAGCCCGTACTTTTGTTAGCATACACAACTAAAAGGAAAAATCGACAAGTTTCCAGCTACATTATGTGAAAATGGTTCCCGGCAATCTCAGTATATTAAGATAGACACCCTGCCGCGCAGCGAATGCTTATAGCTGCGAAATCTAATTGACACAAGTTACACAACCGATTGCGTTCAAATAACAACTGTATTTTATTCTGCTTAAGTCTTTATGTTGTATTGTTGTAAGTATTTTACGAAAGTGCGGAATATTCCATACCCCATTTGTCACATCGACCGTTCGAAGTCTCTAAAAGGTTGTCGCTTGACTTGAAACTCACCACCCACTGGGCAACAGAAACGGTTATTGCCAAACAAGAATTATGCTTTAAGGTATGGCTATCAGCTGAAATATCAAGGGCAAATGTATCCTATTATATTAGCCGCCCGATCAGTCAGTTTGAAATAATGTGAGGGTAACATGCATGTATAACACGTCCCCATTTACGTCCGAAATCACACTCTGGTAATAATAAACCTTTCATGACTGGAGCTTTCTGAATTTTTGTGAAAACCCTGTGCCAATATATTCTCTTTTATATGCGAGTCGACCATAGGTCGCCTCGCCTATCAAATTTGATATTATTTTTTTATAATTGTTAAAGAATTTAAGAAAAAAAATGCTAAAAGTTGTTAAAGAATGTAAGAAATATTGATAAAAAAATTATTAAAAAAATGATTTAAAAACACATGATAAAATGTTAAAGAATGTAAGAAAAAATTACAAAAAT
The DNA here is from genome assembly GCA_032622095.1 of Siphonodentalium dalli. NCBI lineage: Eukaryota > Metazoa > Mollusca > Scaphopoda > Gadilida > Siphonodentaliidae > Siphonodentalium > Siphonodentalium dalli. The sequence continues at coordinate 51,039,555 of CP136068.1, forward strand.
GATAAAAAATTGTTAAAGAATGTAAGAAAAAATGATAAAAAAAACAATGATCAAATTGTTAAAGAATATATAAGAAAAAATGATAAAAGTTGTTATAGAATTTAAGAAAAAATTATAAAATATGATAACAACTGTTAAAGAATGTAAGAAAAAATTATAAAAAATGATAAAAAGTTGTTAAAGAATGTGAGAAAAATTGATAAAAAATTATTTTAAAAAAACAAGCACAGGGTCTTTAATGTTGCGCCAACGCACCTCCCGTCATGAAAGGGACAAGCACCATCAATCAAAAAGTCTGTTCTCAGTAACTTCACTAATTTGCAGCCATTAACAATCGTCTGGACTCATTCACATTGGTGCTCACTGCATGAGACATTAGCACTCAATCATCATTGGTGGTTTATTTTTGTCGCATTGATCTTTCATGGAATTGATATTGTGTCAAACACACAGATGACAGAGTAGTTTGGCACAATTTGCGCTGAATCCCAGACGTTTATGCACATTTGTTTGTGGTTCGGCACCTGTTTGTTTCGGCACCTGATTATTCGGCACTTTGGACGATTCAACACCTAATATTAGCCCCACCATAGACCCCCGTGGAATCTCATGTGGAGAACTGAATATAAGTTAATTTCACTAAGTAGGTTACATTCTTTCCACAAAAAAAAAACTGTTCGGTCGCCATGGCGACGGCTTGAACAGACATGTCGACTATTGGTGTTCCAGACAATTGGAAAGCTTACATTTATCAACTTATTTCGCGCTGGATTCATTAAAACTACTTGCACATCTCTAAGTTTGCTATGAAATACATAGCACATGTCCAGGGGGGGGGGTGGAAAAAAGTTTTTTCCGGGCACGTATGCCGGGTGGGTGGGTGGTCGATAGGACCAACACACAATTTTTTTCCTGCAAGTCTTTTTGACTGTTTTTGCAATGAGTTTGGCTTAAAACACATATATATGTCAATATTAACATAAATGACAAATTTGATGATGATCAGACAAACAGTATAGCCTGTAGCCCATGCTAATGGAATGAATTTTGAAATCCAAGATGCATGGCTGCTGGCAGCCATGTTTTTTTTTGACCGAATGACCCCAAAATGACTTGTTCCTATTTACATGTCAATGTTAACATCCATGACTAATAGTATGCACAGAAATTCATATACAGCTGTTTACTGTGAATTTCCCCACGCAAATCTCTGTTTTAGTGTTAAAAGGGGGGGTGTCAAAAAATGGTCGGAAAAAACTGCCAAAAACGGAAAAAAAATTGGACGCGGGGGTGGGTGGGTCCCAACAAGGGTCGAAAGTCAAAAATCAGCAAATTTTTTCCGACCCCCTTCCCCACCCCCCGGGAAATTCAAGACACCGTGCAGGTGAATGGCCATGTATAGCCCCGTTGCCATAGTAACATCGTGAATCCAGATTAAGTATATTTCGCTATCTAATCGTGTGCGACATAGATGATGTATATAATATGACACGTTTCGGACTTCGATTGGAACATTTTCCTTCTCTCGCACACAGAGAGTTATATGGTCTATTCTGCTTGACGGGCTGGGTTATATCTGTTTCGATCTGAACCACACCTTCAGTATATATATATGAAATAACTTGAGACTCGGAGATAATGCGTTGTTTTCAAGTTGTTCTTCCTCAGAAGGACCTCGGTATTGCATCTTCATTCTACAACTTATATATTTACCATGCATGTTCAAGTAGCTGCGTAAATTGTGCTATCGAACGAAACGCGCTCGTGTGTTCACGGGACAACGAACAGGAATTATCAACGCATGATATGATATATCCTATTATCGCCGGAACTCGGTGTTCGACTCGAGAATAAAGCCGGAATTCGCTACAACGCACCAAGACTATATGAAAGGGACGTTATCGATTTACGCTTTAATCTTCTACCACATAACATCTTTGAATAGTATCACCCTTGAATGTCCGCCCATTTCTAAATTCAAATCTTTCAGGACTTTAATAATGGATAAAAGATATTGGGACATTACCCCGTAAGATTTCCCATTAACTGTCATATTTTAGAACATTCGTTTAGAGTGTGGACAAGAAATCGATTTCGCGCGTGTCAAGAATCTTATACAATTGTTCTCGGGAAGATTGGTCATAATCTCCGCAATTTATGCGGCTTTTATCTTTCAATAGACGTATAGCACCAATTTATATTATAATCCATGACATTACTGGTTTCTATATAGCGTATTTCATATTGTCCATGAGATTACTGGTTTCTATATATACTATATATCAAATAAACATTTCATATTATTGTCGATGAGATCATAATTTATAGTATATCCAATAAACATGTCCTTCTCTTTGCATATTTTGTTGTGACATTCTATGTATATATTTTGTTGTGACATTCTATGTATATATTTTGTTGTGACATTCTATGTATATATTTTATTGTGACATTCTATGTATATAGCAATGGACAGTGATTTTGATTGATGCTTTATTCACATAATTGTAAATGAATATTGATAAATACAGAAAGATATTTACAAAAGAACATGAAGGTATATACACATATTATATATGCCTCTGGTGCAATGGGGATATCTTACATTAAATAAATTTATTATTTTTGGGGGTTCGACCCGGCGGTACGAAGTTGTATAGAGTAATTTTTTCATGTGCGAATTCCATGTTGGACTTCGAATTACAACCCTAATTGTTAATGTCTGGACCCTGAATACATCTTCAGTTCTCAGCTCTTAGAACATTCGTGTTGAAAATAATTATATCTATAGACAAGAAAATAGAATTAGTTGAAACATTTCGCAAATCGCATTTAATTATATTATGTAAAGCTAAGTTGTGTTACATCCAATGGCATCGGCAATTATCATCACAGATTCTCGTAGCCTCTGACTCCATGGTCACTAATAGCAATTGGTTTCTACAGTACTACATCGAGCTCCATCAAACTTGGAGAGCATAAGTATATACATTTTTTTTCTTCAAATATATACATGTGATATATGCACTTTGTGAAATAAATCAAAAATATAAGGACATCAGTGTGCGACAATACTTGGCTTGTCGTGATGATGCTGTGTAACGCACATACGGCCATACTCAATATATTTTATAGCAATATCACATGCGTGTGGTCGAGATACAAATGACATGCATGCAAGCATACTTTGAAATAGCATGCATGGCAAGACGCACAGTGAATTTACACACCTCACGGTTGACTACTCCCATCGGTATAGGGTTGGTAACGGCTCGCCTAAAATCATTCATGAGCCAGTAACGGGGCTGCATGCCTGACCATAACTGACGTATATTTCACTGCATGTGTATCGACTGACTGTCCGATGGTTGGGGCTTCACCCCACCCCCATGAATCCTGAATACCAGTTAACAGAGAGCGGTGATTCGTGCGTATATCGCGGTTAAAAATATATAGAATACAAGTCATTGTTGTTTCCCGCTAATATGATTATTTTGAAAATTTTCACACATTTGCTGAGATATTGTCCATTACTTTCAACACATCAAAATTTCATCAAAATATGTAATTTTTGGCCGACAAATAATCAATATTTGAACAATTTGATGATATACGTTGTAAAATATGTGTACCAGCCTTGTTGTTTGATCCTGAATACCTGTTAAAATTGCATATGAATCCCGATTACCAGTTAACAAAGAGGGAATCATGCGTACCACTTCAAATGGGGGGGGGGGGTCACACTCGTATTGCTTAGTGGCACTCGGCTTTATACATGTACCCTGTGCCAATGCATTCTCTTATATATGTGAGTCGACCATAGGTCGCCTCGCATATATAAGAGAATGCAGTAGCCTAACAATTTTGTATCATTTTTTATAACTTTTTATTACATTCTTTATCAATTTTTATCATTTTTCATAATTTTTTCTTACTTTCATTAACAATTTTTATCATTTTTTATATTTGTTTTCTTACATTCTATCACAATTTTTATCATTTTTCTTATATTCATTAACAATTTTATCTTCTTTTTTTTTTCATTTTTTCTTGCATTCTATGACAATTTTTATCACTTTTCTTATATTCTTGAACAATTTCATCTTTTTTTTCTTACATTCTTTATAAAAATGTTATCATTTGTTCTTACATTCTTTAACAATTTTTATCATTTTTTAATCATTATTTCTTACATTCGTTGACAATTTTTCATCATCGTGGTAGAGTCAAACGCAAAGTTATGTCAGGATTATAAGAATGGCGGATTAAAAATGGTTGATGTAAACCATTTTATGATGTCCATGAAAATAACTTGGGTTAGGCGCCTCGTGACAAAAAGTTCCAAGTGGACTCCATTAATAGATATTCCTTTATTTGATGACCCTATGTTCCTTACTTATGACTATCCTTACATAGAAAAACAGGCAAAGAAATTAACCAATCTTTTTTGGCATGATGTCCTGATGGCATTTACAAAATTTCTAGAGAAAGATAGAAACAATCGCCAAATATCAGCATGTACATTATGGAATAACCCAAATATATATATATACCTTTATTTCCTCCGCAAACGGAGAGTTTAAACATTATGCATCATACACAAGATTAGTGTTTCAACATAGTTGACAAAATATAAACATCAATATATCACATGGTTTTATACACAAAATATGCGCAATACAAATTCAATGAGGTATAAGCATTACATCTGTAGGCCTCGTGTATTTCTGATTTCACGAAACACTTCAACTGGATAATTATACGAGTATCTGTCGAATGGAGCGAGACTGAGTTGTCTGCGATATAGCTTTATTTTCGTTATAAAGTACATGTGTATATCATGTTTAGTTAGATGCTACTAAATACAAATTAATTATGTATATATTGTTTCTGTCTTTCTGTTAATAACATCCAACACCAGATAAAATTATTTGCAAAAACATTTGAACAGCCTGTAACTCGAATAGTCACCCCCCTTTTACCAAATAATTTCATTAAATTGCTTAAAAACTGTCGAGGAGGACAAGACTTTTATAAAAAATTTAATCGACATTCCAACTTCTACTGTAGCACACAGAAAATGGCAAGTGTTAATTCCCGACAAAATAATTAATTGGTGTAAACTGGATAAACTTCCCTTTCTCACGACGCCGGACACAAAGCTGCAATGGCTACAGTTCCGAATAAATTCACGAATATTATCAACTAATAAGTTTCTCAAAATGTCCAATTTACGACAAGATGATAAATGTGACAGATGTAAAAGCGAGACAGAAGACATCTCCCACATATTTTGGAATTGTGTGTACGTTCAGGAATTCATAAAGGAACTCAGCGAATTGGGTAAAATTAACAGCATTGATCTCTGTCCCCAACAAATGACAATGATGCTCGGCTATACACCAACGGATCCGAACTTTACAACTTAAATGCTATGGCTCCTAATTAAACAATACATATACAGGACTAAATTCAAGCCAATTAACTTATCGCTAAATGTTTTCCTCAAAGAGTTGAATTATAGGTACCAATGTGAGAAGTATACCGCACGATGCCAATCGAAACAAGAAGAATTTTCGAAAAACTGGTTCCTTTTAGAAAAGGCTTTACATGTATAACATGTACACACGAGCAGGGTTGGGGTAATCGTAATCAGTGACACGAGTCAACACCAATCAACTTGAGTGTCCTGGAAATTAACTCTTCACCAATTCGAAAACTCACTTAGTTAATATACCCGGAAATACGATACCCCCCGCCAATATCAGAATTCCGTCTATGGTTAGATGTCGTACCTCTGTTTATATTTTCATTCCTTCATTGATGTAGGTTTATTAAAATAAAAATTAAAAAACAAAATTAAAAATTTTCATCATTGTATTTAAATTTTTCTTGCATTTTTTAACAATTATAAAAAATAATATAATTTTGTTTAGGCCAATGTATTCTCTTATATATGCGAGGCGACCTGTGGTCGACTCGCTTATATAAGAGAATGCATTGGCACAGGGTTTTCGCAAAAATTCTAGAATCCTGCGTACCACTTCAAATGGGGGGCGACACTCTCGTGGCTTTGTGACAGTCAGCTTGATACTATGCATGGTTACACCAAATCTTTTAAAGCCGCGATACTCTGCAGGCAAAGATGCCTCCTTATAAATGTAGGTGTCATGTGATATCACCAAATCGGTGGAAGTGCACAGTTATTTGGCACAATAGATCCCACCACCCCACATATAAATATCGTATTGTGCCAAATACAAGTGTGGAAGCATACATCGGCGATGTTGCAAGTTCAGCGTGCATTAATTGTGAGTCAATTTTCTTGTGGGCGATTTCCCTGCTATCCAGTGTAAATTACTGGTGTCCCAGTCACATACTTGACCATTCTAGCACCTTAGCCTTGTGCTCGATAGCTTTGTCTCCTTTTTCTGTTGGACATATTTCCCGTGGGTCTAATTGCGAACGGTTACGCCATTCCTCTGTGGTGACTTAATTGCGCCATTCCTCGGTGGGGAATGAATCAATCACTGACAGTTGTTGGTCAGATGAGTGTCGTTTGTATTACCAATCTGGAGCCTCATCCGGTCATTAGACCACATGCACTACACCCATATCGGTGCGTGTGTGCGGTGGGTTCCCAGGAGCGAACGGAGAGCGATGTGGTGCGGCGCGTTCCCACTGGTAGAGAGGGGTGCGGTGTGGTGTGGCGTGGTATGGTGTGGTGTGGTGTGTTCCCATGAGTGCCAGGACGGAGATAATTTGTTCTGGTGCGGAATGTGTGTGGTTTTATATTTTCCAATATGGAGCCTCATCCGGTAATTAGAACTACATATATTCCAATGAGTATATATAAGGAGAGCGGTGTTAAAACTTTGGTGCGGTGGGTTCCCGGAGAGCGGTCTGGTGTGGTGCCGCGCGTTACCACTGGTAGATTAAACATATTTATTTGTCTAATTTCAATAACACATATAGGAAATAACACATACATTTGTATACAGACAGAGGGGAGTGTGGTGTGTATGGTGTGGTGGGCTCCAATCAGCACACAGAGAGCGGTGTATTGTGGTGTGTTGGGTTCCCACGAGTAGACAGAGATAGTTTGTTCTGTTGCGAAATGTTCACATGAGTGTTTTGTGATTCTAACGATCATACGGAGGCCGATGTGGTGTGGGCGGTGGTTCTCACAGGTGGACGGAAATGAGTGTGGTGCGGAGGGTTCCCTGAGTGGCCGGAGATGGTTGTTGCGTGGTGCGGAGGATCCCATGAGTGGCAACAGAAGGTAGCTGTTTGGTGTGGAGGGTTCTCACGAGTCGACGGAGAGGGGTGCTGTGCGGTTCGAAGTGTCCCCATGAGTGGGCGGAGGGGATGTGTTGTGGTACGTAGTGTTTCTGATTGAATGGTGATCCAATCACTTCCGTGAAATACGAGTTTTTTTATTTTGTATATCATCTAAACATTGGGCGATCATTTTTATCACTTTAACAAACATTTAAAGGCACATCGAGTTGTTATATACGCCTTGCGTATCGGCGCCTTCTATGCTGATCCCATTGATCGTGATAAAATGAGCAATTATTAAGTCTAACAGATTCTAATATGATTATATCGCTTTAAAGGTTCACCTTCATTCACTTAATGGAATAGTGCACACCCACAACGAAAAAAAATACAACACATCTGAGACATTTATATATTTCCTGTTGAATCTGGAATCGAAATACGAATGCAAGATCAAAACACCTGTAGTATGTGCCTTTATCACCCAATAAAATGCTTTTGCAATTACTATCAGACTAATTTGATCATAGATCACTGTAATCTTTAACCTTATACTAAATGTAAATCTTAGGAATGCAAGATCAAAACATCTATTATACTCTTATCGTTGGAGAAGATGCATTTGCAATACAAACATGAATGCGATAGAATGTGTATAACAGTTAATCGGTGCAAGTGTGCAAACACGGCGAAGGTTCACATTCGTGAGCAATTACTAATCACTAGTCGAAACTATCGCCTTTAATTTCCACTTTATTGCTTAGAATAGACGTTACGACAGAGAATAATACACATCCGAGAAAAGTAACAGATACCGAATATCTATTTCATTCAAGTTGAATTTGGAATCTACGAAATGTAAGATCAAAACAGCTATTATCGGCGGGAAATATCTTTCGCGTGTAATATGCAGTCATGGATGCGATATGTTCATGTATACTATATAGTTCAGCGTTGTACCCGACGCCGCATGCGATATATATTCATGTAATATGGTCCATATCCATGTAATATGGTAGGTGAGCAATTACTTTAAGGCTAATTTGGTTATATCACTTTAAACTTTCGTAAATGCGGTAGATTCCATGAAACTTGAAATATATAAATTTTCGCGGATGGTATTTGTTATTTCCTGCAATGACGTCTTCTGTAAATAATGGCGTCTTCTCTAAAGACGCAATTATTTAGAGAAGACGTCAATATCAAAACTCCCATTATGCCCCTATCACCGAAGAAATCACATTCGCAATAAGCTCATGAATGTGATATATTCACGCAACAGTTAATATCTGTGTGCATTTCATTTTTAAAAGATATCACCTGCATCTCCGGAATTACGGAACTCGACATGATTTGCCCAACCTCGCCGGTACCACGATGTTTCGTGCCAGTTTTGAAATTAAATCTAGATATGCACAGTTGGATTGCCACACGAGTTAAGGTCCGTTTAGTGTTGATCAAAGACACTTTGTATTCATTCGAGATAAATCCCTGTGGGTGTTTCCTGTTATCTATGTAACTATGTTGAATTAACTCTCCGATTTCCGCCTTTCGTCAATATATACATGGTTACGTGTGATTGCAGTATACAGTAATGCCCAAAGTAATTGACCACTTAACCACAGCAGAAATATGGGTAATTTTTCAGGATTTAGTCGGAAATATGGCTTGTTGCCATTCATCGGAAAGCTCTCGCCATAATTCTGCTGTGGTTAAGTGGTCAATTACTTTGGGCATTACTGTATAGTGCTATTCCAGGGCCGGAAACGACGTCATAATTTTCTCGAACTGGCGGCAAGATATCACGCCTGGGAATTTCAGCATTCGTAATTTGTTTTCCTGAGATATCAGCAAACTATTAGACTAATAAGCTATTCCTGTACAACTCATCTCGGATATCGCAAAAACCGGACATCGAATAGGTTTAATGAGATTTTGGCGTTCACAACCTCGAACAATGCATGGTGACCGCGAAGTCACTTGGACATTTATATCTTCACAACAGCCATATTTATATGCGGCGAATTTCCGGCATTGTGAACTACCATTGACACATACTACATAGTTCATTCGCTATCTCTTTTTTTGGTTGACTTATCCATATATATGTGTGAAGAAAACGATGAATACTCACTTCGATGTGAAACATCTTACCGCAATTTGCGAGCAAATTATTACGTTTATTGTATATAAGTTCGTAGCCCTGTATTCAGGGTCATGGCTCGAGTGATTTCCAACAACACTGTCTTCCCTCATTGAAGACAAAAGTTCACAACTCCACGCAAGAAACATGCAATATGTTTGAAACCCCCACTCGAGTTCCCTATATATCGCTGAAATATGCACAACTGGTGGTCATTTTAGACTGAAATTTTCGCCTGACATCCAAAGTCCGTTCACCATTCCAACAGCCGTGTCTTTAGTTTTCAGTGAGATACGGAACTTACCATATTATAGTCAATGTTTAATGAGGCAGCTACTCGTTCGTAAATATATAAACCCAGAGTTTATCAATATATTATATAGTTCAGCTACCATTGCATGGACACGATCTCTCGCCACTCTCTATGTATTGTAATAGTATGTTGATATTTGACGAGCCAAGTTAGAAGATTTTATATCTGAACCTATCTACTAACGGGGATAGCCAATATTGGCTACAATCTACCGATTGATGCAACGTAGTAATTCACAGTGAACTCAATATTTTATAATTAAAGAAGAAATTTCATCACATCGCGATTGCCTTCGGGGCCCAGCTCAGTTATAGTTAATACAATTGCGTATGAAATTGAAAATTATGAAATTATGATGAATGTATGGTTATTCCACGCGGGAGTAATTGCTGAGCTTTTGACATTCGTTCCAATTCCAACGCGAAGGAAAACACAATAGATGGCAATCCCCGAAGTTATTATTAGCTATTAATATTTCCAGCCCCCTATATATATATATATTGTAAAAAGTGTCACGGCTTATATAATACGTTCTTTGTATATAAGAATATCCGAATAATCACTCCGCTTCGATTAACTCAGGATACTCATTTTGAAAGACAACCATTACACCGCCTGGCCCTGGCACATGTTACTCAGATTGAATACCAATCGCTATATAATCGTGAACCACGATTATATATTGTATGTCGTATTGGCTGGTGTAACAGCTCAGTGTTTTGCGCGACGCCGCAAACGAGAAATTACTATAATTTGATTACATCACTTTAAACGTTCCTTGTGCATGTGGATAAACGCAATATCCCTATACATGTATATACACCTTCAAAAGGTAAGCATTTCACGGCAATCGTCTGTCCCCGTTTTATGACGAGAAAGACTATTAGTGCCGAAAAGGTTTGCAGAAACCCGTGTATATTCCCAATTTATATATGAGCATGTACATGTATATGTTCGCGATCCCGTTTTAGGATATAAAAATAATAGAGAGATTTAGATTGAAAACTAAGTTCGCCCAGCCACCACCATCAGGCTATACTATTCCTGGCGGGAGATTGTGTCCAGCGTTATCTCAATTATGGTCTGTTGATAAACTCCGCATAAAACTTCATGCGTGTGAGTTGTTACGCACGATCTCGAGTAGCGGCATAATTTAATGGTGACCATAGTATGGTATGTTTCGTGACTCTTTGACAATAATCAAAGCCGTTGTGGACTGTTACACGGAATGGAAACCGAACATAACTCTCTAACTCTCATAACTCTAATTGGTTTTTCCGGTTATTTTGGGACGCGTTAAAGTTGTAATGCGACCCCGAGTCCGGTAAAAGCTGTAGTTGGAATCTCCAAGTTCGTGAACGTTCTACTGACTATGCCGATGAGTTGAGAAGCTTTATTGTTTTAGGATATTGTAGGAAGGCTAATCTGGCCGTGTCAAATTGAGCTATAGCGATGGGATATCTCGCAGGACAACACATTTCGGGTTTTCGTTGGGTGTGTATTCGTTGGATGTCTTATAGTTGCAGTGTGTAACCTGTGTAACCTGCAGTAATAAGCCGTAGTTTTTTGTAATAATTTGAAGGATTAGTTGTTTTAACGGAATTCTGAGGCGGTGCATTAATGTAACCAATATATTTTATATTATAATTTATATTTATGGCTAATAATATGATCTGGGGGGCGTTACCATTTCTGACTATGGTTTTCTTGTAGTCAATTGTGCAGCAACTTATGGTTGAAGGGCGATCATCGAATCTTTTGTAATATAAACCTCCCAATTAGCACAGACAGTCGTAACCGTCGTCTACACGTAGCCCCGTTCGAACAGCAGATTTGAAGGGAGGTCAGCGTCGTGGCTATACTACATTTGATTATGGGTCTATAGCTTTGCTGTTCCAGACATGATATTTGCTTGGTCAAGCAATCTTCCTCGAATTACGTTGTCGCAAACCATCGGGCGGCAGCTCTGCAATATTAGCATCGACACAGATCCGCAAACCCATTATTTTATTGTTAATAATGAGCGACGCCAACCAGTGGAAGTATCTAGAATTATACTAAGTCAACGCCAGAGTTAATGAAAGGTCCATTCAATCGTCATATATTAACGATGTCGGATGGACGCCACACGAGAGCTGATGCCAGACACTATTATTCTGAGGTTATAAGTAGAAGTTATGGAAATTGGACTGGTACTATACGAAGACATTTGCGATGACCTGTGTGGTCTATTCAAATTCGCGTTCTTTTGTGTTCGGAAATAACGGATTGTTACCAAGACCTGTTAGCGCTCAGCTTGAGAACATTCATACGAAGGACATATGAACAAAGAACACCGTGACGCCATGATGGCGACTTGACACCAAAAGATCTCGGACCAAACACCCACATGCTGTGGTATTCGTCAGATGAGACTATTGTATAAACCATCGAGTTTATCTGGTATAGATATATAAAGTTCACAAAGTTCAAAGCCAGGTGGAGGTCAATAAATAAATAAATAATATACCTATTTAATCTCGGCTCTGTAAAACACTTGGACTATATTTTAATATTGTGGATACTACTGCTGGCGTGCTAGTGGAAGCCGCGACCATGAAAATAATACATTTTGAGAACTCCGCGAACATGCAAGTTCTCTCCAACTTATGAGAACATATATGGGAAAAGCATGAAGGTGAAGAATCATAGACATGTACACGATGCCAATAACTTTTCGACAGGGTTACGGTTATTGAACCTAATCAAATGTGTTACCATACGCTCTTGTGTGACGGTCCTTTTGGACACCAGAAGGCCTCGAACTCATTTCAGAATGAACAAGCATACCTAAGTGGCGTTGTTTTGTTTCTTTGTCCATAGATACACTGCTTTCAATTTCAATTCTTTAATCCCAATAAACCAATACACATGGTATGTGAGATATACAATTTTAAATACAAATTCATGACAAAAGCACATTAAACAGGCACATAATTACATAGATAATAGTATATAATTATGTAAACACATCCACATCTAGAACTTATGTCATGAAACCATCAAGTGTGGGGGATGATAAATAATTATAATGTCGTTTTTAATGTATCGAATGCGGTGTGTTCTAAATTATTGCATTACTACATGTACATCACAGGGGGCATGAATATTTTAATATTGATAATTATATAATTTTTGGGAAAGAGACATAGCATCTAAAATGACAGCTTCAGGATAAAAATTGCCTTTAAAAAAGCTAAATTATTATTCACTATTTGTCATCATCCACCACTCCACAAGACGCTACTTAGTCCAGGAGATATTGGTCGACCTCTGCACCCCTCCCCCCCCCCCAGGACTCAACTTCACCCCACTAATTTTCTTCCTTAAGATCTCCTATAATTTTTTTCACTTGTTAACAAGAAAAAAAGTGGCCGCAGAGACTCATGGCGGCCATTTATTTTTTTAATGCACCATGTCTCTTTGATCGCCGTTATAGTAAAGATGATATCACATGCGGTCTTGTTTTCAGCTCGATTCGTTATGCTAATATACAGCCCTTACAAATTAGCCAAAAATTCGACACCAGAATCCAATATGGCGGCCAAGATGGCCGCCGAAATGTGAAAATATGCTATTTTTCTGACATGTTACCACCTTTCGTTTGTCTCTGTGGGAAAATGTTGGCGTCTTTGCGCCATGTTATACATTTATCATATAGAGGAGTCATTTTCGACCACATGGGGACCATAATATACATTCATTGCAGCATATTTTTTTTCACATCTTAATTTCAACTTTTTGTCATAATATCGGTATGTATGGACGAAACTGTACATACACCATCTACTAGTTCAACTTGAAGGTATCAAAACGCATAACATAGCTCGTATCCTTCTGGAAAGATGAAAACCACAATTAATATCGCGATGTGGCATTTCGAAATCCATTCTCCACTTAGCGCCGATAATGGCCGTAAGCGTAGGTGCGCCGAATAGTTATATCAGAACAATTACCTGATAACAGATTCTGATTTGCCACGTCACGTCCATAATTATCTGGACCAGCTTCCGTTTCTTTGTCTGATAAATCTAGGTAGCTCACACCGACAAAGTATTCACCACTTCCTGGGAGTAGGGTCCCTCTAATCATAACGTTTCAAACATTTCATTTTCCGGTGTCTAGCTTACGATTTTAAATATTTGCTCAATATGATATTTGTGCGTCATCTTGAACTATGAAGGCATATGACCGATGAGTATACAAGCTTACAGAAGGTCATCTCATTTTATGTGTCTCATACCCCATGGGGATAACGACATGTACACATGGCGAACCAGTTAGATAGTCGCTTCTCAATAGATGGTTCGTCAACTCACAAACTCAGCTAACGTATTGGCATATGTGGACAACTTCGACAGTGTTTCGAAGGTTGCTAGCTGTCTCATTCCCTTGGACAGATGTCTATCTGCTAAGGAGAAGACCATAGTGTACAGACTACCACACTTCTTGACCATGATCCGAAGCAACCTGTGTGACGCCCCGCATTTGTCTCGTCGAATATCTCCGAGCAGAGAGGAACAATAATCGCGGTGCCAGTTTATGGACATGCGCCATGATAGTGGGAATGAAATGGGCCACGGTATACACCACCCCTACACCTGGTGCATGTTTAAGATATAGAATGTCATGCGTGTCGGTTTTATTTGGTGTGGTAGGATTGTATTTCCACATCCGTTTCGAAGCCTTTCTGATTCAACTACGTACATTTTTGTCTGGATAATACTATGCTAGCCTCCCTCAAAACAGTCGGATGGACTGAATGATACTGTCTTTATAGCACGAATGTATGCGTTTTTTTGTTATCCTCTCTCAGGGTTAGTGTTAGTATGTTGGCGGTATTATTCAAGAAAATGTCAGGAACTGTGGTGCATTTATTTCACTATGTATTTAAAGAACAATTTACAGTATCGATGGCAATGGCTGTGGACGTTGGGAAACGCGACCTTTATGGTCATATAGCTTTATATATATATATAACTTTAGAATATAGCAGTGAATGTCTCATGAAGGAAAATGTTCGCAATGGTGATGTTACCAAGAAATCACTTGGTGTACCAACGTTTGTTGAACTCAATGCAAGAGCATTTGTACTTTCTTGAACCATACCACCCAGCGTGAGTATGACATATCAAATTATCAAAGGTATCGCCTTTAAGACTATACTCCAGTCTTGGTGGGGCGTATGCAGCAGTCGCCAATGGCACACGCCTGGTCCAGCTGTTTAAGAACGGCTTCCAAAACGGATAGGAACATACAATCTTAGCATACAAGGAAAGCAAAGCCACACATGAGATCCTGTCTGAATCTAAAACATAACAAAATAAGGGGGCGGTGCAGTCATGGTCCAATTTCATTTCCACTGTCATGAGACATACCCACAAACTAGCACCGTGTGTATTGTTATCATCTGCTTGGATCTGTTCGGTGAGACGATTGCTGGACGCCAACAAGCTTGTTCTTCATGTTCAAGGAGTTTGGGTATATTATGCATTATGGTCTTCTACGCCTTAGCAGAAATGCATCCGTCAAATGTCGGGCTTTCAACATTCGATGCCATATTCAGAAGTTGTCCGGGTACGTCAGTGCATTAGATGAGTATGCGAATTGATTAACCATATATTGGGAAGTGGCTGTTTGGGAAGATCACCAGGTGTACACGTTGTTATCCCCATTGGGCCACCAAAGCTGACAATACGCAGATAGATAGGTCCTTCTGAAAGCTAGTATACGCATCGACCGAATACCTTTCTAGTGTATCGCACAAGATGACACCTATACCCCATATGTAGCATCTGAATTATACCATAAGCTATACCACGAATGAAGCTCGCTAAGAATTCAAAGCTTTCGAAACAAACACGTGAGCTGGACACCGGCATATGTATTGTTTGAAACATTTCGATTAGTGGCACCCTTCTACAAACAAGTGTAGTAAACTGTTGTTGTGAGTGAGATAGATTAATCTGACGAAGAGACGGAAACGGGTCTAGATAATGCTGAATGTGGCAATTCAGAATAAGCTCAGGTACTGTTTTGATTCTTGGAAGTCATAATATGACTATTCGGCGCACCTATATACGGTTACGGCCAGTATGAGCCCTTAGTGGAGAATGGATTTTGAAATACCACATCGCGATTGTGGGTTTTCATCTTCCAAAAGGCTACGACTTACATTGGAACTAATACATGGCTTATATTATGTACCGTTTCGTCTATACAAATCGATATTATGACAAAAAGTTGAAATTAGTATGTGATAATATCGGCTTCTTTTCAATTTCTGGCTGCCTGTTTGGCCGCCATATTGACTGTGAGTATCACTTGCCAAACCCTAATGAATAATTCATACATATCAACATGTAATGGTGGGTAGAAATCGCGAAACAATAACGCCCATCCTAAGAAAGTAAAGGAATGTAGGCGTATTTTCAAATTTCGGTCGCCATTTTGGCCGCCATCTTCGATTTGGAAAACCATTTCTTGCTTGAGATGTAAGGTAGTTACTTCACCTCAGTATTTCCAACTCAACTGTACGCATGGATGGAGTTGTCTCGACAATAATGCCCAATGATGTGAATATGAGGGAATTTCGTTGATTTTTCAAAATCTGTCCGCCATTGTGGGCGCCATTTTGGATTTGGGGTACTTTTATTTGGATATGGTACAAGAAAGGTTCTTCGCCTAGGTGTTCCCAACTCACAATAGTAAGGAGGTGTGGAGTTTTCATGGCAATAATGCTCACTGATGTTAAAATCGGCGATTTTTTATTTCTGGTGGCCATTTTGGCCGCCATCTTGGAGTTGGGTAAATATTCCTCAACTCAGGTATAAGAGGAATCATAGCTCGAGTATCTCCTGCACATATATATGCATGGGTGTTGTTATAATAGCAATAACATTCATTGATTCGAAACATTACATCGCGTTATTAACGTAGATTCGGCTTTGACCTATTATACCGGCATTTGGGAAACGTGATATCGGACAAAAATATCCCGCAATGAATGTATATTATGGTCCCCATGTGGTCGAAAATGACTCCTCTATATGATAAATGTATAACATGACGCAAAGATGCCAAAATTTTCCCACAGAGACAAACGAAAGGTGGTAACATGTCAGAAAAATAGCATATTTTCACATTTCGGCGGCCATCTTGGCCGCCATATTGGATTCTGGTGTCGAATTTTTGGCTAATTTGTAAGGGTTGTATATTAGCATAACGAATCGAACAGAAAACAAGACCGCATGTGATATCATCTTTACTATAACGGCGATCAAAGAGACATGGCCGCCATGATGGACGCCATCTTGTCTGGAGTCTCTGCGGCCACTTTTTTTTCTTGTTAACAAGTGAAAAATATTAGAGGATACCTTAAGGAAGAAAATTAGTTGGGTGAAGTTGAGTCCTGGGGGGGGGTGCAGAGGTCGACCAATATCTCCTAGACTAACTTACTCTACGCGTATAGACAAACCCCGCCCGGTCATCAAATCTAGATCAAGTCCAAAAATGTTCATCGAAAGACTTAAGTTGTCAGAAACAGAATTTCAGATCTAGAACGACGACATTTGATCTAAAAAAGACCGCCATTCCGCCTGATTCCCCTACGATAATAACATCTTTTCAACACACCAATTCGTTTACTAAGATCTATCATTGGTCGAATCGCGTCTGTGCTTTGGCAATGACAGACATGATGAAATTTGGGTTTTGTTTTACTTTCATCGCGTCATGCATAACATATATATATGTAAATGTTGACTTGAAACTTGAAACGTCTTATGTGGAGCTCCGTGGTTCAGTGGTTGGCGCGTCGGACCTGTCTTCGCTGTCAACACAGCGGGGAAGAATCAGAATTCTTCGGCAACTCAATTGTCTAAAACAGGGAGATAGCCTCTCACCCAGGCTATGGTCTTACAATCTCGTCCAAATACGGATACGATAGGCGAGAATCGCATGCGTTTTGATATGTCGATGCCGTCTGGAGAGTTTGGCGGGACCAGCATCCCGTCTCGATTTGCTCAGTCTACCCTTGATGCTATAAAGTGGTAGCCGCGGGCGCTTATATATAGAGTTGTTTTTATGAGCCATCAGGCCCCCGCGGCAGCGGTCGCTGGCGCGACCTGACTGCCTCGATATCAATTTGAAAAAGGGGTGACGTTGCTTAATAACAGTTTGAATTTTGTGTTTCCCAACAGGTGTTAGACAATACCTGAGACCATACCATTACCATGCAGAGACCAAACGCTAACAAGTTAGCAGCACTATTCAATAACCGCAACAGAAGAATTACCAAGAATCTCTCAGTTTTTATAAAAAAGATCATTGATATATTTCGGAACTCTTGAGGCTATACTTTCGGACAAACAAGTAACCCACCTTCAAAATATACCGATATAACATACTTGTTTCTTACATGTACCAAATTGTATAAAGAAGAATCCCAACACCAATATAATAGTTTATCGCTGTAGATGCGCTTATTTGATAAGCGCCACGAGTATATACTACAATCTGACTCCTCTTGAGGCTGAATCACTTAAACCATTCAAAATCCATATCCATTGACCGAACACGTAACCATTACGCCGAAATTAATAACAATAATCTATCAGAAAAAATATAAATATAATTATATACAGATCAAGACACTATTGTAAACACAACTATATTATATATCTAAATGTGCATTCATGCAAAACAAATTTATATTTGCATCGATATTTGTAATAACCATGTTTCTGTTATATCTACCTTGATGATCAGAATACTAATTTAAAAAATGAGATAAGTTCGTAGCCCATCCCTGGTCTAATGCGAGTTTCAGACAGCAGTGTCTTCTCCGAGTTTATCAGCGTGCAATTATGAGATCGGCCCGCAATTGTTCTTCAACACCTTGCCGAATGTTGTTATATGCATATATGGCGAAAACATATGTTTAAACCCACGTGTTAAAAAGTTTCATGTGCGAGTATTATGATGTTTAGGATAGAGCGTGGCCTTAAAGTTACCGACAGCCACACCGTTGCCAATGCCAACTGAACGCCTTTCTGAGTACAGCTTTGGTCGGCATCGGTCGATCGTTGGTGGTCTCTATGATCCCCGCCTATGATAACTCTAAAATAGGTCAGTAAATTAATTGTTCGTTAAGATTTCCTCAAGTATAATTGCTTATAACCGCATGCAATTTGGCGGTCCTCTCGTTTGTGGAACTATCAATGTGCCAAAGAAAACGAACAGTGGGCACGCGATGGTCCGACAAGAAACAAACAAGTTAATTAACAAACACGCTAATTAAAATCGCAGATTTAATGAGGTGTTTTGTTTTTACTTTAAAGTATCTAATCTGATATTTCAAGCGTGTTTTGGGTTACAGGAGATGAATACCACTATATAATGAATTGTGACGCTATATGTTCACTGAGAAGACGATTTATACCTTTGTCGATAACAAGTTCCCCTAACTTGAAACAGTTTAAGATCATCATGGGAACAAAAGACGCTGTCTTAATACACAAAATGTGTGACTTTATCAGAAATATAGAACAGCTAACGGGTTCACCGCCAAGACAATAGAAATAAAATATAGTTATGTTTATACATGTATTGACCGCCATCGTCATATATTGATTATGTTATGATATTTGTGACCTCTCAGACGTGTCAATATTTTGATTTATAGAGAGTGAATAAAGAATTGGACGTGCACCGTATGTAGTAAGGACTGCATAGGGGTCGAGGGCGTGTCCTATTAAATAACTACTATAACAAAACAAACTCTTCTTCCATTCAATGTGTAATGCATGTTCGGCTTGGGGAACATTTTTCACACATACCCACGTTTCTTCTTTAACCAGTTCATTACCTATATGGTGTATGTAATTGTGTATCAAGCGCGCTGGTTTTGGTATCTACATATACGTGTAGTGGTCAGATATGATGTGTCAGAAGGATGATTGATCCCTCACAATTTCGGCCAAATTTCGAAATGGTCGGAATATTCACACCTCAATTATATTAACAACATGCAGCAGGAAGCTTTAGACTGGAACACAGCTTGTTATAACACATTTTAACACACGTTATGATTGTCCTGGTGATAAAGTTCCACCAATTTTAGTATTAAGTATGAGCCTCTTGCAGGCCAAGAGTTATATTATGTCCTGGTTTCAGTAATTACAACACACCCAGTTAGGTACTTTAGGCTTAAGGGTCAGACGCACGTTTTGCCAAAATTTCCCGGTATTTCAAAATGTATTTTCTCTAAATCTATCAGGAATATCTTTGTGAAATTTTGTACAATAGATTATTGTGGTACCATACATAAGAACCATTGGACATTTGGTTATTATAATCTCATTTACTTTACTTTTATGGCATGGAAAATCTTTAAAATTTCACTGTGTTCAGGTACCGAGAACTACTGTAAAACAGATTTTTTTCGAAAGTGCATTTCATATATACTTGAAATCATATCTGAAGATCATGAGAGGAGACTTAATTTGTCTTGATTCATGAAATTAAATGATTATTTTCATTCAGAAAGACAACTACCATAAATATTTTTTTATTATTGAGAATTTTCATGCCATGCTTGTTGGTCATTGAAAAATTGGGCTCAGTTGAGTTCTGGGTCATGGGTTCATAACCAAGTTAAATCTGACCACCATATCTCTTAACACTGTGGCCTAATTTCTGTTGATTGCTCCCTGCTTGAGTGGACAGCACCACATTTGAACATTTGTTTTCATTGGGCTGGCATATTTGTGACTGCTTTATTCTTCATTATAATACATGGGGTATGATGCTATAATATGCAATTAAAAAGCCAACTCAACATTATGATACAAATGAAGCCTCCTCTCATGGAGTCAAGACAATAAGCTATTTGATGGTTGACATGTTGTTTGAACTTATATTTTTTTCTGGCAGTTCTCGGTACCTAAAGGGACAGAAACGAAACAAATATTTTCAACCTCTCAAATGTATTAAAATCCATTATAGTTATTGTCTCTTTATAATTGCTCTGATTCTATATATAATGAAAATTATCATATGTAAAATTCAAGATTTTTCACCAGATAGATCCAGAGAAATTCTTTGTTGAAAATCACTTGCCATTTATGGCTGGATTTACTGTGATTTATGCAAAACGTGCGTCTCCCACTTAAGATTCTAACAGCTTAACTTTTCGGATAGTAAGAAAGTTTTTGCTAATCGTTAGAAAATGTACATGCTATAAGTGGAGCGTGTGGAATTTTGGTTTCGTTCATCGGGTGTACTTTAAAATTCGAATTCGAATTATGACGCCCCAAATGAGCCCTCCAGCCAAGTCGCTGACAGCAGCGTTATTCCCATGTGAGTCTGACCTAATCCATCATTTACCCTTCAGAGGAGGTGACAACATACAGAACCAAGATTATGGGCCTCGGGAGTATGTTAGATTAACGAACAGGAACTACAATATTGCTTATCAGACAAAGATAATTGACACGACCTAGTTTTGCTATATGCAGCATTGACTGCAGTGGAATAAACCTGCCACTCCGATGAGACTAAGTACAGTTTAACAGCGTCCATTGGAATAAACCTGCCACTCGAACGAGATTGAAGTATGGTTTAACATCGTCCCCGCGGTATTCTTTGACCTATAATATAACCGCCAGTATACATCATTTATTACGTACATGTCAATCCAGGACACATCCGTGGCATAACCCACTTTTGTTAACTGTTTGTCTAGGGTCTTAATCGCCATACATTCTTTCTGAAGAATAATTTGTAAAGTCTGAAGTCAATCGCGACACTCATGTCGTATCGTGAGCACAAATCGCGATACGTATCGTATCATATCATCAGTGGTGTATCGTTACAACACTATCTTTGACTGATTATTCACTCACGAGTAGGCATACACAGGGACGATTATGGTAGCCCCACCCACAAACTTTGACCAGAATGGTATCGCGATGCAATTATTCGCACATTCTGATATACATGTATACGAAAAGGTATACACATGATGGACGTGACAAAGGGCTTTGAGTGTGTATCACCCGCCCCAAATTTTGACCATAATTGTTGTATCTGGCACTGCTTTAGTTGGAATTTGAAAAGTAGGTTGAATTTGTTTGATAGTTAGATATTCCAATCAGTATTTAAGATGAAGTTTGTTGTTTCCAGACCAAAGCCGAATGTTTTCCTGTATACTTTCGTTTAAATGTTTGAGGTGCCCCCCCCCCCCCTCCAAAATAAAACCACCAACGGAGACCCTCTATCCCCGTGTCGTCCATTAGATACAAGTCAAGTACATATTCCCAGCGGTTTAGTTCTAATGTCATCTCCACAATGCGATGTGTTCCTTGTCCATCGTTGTTTTCTCGGCATATTTAAACCAATTCAGCGATACTAACATTTCCGTAGCATTCATCGTCAGCGACATGAACGCATGCATAACCTATCAATGCAACAGCGTCATGGACGAATAACCTATAAATATCAACACAACAGCGAAATGAACGCATAACATAGCAGGGCAACAGCGACACGAACACATAATATAACAATGAAACGGCGATATGAACACATAATATAACAATGAAACGGCGATATGAACACATAATATAACAATGAAACGGCGATATGAACACATAATATACCGATGAACGGCGATATGAACACATAACATACCAATGAAACGACGATATGAACACATAATATAACAATGAAACGGCGATATGAACACATAATATACCGATGAAACGGCGATATGAACACATAATATACCGATGAAACGGCGATATGAACACATAATATAACAATGAAACGGCGATATGAACACATAATATAACAATGAAACGGCGATATGAACACATAATATATCGATGAAACGGCGATATGAACACATAATATACCGATGAAACGGCAATATGAACACATAATATAACAATGAAACGGCGATATGAACACATAATATAACAATGAAACGGCGATATGAACACATAATATAACAATGAAACGGCGATACGAACACATAATATACCGATGAAACGGCGATATGAACACATAATATACCGATGAAACGGCGATATGAACACATAATACACCGATGAAACGGCGATATGAACACATAATATACCGATGAAACGGCGATATGAACACATAATATACCAATGAAACGGCGATATGAACACATAATATATCGATGAAACGGCGATATGAACACATAATATACCAATGAAACGGCGATATGAACACATAATATACCGATGAACGGCGATATGAACACATAATATACCGATGAACGGCGATAAGAACACATAATATACCGATGAAACGGTAATAT
This sequence comes from Siphonodentalium dalli, assembly GCA_032622095.1. NCBI lineage: Eukaryota > Metazoa > Mollusca > Scaphopoda > Gadilida > Siphonodentaliidae > Siphonodentalium > Siphonodentalium dalli. The sequence goes on from CP136068.1 coordinate 51,062,679, forward strand.
GAACACATAATACACCAATGGAACGGCGATCTGAACACATAATACGCCGATGAAACGGCGATATGAACACATAACATACCGTTGAACGGCAATATGAACACATAATATACCAATGAAACGGCGATCTGAACACATAACATACCGATGAAATGGCGATATGAACGCATAATATACCAATGAAACGGCGATATGAACACATAACTTACCAATGAAACGGCGATATGAACGCATAACATATCAGTGCAACAGCGACATGAACGCATAATATACCGATGAAACGGGGATATGAACACATAATATACCAATGCAACAGCGACATGAACGCATAACATATCAGTGCAACAGCGACATGAACGCATAATATACCGATGAAACGGCGATATGAACACATAATATACCAATGCAACAGCGACATGAACGCATAATATACCGATGAAACGGCGATATGAACACATAATATACCAATGCAACAGCGACATGAACGCATAACATAACAATGAAACGGCGATATGAACACATAATATACCGATGAAACGGCGATATGAACACATAACATAGCAGTGCAACAGCGACATGAACGCATAACATAACAATGAAACGGCGATATGAACACATAATATACCGATGAAACGGCGATTTGAACACATAACATAGCAGTGCAACAGCGACATGAACGCATAACATAACAATGAAACGGCGATATGAGCACATAATATACCGATGAAACGCCGACATGAACACATAATATACCGATGAAACGGCGATATGAACACATAACATACCAATGAAATGGCGATATGAACACATAATATACCGATGAAACGGCGATATGAACACATAACATACCAATGAAATGGCGATATGAACACATAATATACCAATGAAATGGCGATATGAACACATAATACGCCGATGAAACGGCGATATGAACACATAACATACCGATGAAACGGCGATATGAACACATAATATACCAATGAAACGGCGATATGAACACATAACTTACCAATGAAACGGCGATATGAACACATAATATACCAATGAAACGGCGATATGAACACATAACATACCAATGAAACGGCGATATGAACACATAATATACCGATGACACGGCGATATGAACACATAATATACCGATGAAACGGCGATATGAACACATAATATACACCCTAAATCTAGTTGGATAAGAAGTTATCCAACAGTCAATCAACCGTTGTATGCCCACAGCACCTATCTACGTTGTTTGAAAAGTTGCATGACAATTTTGTTGGATACACTTTTACACAACGTTGCATATATATTTACTACCAACGGTTGTATGTTAATTATACAACGTGTTGGATGAAATTTCACACAACACTCAATCAACGTTAATTGCCCACAGCACCTATCTACGTTTATTGAACTGTTGTGTGTTGGGTAGAGTTGGATGACATTTGTTGATTGGAAAGTTTACCCAACGTTGATTGGAAAGTAAAATGAGACAAGACGTCGTGGATAGCTTTGCCTGTATACTATAGTATACCTTTGTTATAATTATTCTTTGTACGATACACTGATTATGTAGGCTGTATGTGTTGAGTGTATGAGTGTACTACTTTAGTCAAATTAGTGCCGTCAGCAATTGTGTAAATTGATAAACTTGAAAATTTGGCAAATATAAATAAATATACACTCAATACATAAAGCCTACATAATCAGTGTATCGTACAAAGAATAATTATAACAAAGGTATACTATACCGGCAAAGCTATCCACGACGTCTTGCCCCATTTTCCAATCCTCAGGAGTTTTTTCACGCAGTCGTCCACCTTGTTTTGAAATATTTGGAGCCAAAAACTCGCATGCTCGCCCGCACCGGAAACGCGCTGCTATTGGATGACCCGACCACGTGGGGGTTTTATCCAATGTGGTATGAAAGTAATACCACAGAAGACAGTTCACGCAATCAGTTGTGTTCATCGTACTAAACTGTAGGATAATAAGTACACAACAAATTCGCACCCAAAGAGTTGTATACAACGTTCATCCAACTAGATTTAGGGTGTACCAATGCAACAGCGACATGAACGCATAATGTACCGATGAAACGGCGATATGAACACATAATATACCGATGAAACGGCGATCTGAACACATAATATACCGATGAAACGGCGATATGAACACATAATATACCAATGAAACGGCGATATGAACACATAATATAACAACGAAACGGCGATATGAACACATAATATAACAATGAAACGGCGATATGAACACATAATATAACAATGAAACGGCGATATGAACACATAATATACCGATGAAACGGCGATATGAACACATAATATAACAATGAAACGGCGATCGGAACACATAATACGCCGATGAAACGGCGATATGAACACATTATATACCGATGAAACGGCGATATGAACACATAATATACCGATGAACGGCGATAAGAACACATAATATACCAATGAACGGCGATATGAACACATAATATACCGATGAAACGGCGATATGAACACATAATACACCGATGAAACGGCGATAAGAACACATAATATACCGATGAAACGGCGATCTGAACACATAATATACCGATGAAACGGCGATAAGAACACATAATATACCGATGAAACGGCGACATGAACACATAATATACCGATGAAACGGCGATATGAACACATAATATACCGATGAAACGGCGATAAGAACACATAATATACCGATGAAACGGCGATCTGAACAAATAGTATACCGATGAACGGCGATATGAACACATAATATACCGATGAAACGGCGATATGAACACATAATATACCGATGAAACGGCGATATGAACACATAATACACCGATGAAACGGCGATATGAACACATAATATACCGATGAAACGGCGATATGAACACATAATATACCGATGAAACGGCGATCTGAACACATAATACGCCGATGAAACGGCGATATGAACACATTATATACCGATGAACGGCGATATGAACACATAATATACCGATGAAACGGCGATATGAACACATAATACACCGATGAAACGGCGATATGAACACATAATATACCGATGAAACGGCGATATGAACACATAATATACCGATGAAACGGCGATATGAACACATAATATACCGATGAAACGGCGATATGAACACATAATATACCGATGAAACGGCGATATGAACACATAATACACCGATGAAACGGCGATATGAACACATAATATACCGATGAAACGGCGATATGAACACATAATACACCGATGAAACGGCGATATGAACACATAATATACCATGAAACGGCAATATGAACACATAACATACCGATGAAACGGCGATATGAACACATAATACACCGATGAAACGGCGATATGAACACATAACATAGCAATGCAACGGCGTTATGAACACATAATATACCGATGAAACGGCGATATGAACACATAATACACCGATGAAACGGCGATATGAACACATAATATACCAATGCAACGGCGATATGAACACATAATATACCGATGAAACGGCGATATGAACACATAATATACCGATGAACGGCGATATGAACACATAATATACCGATGAACGGCGATATGAACACATAATATACCGATGAAACGGCGATATGAACACATAATATACCGATGAAACGGCGATATGAACACATAATATACCGATGAACGGCGATATGAACACATAATATACCAATGAAACGGCGATATGAACACATAATATACCGATGAAACGGCAATATGAACACATAATATACCGATGAAACGGCGATATGAACACATAATATACCGATGAAACGGCGATATGAACACATAATATACCGATAAAACGGCGATATGAACACATAATATACCGATGAAACGACGATATAAACACATAATATACCGATGAAACGGCGATATGAACACATAATATACCGATGAAACGACGATATGAACACATAATATACCGATGAAACGGCGATATGAACACATAATATACCGATGAAACGACGATATGAACACATAATATACCGATGAAACGGCGATATGAACACATAATATACCGATGAAACGGCGATATGAACACATAATACACCGATGAAACGGCGATATGAACACATAATATACCAATGAACGGCGATATGAACACATAACATACCGATTAAACGACGATATGAACACATAATATACCAATGAAACGGCGATATGAACACATAATATACCGATGAAACGGCGATATGAACACATAATACACCGATGAAACGGCGATATGAACACATAATACACCGATGAAACGGCGATATGAACACATAATATACCAATGAAACGGCGATATGAACACATAATATACCGATGAAACGGCGATATGAACACATAATATACCGATGAACGGCGATATGAACACATAATATACCGATGAAACGACGATATGAACACATAATATACCAATGAAACGGCGATATGAACACATAATATACCAATGAACGGCGATATGAACACATACTATACCGATGAACGGCGATATGAACACATAATATACCGATGAAACGACGATATGAACACATAATATACCAATGAAACGGCGATATGAACACATAATATACCGATGAAACGGCGATATGAACACATAATATACCGATGAAACGGCGATATGAACACATAATACACCGATGAAACGGCGATATGAACACATAATATACCAATGAAACGGCGATATGAACACATAATATACCGATGAAACGGCGATATGAACACATAATACACCGATGAAACGGCGATATGAACACATAATATACCAATGAAACGGCGATATGAACACATAATATACCGATGAAACGGCGATATGAACACATAATATACCGATGAAACGGCGATATGAACACATAACATAGCAGTACAACAGCGACGTGAACGCATAACATAACAATGAAACGGCGATATGAACACATAATATACCGATGAAACGGCGATATGAACACATAATATACCAATGCAACAGCGACATGAACGCATAACATAGCAGTGCAACAGCAACGCGAACACATAATATAACAATGAAACGGCGATATGAACACATACTATACCGATGAAACGGTGATATGAACACATAATATACCAATGAAACGGCGATCTGAACACATAATACGCCGATGAAACGGCGATATGAACACATAATACGCCGATGAAACGGCGATATGAACACATAATATACCGATGAACGGCGATATGAGCACATAATATACCGATGAAACGGCGATATGAACACATAACATAGCAGTGCAACAGCGACATGAACGCATAACATAACAATGAAACGGCGATATGAACACATAATATACCGATGAAACGGCGATATGAACACATAACATAGCAGTACAACAGCGACGTGAACGCATAACATAACAATGAAACGGCGATATGAACACATAATATACCGATGAAACGGCGATATGAACACATAATATACCGATGAAACGGCGATATGAACACATAATATACCGATGAAACGGCGATATGAACACATAATATACCAATGCAACAGCGACATGAACGCATAACATAGCAGTGCAACAGCAACGCGAACACATAATATAACAATGAAACGGCGATATGAACACATACTATACCGATGAAACGGTGATATGAACACATAACATAGCAGTGCAACAGCGACGTGAACGCATAACATAACAATGAAACGGCGATATGAACACATAACATAGCAGTTTAACAGGGACATGAACGCATAACATAACAATGAAACGGCGATATGAACACATAATATACCGATGAAACGGCGATATGAACACATAACATAGCAGTACAACAGCGACGTGAACGCATAACAAAACAATGAAACGGCGATATGAACACATAATATACCGATGAAACGGCGATATGAACACATAACATAGCAGTGCAACAGCGACATGAACGCATAAAATAACAATGAAACGGCGATATGAACACATAATATACCGATGAAACGGCGATATGAACACATAATATACCAATGCAACAGCGACATGAACGCATAACATAGCAGTGCGACAGCAGCGCGAACACATAATATAACAATGAAACGGCGATATGAACACATACTATACCGATGAAACGGTGATATGAACACATAATATACCAATGAAACGGCGATCTGAACACATAATACGCCGATGAAACGGCGATATGAACACATAATACGCCGATGAAACGGCGATATGAACGCATAACATAGCAGTGCAACAGCGACACGAACACATAATATAACAATGAAACGGCGATATTAACACATAATATACCGATGAAACGGCGATATGAACACATAATATACCAATGCAACAGCGACATGAACGCATAACATAGCAGTGCAACAGCGACATGAACACATAATATACCGATGAAACGGCGATATGAACACATAATATACCAATGAAACGGCGACATGAACACATAATATAACAATGAAACGGCGATATGAACACATACTATACCAATGAAACGGCGATATGAACACATAATATACCAATGCAACAGCGACATGAACACATAATATACCGATGAAACGGCGATATGAACACATAATATACCAATGCAACAGCGACATGAACACATAATATACCGATGAAACGGCGATATGAACACATAATATACCAATGAAACGGCGATATGAACACATAATATACCAATGAAACGGCGATCTGAACACATAATATACCAATGTAACAGCGACATGAACGCATAACATAGCAGTGCAACAGCGTCATGAACACATAATATAACAATGAAACGGCGATATGAACACATAATATACCAATGAAACGGCGATATGAACACATAATATACCGATGAACGGCGATATGAACACATAATATACCAATGAAACGGCGATATGAACACATAATATACCGATGAACGGCGATATGAACACATAATATACCAATGAAACGGCGATATGAACAAATAATATACCAATGCAACAGCGACATGAACGCATAACATAGCAGTGCAACAGCGACATGTACACATAATATAACAATGAAACGGCGATATGAACACATAATATAACAATGAAACGGCGATATGCACACATACTATACCGATGAAACGGCGATATGAACACATAATATACCAATGCAACAGCGACATGAACGCATAACATAGCAGTGCAACAGCGACACGAACACATAATATAACAATGAAACGGCGATATGAACACATAATATACCGATGCAACGGCGATATGAACACATAATATAACAATGCAACAGCGACCTGAACGCATAACATAGCAGTGCAACAGCGACACGAACACATAATATAACAATGAAACGGCGATATGAACACATAATATACCGATGCAGCGGCGATATGAACACATAATATACCGATGCAACGGCGATATGAGCACATAATATATCAATGAAACGGCGATATGAAGATAAAATATCTCAATGCAACAGCGACGTGAACACATAATGTATCAACGCAACAGCGACATGAACGCGTAATATATCAATGCAACAGCGACATTAACGCATACAATATCAATGAAACAGCGACATGAACGCATACTATATCAATGCAACAGCGACATGAACGCACAATATTTCAATGCAACAACGACACGAACGCATAATATGTCAATGCGACATGACGCATAATATGTCAACTCAACGGTGACATGAACGCATAATATATCAATGCAACAGCGACATGAACACATCATATATCAACGAAACGGCGATATGAACACATAATATATCAATTCAACAGCGACATAAACGCATACTATATCAATGCAACAGCGACATGAAATGTAATTACTTTGTTATGAAGTATATGGATTGAATACTGTTTACACCTCAATATCGACATGAAGGCTTAATATCCTATACCATTGTAACACTGACAAGAACGCACAACCTATGAATGTAGGGATATGAGTGCAACAGGAAATCGCATCCTCAGGCCCGGCTGAACTCAGAGCATTAACGTCTTAACTCGTTTACTTTTATGGACAATTGTTGCGTATTTATGGTAGAATAATATCAATATATATCTTCACCACACAGATCCCACATAACGGTATCGACCTCACGAGTTTAATGTATATCGTATGTGAGTAAATAAAATTAGAACTCCCCATCTATAAGACTTCTCCGTGGAATGGCTCGGCTGCGTGTCTGTGGCGATTATGTCGCTAGTATCCACTTTACGACCACGTGATGGCCATAGATATACGTCTCATCTGCAGGGGTCAACAGTTTGTCGATAATTGTACCAGTATTTATGGCTTGTATTCAGGAAAATCGTAAAAGATTAAACAGTGATCTTATTCCATATATCTAAGAATACATATACTTTGCAATTTTTAAAACTTTCTAACATGCCCCCAACCCCCCCCCCCCCCCCCCGAAAACAAAAATTTCGAAGGATTTTAACATGACATCTCTTGAACTGTCATATGATTTCTAAATTACATATATGTTACAATATGATAATATACGAAGCATATACATGTAGATAAATAAATAATCATAAATAAATAAGCATAAATAGCAATTTTAAATACACACATTGTCCTGTGTTTTTCCACAGGCCGAATTGGGTGCGAGTTGTGAGATAATGACATTCAATGGTACGAATCGTCCGTATAATCTTGGTACAACACGTCCAAACTCTTGTCACGAAACGTCTAGAACCTTGGTGCAAAAGGTCACAGGGTTCGAAACGAGAAACGTCTAATCGCGCACCTTTATACAGGAAGTGACTTTTATATTGAAACATGTATCCGCTCGAACTAATCAACGACATAGTATTGTAAATTGTCCGTGACGTCGCTTAGCACCGATTAACGGTCGTTGTAATAATTGCGCACACAGTATAACAGTTTCACGTGGTGGGATGTCACAGAGTTATTCGGAAACGACTAGCATAAGCATACTTCTATTATAAACAAGTTAGTTAATTTAAACAACTTAATAAAAACTTGTTTAATCACTTGCTGTATTTTACATACTTTACATAAATACATAATATTTAAATCAAGAACGGAAGGTCTTAAAAAACTGACTATGTCACCTCGAATCTTTGTGTGAGAGTGCTTCAGTGATCTAAATTATAAATATTTGTATGTGATTCGTTACCTTGAAACACCATTTTAAACGTAGTGAATACCGATATTTCCTTTTATTCCATCAGGCCTCCAATTAAATCGAGTATTATGTAATTGTTTGCTTTTAGTGTTCCTCGGGTCAAAATTGGCTATTTCTCTAGTTCTTGTCAGTTGTTGTTCGTAACCATACCCGTATCTAGTTCTCACTATATAGTTATAGTTATGTAGGTATATTCAATATTTATGTACGTATTTTATAAGCCGCAAAAATGGTTACTGAGCTCAAATTATTGCGTGTAGAATCGGATTGCCTGCGTGTATAATCATTTGGTTCTGGGTTAGACTCAACGTGCTATCTCCAGATAACCAAAATGCATTGGTTCCGCTATACATAAGGATAACTGTAGACCAAATAATGCCCATTTGGTTGCGCATACCATTTACTGCGCACATGTATGTTAAATCTAACCGCGGAGATTCTAATGCTTCCACTCTCTAATTCTTACAAATTGCTGACATTTGTTGCATCTTTATGTGAACATTAGCTGTGATATATCTTCGGCCTAAGAGTTCAGTATACAACAGTATCGACCATGAGAACGTTTGAAGTACCCTATACTTCTACAATAAATAAACCGGAGATCGTTTGAAGTACCCTATACTTCTACAATAAAACCGGAGAACCCAATATACCAAACTGTCTCGTGGAATGACTACTTTGCGTGTTTGTATTAGTATATCTGTGTCATATACGCTGTAGACTTTATTGCCATATGATGGTGATAGACACCCCTCTCACTTTGACATCAATGTCGTCATGGTGGTGGTGGTGGTGTCACGCGCCAAACTGCACGCATCGCCATAAATTATGCGATATTCTTCTCATTATAACATTCTAGTGGATTAAATAAAACGTTTGGAACGAAAAAAGCCATATGAAAGACAATATGTTGTATGACATGACACTATATTGTATGGTTTGACTATATATTGTATGTCATGTCACTATGCTATATGATATGATGCTATTTTTGACACAAAATGTGTTTTGATTTGACACTATGTTGTATGATTTGACACTATGTTGTATGAATTGACACTATGTTGTATGAATTGACACTATGGTGTATGATTTGGCACTATGTTGTATGATTTGACACTATGTTGTATGATTTGACACAATGTTGTATGATTTGACACTATGTTGTATGCATTGACACTATGTTGTATGAATTGACACTATGGTGTATGCTTTGGCACTATGTTGTATGATTTGACACTATGTTGTATGATTTGACACTATGTTGTATGATTTGACACACTGTTGTATGATTTGACACTATGTTGCATGAATTGACACTATATTGTATGAATTGACACTATGGTGTATGTTTGACACTATGATGTAAGATTTGACACTATGGAGTATGATTTGACACTATGTTGTATGATTTGACACTATGTTGTATGAATTGACACTATGTTGTATGATTTGACACTATGTTGTATGATTTGACACTATGTTGTATGATTTGACACTATGTTGTATAATTTGGCACTATGTTGTATGATTTGGCACTATGTTGTATGATTTGACACTATGTTGTATTATTTGACACTGTGTTGTATGATTTGACACTATGTTGTATGATTTGGCACTATGTTGTATGATTTGGCACTATGTTGCATGATTTGACACTATGTTGTATGACTTGACACTATGTTGTATGATTTGGCACTATGCTGTATGATTTGACACTATGTGTATGATTTGACACTATGTTGTATGATTTGACACTATGTTGTATGATTTGACACTATGTTGTATAATTTGGCACTATGTTGTATGATTTGACACTATGTTGTATGATTTGACACTATATTGTATGTTTTGACACTATGTTGTATGATTTGACACAATGTTGTATGATTTGACACTATTTTGTATGATTTGACAATATGGTGTATGATTTTACACTATGTTGTATGATTTTACACTATGTTGTGTGATTTGACACTATGTTGTATGCTTTGGCACTATGTTGTATGATTTGACACTATATGTTGTATAAGTTGGCGCTATGTTGTATGATTTGGCACTATGTTGAATGATTTGACACTATGTTGTATGATTTGACACTATGTTGTATGATTTGGCACTATGTTGTATGATTTGGCACTATATGTTGTATGATTTGACACTATGTTGCATGATTTGACACTATGTTGTATTATTTGACACTATGTTGTGTGATTTGACACTGTGTTGTATGATCTGACACTATGTTGTATGATTTGACACTATGTTGCATGAATTGACACTATGTTGTATGATTTGACACTATGTTGTATGATTTGACACTATATTGTATGATTTGACACTATGTTGTATGATTTGACACTATGTTGTATGATTTGACACTATGTTGTATGATTTGACACTATGTTGTATGATTTGACACTATGTTGTATGATTTGACACTATTTTGTATTATTTGATACTATGTTGTATGATTTGACACTATGTTGTATGATTTGATACTATGTTGTATGATTTGACACTATGTTGTATGATTTGACAATTTGTTGTATGATTTGACACTATGTTGTATGATTTGACTCTTTGTTGTATGATTTGACACTATGTTGTATGATTTGGCACTATAGGTTGTATGATTTGACACTATGTTGTATGATTTGACACTATGTTGTATGATTTGACACTATGTTGTATGATTTGACACTATGTTGTATGATTTGACACTATGGTATATTATTTTGCACTATTTTGTATGATTTGGCACTATGTTGTATGATTTGGCACTGTTTTGTATGATTTGGCACTATGTTGTATGATTTGGCACTGTTTTGTATGATTTGACACCATGTTGTATGATTTGGCACTATGTTGTATGATATGAAAGACAATATACATGTTGTAATATTTTAATTGTATCTGTCCATTATTGTTTACATAGTTTTGATGTTTTGGTGGAGTGAAGTCATAATTAATTTCTTAACAATTCATAAACATAACAAAACATTATTTGATGCATACAGACTTCTAGTGTATATGTCACACTTGGTTTTTAATATTTGTTCAATGGAACAACATGAAATAAGCAAAAAATGTGTCAAGTTATATTTTGTAAAGACTTTTTGTTTTGTTTTGTTATTTTCATTGGAGTTTCTGGTTGTTTCATCCGTTAGTCCATATCAAGACGTTGCAAGTTTTACGGTTGGAGGAAAGACCGCGCAGAGGGTTAATTTCACCCAATAATCACCCCATTATACATAGAAATCACCGACCTCGAATATCAACTGACACACATGACAGATATACATTGTACACGAATTAGGACAAGTTATATGTGCGCGAATCACAAATCGCGAATCGACCCATCTTCGTTATCTTCGTTATCGCCGGGAGGCTTATCTTGACCTAACGCGCCATGCGCCTTACCGAGTGAGTCACATAGTGTACCATTTCGGTTGATGCATTAAACGTTTGGGTATGTACGTATGTACGTATGTAATTAATATAGCATCGCACTCATGTTGGAACGCTACCTGGGCGGTCATCACTTGAAAGCCGTTGGCGTACGGTTTATAGAATCTAGTTCCGAATGCACAATATTCAAACAAAATATTGGACTCGATACCACGCAGACGGAGGCTAATTATAACGATGTCTACTGTTGTATTCTATTTGGTTGTAAATAAGTGTAGATCTGTGATGATATGGGGCTATATCACGCAAGATCGGTATGAGCCTCCTTATTCGTACGCAACAGAAGATTGATTTTCCTATACTTCAATTCATGCGATAAGGGTGTACTTAATACTCCAATCGAGAAATGAACTTCCTCAATAATGTATATGCACGATACGTGTAATAGGGCCTGTCCTGCATATGAGATACCTGCAGCTAATGAATGGTACGTTCACACCTTGGCATTTATTCCTAGAAATGTTTGCGAGTTGTACACGTCACAGATGGATGTGGTGTGCTGTAATATGAACACTATGCTGCATATAAAATATTGTATCTGGCCTCAGCGCACATCAACATTCCACATGCATATCACATGTTAACAACAAATTTCAATGAAAGTGGCACTTGTGGTTCAAAGTTGTATATGGATCTTTATTTTCTCTACTTTAGAAATCACAAGATTGAAGATATGTATTGCAATGCACCCCAATGCTCATCAAACATATAGCATCCCCACAGTGGTAAATGTTTTCGATAGCTCGTTCTCTCTTAGTTCTTTTGATTCATATGTGTTTTAAATGTCTATCCCGTACCGTTATCGTATCGTCAAAAGTAAAAACAGCTGTGCGTGATCATTACTCCGATGCATGGATAAACCCAGTCTCGGAGGACACACACTCTCGACCCACAGTGACCCCCTCTCTTCCTGGGGCATCTGGAGACTCCTTGTTGAAGAATTGAGGAACCTCGCTCTTCTTTTGAGTAAACACACGTTAAAAAACAACTATGTATTCTCAGCTTGTATAGATCACATTATAATGACGATATGGAGCACATTGATCACAATTTCGTGTACCTCCTCGGTAATTGTTTAACTACGCTACATTACATCTTCTGGTGTGGTCTCTTGGACCATTAGTCCATTACGGAATCGATGTCTTTGTTTTCGTGGATTCCCTGGAGCCAAATGGTTTCATGAATTCTTTCTAGGAAGCACTGCCTTTGACCAACCACCGGTCTAGAACTCTACTGGGACCAACTTTTGATATTCGCGGCACAGTTTATCCTCCGGGCATGTCGGTTCATCAAGTAAATTATATATTATAACATTATGGAGTTCGCGTTGTTCGAAGAAAGATTATTTGTTTTGTGACAGAACCACTTTTGTGTGAGAAATAAATAAAACACAAATGTGTTGATCTCTCTGCCACGAACGTCTTGTGTTCTGAATTCATGCAGACACATCATATACGACACTAGCCACTTGCGTGTGAGATAGACATTATACAATTGTGCTCAAATAGTTGTATCTTAGCTATCCCTATTGCTCTGTATTTCCTCTCTCTCACAAACACACACACTCCCTCTTTCTCTCTTTCTCTCTCCCTCTCTCCCTCTCTCTCTCCCACCCCCTCTTTTTCTCTCTCTCTCTCTCTCTCTCTCTCGCTCTCTCTATCTCCCTCTTTATCTCTATCTCCCCTTTCTCCCTATCTCCCCCTTTCTCGCTCTGCGCTCAATCACACTCTATAGCACTATCCATCTCATCTATATTCCATCTTCGCCTCTGCCTGAATTGCAAATTTGTACAATACGTTACGCAATGTATATATCCCAAATTATTGTATAGACTGTGTTATCGGATCTTGATACTTATGAATAATGTGTAACACTATGCACGCTCTTCGGAAATGGAGGCAATAGACACATATATTGGCCCATACAACATGATAGGCTTGATTAATTTGTCGAATTAAATAGTTTACATTTTTACATAATTGTATTTCGAGCCAAGAGATTGAGTTAAAGGTACTCAATCCGATCAGACGCTCCTAAATTACTATTTCTTTGGCTTCGGGGTTAAAATATATTTTATTCGAGTCGATGAACCCACCCATCAAAGCTCAGGGTGATTATATATCGATTTTTGAAAGTTCGGTATTTCTATTGTTTGTGGACCAGAAGCACGTGGTCAAACGGACGAAGATGCGGATGAAGACGGATAACTCTAAAATCAAATGGTTATTATTGCCACTTGATTTTATTGTTATCCATCTTCATCCGCATCTTCGTCCGTTTGACCACGTGCTTCTGGTCCACAAACAATAGAAATAGCAAACTTCAAAAATCGACATCTAATCACCCTGAGCTTTGGGTGGGTTCCTCGACTCTAATCAAATATCTTTTACCCCCAAAGCCAAAGAAATAGTAATTTAGGAGCGTCTGATCGGATTGATTACCTTTAAGAAAAACATAGCTTTGGATGCCTTAATAATTCCCACTAGATATTTCAAGATGTTGTCGGTGGGTGAATATATTCGTTCACCAACTACAAATTTACCAAACCGTATATAGTGCAATGAACATATAATCAAAACCATTTGGAAATTATAGAGTAGAACCTAATCCCAGTGAATTCACAGTAAGCAGTTGATTCTCCTTGGTAGTACCATCACTGTATACGGACCGATCGGCGTTGCAGGGTGCAGACGGTGACAGAAATCGACCAATTTTTCTCGCGGAAACATATACGTAGCCGGGATACAATTAAAACGAAAAACATGTTACGCATACCAATTGCAAGCTTTATTAAATAATCAAACCACGAAAACAGTAATCCCACATTTAACACAGTCTACATTGACAGTTATATCTCCCAGGTGCTTAATGCCACACGCCCCGCTCTCCTGCAACACTTGAACTCGTCTGTTATTACACAAGGGGCACAGCCATTTGCAATTTGAGACAGCAACCAACAACTGAAGTTATAGATTATAGTTATAAACTCCTCCGTGATCATGCTATGCAAGCCTCAGTTTAGCGAGCCTGTCATTTGCAAAATGAGGTCCACAGAGGATGAAAAATTGTGACTAGCATCACTAATTTCAACCTATGGGGCCTCATCTGCTATGGGAGACATATAGACTCAGATTGAAGTTCCTATATATAAACGGTGAATATTGGGATGTTCACCCATTAGGAACCTCGATTATACAATGTGTCGTCTGCCAATTTTGGGAATATAGAGAAACTAAACTAAAAAAGAAATATAATCTATGTGAAGACTTTTCTATAGAAATTTGATAATAAAGAAGCTTTCCAGAGAAGATGACGCCTAAGAAGAATGCGGTCCCAAGATGGTGAATTTAGTTATGCCAGCCCACTATGTGGGATAGGGGACTAAATTCACCCTCTGGTGACCTCATTCTGAAAAATACAGGTTCCACAGCTCGGCCATTTCCGTGTTCACATGGAAATAACCTCTCCCATCAATATACACCATCTGCCGGACTATTTCAATCACGTGACTGATCATTTGCATATATACTACCGAGAAATACGTCTGTTGACTGGGAGACTCGTTTGTTAAACTTTAACCAATTACTATATATCACTATTTAATGCATGATCAAGTTTGACACAGCCACGCATTGAATAAATTATGCTCCATTCACATACATGCGTCAACAGGTCAAGGTCATCGCCTTATTACCAGGGTCGTGTATTGTATTATTGCGCGAATATGGTGTCGATTTATGAAAGAAGTTATTTCCAAGCGAAGTGGAAATTGCCCGTTGAGAATGGATATGTACGCCACTCAAATAGAGATAATCGGGTTGGCGTTCGTTTTAAAAACCGCGCGTACAGTACCCACCACCCAGTCAAATTATCATGTGACGGCTTGTGTCCAATCAGAAATAGTATTAGTAAAGGGTGGATAATAAATAATAAAGCATATATAAAGGTGTCATCTGGCGACTTCAACTCATATTGGTGCACGCCAGACAACCGATATCATTGATAAATGCTGCGTAAGTAGTGCACTGAGAAGCTCTCATTAATTTTGCATCGAGAGGCTGCGTATCGGTTCGGCAGTGTTTACGATGTGACAGTTTAGCTGTGAGAAATCGTTGTGGTTCTGATTCTGATTGACGGACCTGTCAGAAAACGCGTTAGGTCATTTGTAGGGTGATGGGGATGATGCGCCCGAGGCCTTGACCAATCAATATATAACCATCAGAATCATTATCCGCTATGATGCTCACGGAGTTAACACTACTTTGTTAAGATATTGAGGGCGGCTATAGGGATAAGATCTAGTTATCCGGTTGAAGATCACGTCTTCTGTTTGATATCCACATATAAGTACATTATCGAACTCCGCATCACAGCGGTGTTATACACAACTTTACCCAGTATGATTGTACTAATTAAGAAATGAATGTAGTCGGTGTGTTATTGTACTAAATAAGAAATGAATGTAGTCGGTGTGTTATTGTACTAATTAAGAAATGAATGTAGTCGGTGTGTTATTGTGGGATACGGCGCTGTGGTCGTTGGAGTATATTTTGTGTATCGCGAAACGGTTCTCACTAAATGTTACCCTAACAACAGCAGCGCCCTACCCCACAATAACAAACACACCCATTGCATTAATTGCTTATATTTATATAGTTTTTTGTTATGAATTTAAGCCCATAAACAGCTGAGTGTATTCTTATTTATTTTCACAATATCTGCCGAAAGTTTAAGACTAGCACACACAGCACATTAAGTCAGCCCAATATAAGATTGCAAAGCACTTACCAACGATAACGATCGATATAAATAACTGGCTTCAGATGCAGTTTTGCTGAACTTTGAACAGCACGCCTAGTTATTCTGCTGACCGCTTTCAGTGATTCGGTCAACACGTTTTTGACGTGTTAGTGTTACTGTGTGTTGTTGTGCTATGAAACAGGCGACACATTTGACATTTGACAAATCGCCGAACAGGATTTAATGTAACTGTTAATATGTAAATAATATGTGCGATATATATAGGAAACATATATCGGAACAAATACGAACTTAAAGAAGACATCTCTTTCCCTGATATTTGCGCAGTGATTGGGGGGTAAAACTTAATATTATTGAGACAGATGAAACAATCTACATGAGAGGCGGTCACAAGGATATATCTGTTTTCATATATGTTGTCCACGAATTTGGAACCGGAAATCTTACAATAATTAAACAATGTAACATTTTAATTGTAATTCTATCTTTAGAACACTTTTAGGTGGAATAATTTAGCTGTAAGAAACGCCTTGCAGTTTCTCGATTCTGATTTATATCTGTTAAATGGGTTACCGTGAATCACTCTCCTAAAAAATCGCCACGGTGTTGAATGTTTTGCTTATATCTCACTATACGTGCTGTATATAAACAAACGTTCGGCTGACACGAAATGTGTTTTGTGGATAATATCGCATTCGTTCTATCAATTTACTATATATATATATATACTATTGGTATATTCTTGGGGAAATATTCATAATTTTGTAACTGTTATTTCTAAAGTATAACCAAGCCTTGAAATAGGGTGTCTGTCATTTGCAGAATGAGGTCCCCAGAGGGTGAATTTAGTGATGCTACCCCGCATAGCGGGCTAGCATCACCAAATTCACCCTCTGGGGACCTCATTCTGCTTACACTTCAGCAGAATGAGGTTCCCATGGGGTGAATTTGGTGATGCTAGCCCGCTATGTGGGGTAGCATCACTAAATTCACCCTCTGGGGACCTCATTCTGCAAATGACAGACACTCTATTTCAAGGCTTGAGTATAACCTATCACGATGGACATCCGTACCTTTATAGGACATCTCATCACGTGTTATATGGTTGTATGTAGGTTATATGTAGGTTATACGTAGGACTGTGTCACTGTGGGAGGGTACGCCAGGCCGACGCCATGACCAATCAATACATACCAATTAGAATCTTTATCCGCCTTGATGATCACCGGTTTAACTATACTTTGTTAAGAGATTGAGAGGCGGCTACAGGGATAGGACCTATAGTTATCTCAAGTTGTCTGATTCAGATGTTCAAGTTGATGTCCATTGTGGGGTTCCCACCTATAAGTAGGTCGTAACGGTGAAGATATTTTTTTACCATGTGCCAATGCATTCTCTTATATATGCGAGTCGACCATATATAAGAGAATGCATTGGCCTAACAATTTTTTATCATTTTTTTTAAATAAATGTTTCTTACAATTTTTAGGACATAAAATAAAAAAACATCCATTACCCTACAGGGAGCCCCACACATATATAGAAGCATATAGAAGAGTGTCGTCTGCTCATGTTTGTCTGGGGCTCTGTATGGGTGAAATTATACAATTGTTAAAGAATATAAGAAAACATTATTAAAATTGTAAAAAATTGTTAAGCCAGTGCATTCTCTTATATATGGTCGACTCGCATATATAAGAGAATGCATTGGCACAGGGTAAAATGGTATCTTCACCGTCCGTGTCATGCATGACAGTCTGGTCTGATGTGTTTTGTCAGTACTACATGCTAATTGTATATAACGACATTTTGAGTTTTGTTAATTTGTCGAATCGCCGCATATAGATGGCAACTCACTCACTCTATGTATATACCACCGACCACCCACCCAGCCCTACACCAACCCACCCGCATCAGTAAATACGTGACAAGTTCCCCAACTACAAATATAGGAAATACTCTAGATACCATCCATATATGGTCAGGTGTTCTAGTATATATTTAGCAATGTGAACAACACGGGATGGCCGTGCTATAAAATGTGTGTGTGACCAGTAGAAGAGGAGCAATATAGTTGCAAGTTATCAAAGTCGTCCACGAACAAAACATTTTAATATACGGTCTGGGTGCTCCTTAAAAAGTAGTAATACTTCAAGTGCCCCCACCCCCCGTTCAACACAATTTTCAACATAATTTAATTGATTTAGACATGCATAACCTACCATCAATCAATAACATAATATTAACTATTCATTCTGCACACTGATGCATCGTGCAGTTCTTTTAAGTTATGACCATTGTTTTATACTATTTGTTTGTTTAAACTATTAAACTAGTCATATCAAGTTTATGTGTTCTTGAATTGAATTGGTTGACATGCATGTATTGTAGTTTTTTCTGAGAAACGATTTGACTAACTTGACTGGTAAATCACTAGACTCCAAGCGGAGACCGACTAAAAAACTTGCCCAGATACACGAATGAAGTTGCCCTGCCTTTGAGCTGAACACAACACGGAGCGAACCATGCAGTTTCGCCATTTATGGAGACTTTAAATTGCCAGTGGAGATACAAGCCGAAGAAATTACCAGTGGAGATACAAGCCGAACAAATTCTGCTATATATTCTGAGCGCACTAAAAATAGAGCAAACATATAGACTACGAAGATTGGCCAATATACAAGCGCAAGCTTATGATATGGGGCAGAATATCACAGGTAATTCACAGGTAATTCACAGGTAAATTCAGATTTCATGTGGATTGCTGTCTTTTCAGTCGCTATTGGCCAGACCACGACGTTGTTAGTGTCATGGCTTTCATTAGTTTCAAGACCTGTATGTGGTTAATTTCACTCCACTGCACGTGGAAACCACCGACCCGTAAAGTAATTATTAACATGTCCCAGATACACGAATAGTGTTACCTTCGGTTTGTGAGGATTATCATTCGCTGCTTACCGAGAACCAGCTTCGTTATAGTTGGATATATTTTGGCCTAATGGGCCATGCACATTAACAACCGAGTCGGGACCCTGGCTTGTCACGGACTGATGCGTTATCCTCATGCTCCTGCATTTCTTATTCTTCATTACAGCATCGGTTTACAAACAATGTACCGAAAACGGCACTTGGTGGACAAATCCAGAAAACAACCAAGAATGGACGGACTACACAACGTGTGTCCATCTCGAGGTACGTGCGTGACATCACAACGTGTGTCCATCTCGAGGTACGTGCGTGACGTCACAACGTGTGTTCTTCTCGCGGTACGTGTGTAACGTGTGTCCATCTCGAGGTACGTGCGTGACGTGTGTCCATCTCGAGGTACGTGCGTGACGTGTGTCCATCTCGAGGTACGTGCGTGACGTGTGTGATTCTCGAGGTACGTGTGTGTCGTGTGTCCATCTCGAGGTACGTGTGTGACGTGTGTCCATCTCGAGGTACGTGCGTGACGTGTGTCTATATTGAGGTACGTGTGTGACGTGTGTGCATATCGAGGTACGTGCGTGACGTGGTTCCATCTCAATGTACGTTTGTGACGTGTGTCCATCTCGAGGTACGTGCGTGACGTGTGTCCATCTCGAGGTACGTGAGTGACGTGTGTCCATCTCGATGTACTGGTGTGACGTGTGTCCATCTCGAGGTACGTGCGTGACGTGTGTCCATCTCGAGGTACGTGAGTGACGTGTGTCCATCTCGATGTACTGGTGTGACGTGTGTCCATCTCGAGGTACGTGTGTGACGTGTGTCCATCTCGAGGTACGTGCGTGACGTGTGTCCATCTCGAGGTACGCGTGTGATGTGTGTCCATCCCGAGGTACGTGTGTGACGTGTGTCCATCTCGAGATACGTGCGTGACGTGAGTCCATCTCGAGGTACGTGCGTGACGTGTGTCAATCTCGATGTACGTGCGTGACGTGTGTCGATCTCGAGGTATGCGTGTGATGTGTGTCCATCTCGAGGTACGTGTGTGATGTGTGTCCATCTCGAGGTACGTGTGTGACGTGTGTCCATCTCGAGGTACGTGCGTGACGTGTGTCCATCTCGAGGTACGTGTGTGACGTGTGTCCATCTCGAGATACGTGCGTGACGTGAGTCCATCTCGAGGTACGTGCGTGACGTGTGTCAATCTCGATGTACGTGCGTGACGTGTGTCGATCTCGAGGTACGCGTGTGATGTGTGTCCATCTCGAGGTACGTGTGTGATGTGTGTCCATCTCGAGGTACGTGTGTGACGTGTGTCCATCTCGAGGTACGTGCGTGACGTGTGTCCATCTCGAGTGTGTGACGTGTGTCCATCTCGAGATACGTGCGTGACGTCACAACGTGTGTCCATCTCGGGGTACGTGCGCGACGTGTGCCCATCTCGAGGTACGTGTGTGACGTCACAACGTGTGTCCATCTCGAGGTACGTGTGTGACATGTGTCCATCTCGAGGTACGTGTGTGACGTGTGTCCATCTCGAGGTACGCGTGTGACGTGTGTCCATATCGAGGTACGTGTGTCAATCTCGAGGTACGTGCGTGACGTCACAATGTGTGTCCATCTCGAGGTGCGTGTGTCCATCTCGATGTACGTGTGTGACGTCACAACGTGTGTCCATCTCGAGGTACGTGCGTGACGTGTGTCCATCTCGAGGTACGTGCGTGACGTATGTCCATCTCGAGGTACGTGCGTGACGTGTGTCCATCTCGAGGTACGTGTGTGACGTGTGTCCATCTCGAGGTATGTGCGTGACGTGTGTCCATCTCGAGGTACGTGCGTGAAGTTACAACGTGTGTCCATCTCGAGGAACGTGCGTGACGTGTGTCCATCTCGAGGTACGTGTGTGACGTGTGTCAATCTCGAGGTACGTGCGTGACGTGTGTCCATCTCGAGGTATGTGCGTGACGTGTGTCCATCTCGAGGTACGTGCGTGAAGTCACAACGTGTGTCCATCTCGAGGAACGTGCGTGACGTGTGTCCATCTCGAGGTACGTGTGTGACGTGTGTCAATCTCGAGGTACGTGCGTGACGTGTGTCCATCTCGTGGTACGTGCGTGACGTGTGACCATCTCGAGGTACGTGTGTCCATCTCGACGTACGTGCGTGACGTGTGTCCATCTCGTGGTACGTGCGTGACGTGTGACCATCTCGAGGTACGTGTGTCCATCTCGACGTACGTGCGTGACGTGTGTTCATTTCGAGGTACGTGTGTGACGTGTGTCCATCTCGAGGTACGTGCGTGACGTGTGTCCATCTCGAGGTACGTGCGTGACGTCACAACGTGTGTCCATCTCGAGGAACGTGCTTGACGTGTGTCCATCTCGAGGTACGTGTGTGACGTGTGTCCATCTCGAGGTACATGTGTGAAGTGTGTCCAACTCGAGGTACTTGTGTGACGTGTGTCCATATCGAGGTACGTGTGTGACGTGTGTCCATCTCGAGGTACGCGTGTGACGTGTGTCCATATCGAGGTACGTGTGTCAATCTCGAGGTACGTGCGTGACGTCACAATGTGTGTCCATCTCGAGGTGCGTGTGTCCATCTCGATGTACGTGTGTGACGTCACAACGTGTGTCCATCTCGAGGTACGTGCGTGACGTGTGTCCATCTCGAGGTACGTGCGTGACGTATGTCCATCTCGAGGTACGTGCGTGACGTGTGTCCATCTCGAGGTACGTGTGTGACGTGTGTCCATCTCGAGGTATGTGCGTGACGTGTGTCCATCTCGAGGTACGTGCGTGAAGTTACAACGTGTGTCCATCTCGAGGAACGTGCGTGACGTGTGTCCATCTCGAGGTACGTGTGTGACGTGTGTCAATCTCGAGGTACGTGCGTGACGTGTGTCCATCTCGAGGTATGTGCGTGACGTGTGTCCATCTCGAGGTACGTGCGTGAAGTCACAACGTGTGTCCATCTCGAGGAACGTGCGTGACGTGTGTCCATCTCGAGGTACGTGTGTGACGTGTGTCAATCTCGAGGTACGTGCGTGACGTGTGTCCATCTCGTGGTACGTGCGTGACGTGTGACCATCTCGAGGTACGTGTGTCCATCTCGACGTACGTGCGTGACGTGTGTCCATCTCGTGGTACGTGCGTGACGTGTGACCATCTCGAGGTACGTGTGTCCATCTCGACGTACGTGCGTGACGTGTGTTCATTTCGAGGTACGTGTGTGACGTGTGTCCATCTCGAGGTACGTGCGTGACGTGTGTCCATCTCGAGGTACGTGCGTGACGTCACAACGTGTGTCCATCTCGAGGAACGTGCTTGACGTGTGTCCATCTCGAGGTACGTGTGTGACGTGTGTCCATCTCGAGGTACATGTGTGAAGTGTGTCCAACTCGAGGTACTTGTGTGACGTGTGTCCATATCGAGGTACGTGCGTGACGTGTGTCCATCTCGAGGTACGTGCGTGACGTGTGTCCATCTCGAGGGACGTGTGTCCATTTCGAGGTACGTGTGTGACGTGTGTCCATCTCGATGTACGTGTGTGACGTGTGTCCATCTCGAGGTACGTGTGTGACGTGTGTCCATCTGGAGGTACGTGCGTGTCGTGTGTCCATCTCGAGGTACGTGTGTGACGTGTGTCCATCTCGGGGCACGTGCGTGACGTGTTAAAGTCAGTTGAAAATAGTGACCGAATGAACAATGCAAAAGTTGAATCTATATCCCCATTGACACAAGTTTTAACTACAAAAATGTGCGTTTAATTTCCTAAATTGTTTTGACGTAAACATGGCCGCGAGAATTACCATGCTGTGCGAAAATATGTGTAACTTATTATCAGAACAATTCCCACCAATGGATATGAATCCTTCTCTATTATCTCTTCGTATGACTGTCGTCTGCCTGTATGACCTGTACATCACTCCAGGTGAATAATACACCATTCCAACGTATGTTTTTTTATAACTGGATGGGAGATAATCCATTTAAAGAGGCGCCCCATTCGTAAATATAAACATAATCTCAATGTCAAACTATCAATTTAAAGGGGAGAAATATTATCCTCTATAGCCATTGTATGCTATAGTACTACATGAATAATTTAATCATAAGCTGTCAAGCCATGGAATACTGCAAAACAATTGGCTGTCACATACTTTTCCATTAAAGTTATTTCTCGATAACCTAAATTTATTGATTACTTTCCCGCTACAGAAATGACAGCAGCGTCGAGAGACCACGCCTTTAACGCATGCTTAATAATGTACATGGACACTGTTCGATACTTCTTACTATTTAACATGAAATATCGGTGCTGCATCATAATTCCTTCGGGTATGAGTGTATTGACAATAACCGTACCAGCTGCTAATATTCAGTGCACAAGTATCCAGACAAATTTGAACATTTGAAAAGAAATGAAACGCGGAAATTAAAACTAACAAGGGTTAGTGTCACCGCATTCGAATAGATGAAGCCGCGTGTAACTATACAGCTGTCTGGTGCTGATCGGTTGCGACTAGCTAGTCGCAGAAAAACTATACAGCTGTCTGGTGCTGATCGGTTGCGACTAGCCAGTCGCGTGTAACTATACAGCTGTCTGGTGCTGATCGGTTGCGACTAGCTGTCTGGTGCTGATCGGTTGCGACTAGCCAGTCGCGTGTAACTATACAGCTGTCTGGTGCTGATCGGTTGCGACTAGCCAGTCGCAGAAAAACTATACAGCTGTCTGGTGCTGATCGGTTGCGACTAGCCAGTCGCGTGTAACTATACAGCTGTCTGGTGCTGATCGGTTGCGACTAGCTGTCTGGTGCTGATCGGTTGCGACTAGCCAGTCGCAGAAAAACTATACAGCTGTCTGGTGCTGATCGGTTGCGACAAGCCAGTCGCAGAAAAACTATACAGCTGTCTGGTGCTGATCGGTTGCGACTAGCCAGTCGCGTGTAACTATACAGCTGTCTGGTGCTGATCGGTTGCGACTAGCTGTCTGGTGCTGATCGGTTGCGACTAGCCAGTCGCGTGTAACTATGCAGCTGTCTGGTGCTGATCGGTTGCGACTAGCTGCCTGGTGCTGATCGGTTGCGACTAGCCAGTCGCGTGTAACTATACAGCTGTCTGGTGCTGATCGGTTGCGACTAGCCAGTCCCGTGTAACTATACAGCTGTCTGGTGCTGATTGGTTGCGACTAGCCGCGTGTAACTATACAGCTGTATGGTGCTGATCGGTTGCGACTAGCCGCGTGTAACTATACAGCTGTCTGGTGCTGATCGGTTGCGACTAGCCAGTCGCGTGTAACTATACAGCTGTCTGGTGCTGATCGGTTGCGACTAGCCGCGTGTAACTATACAGCTGTAAGGTGCTGATCGGTTGCGACTAGCCGCGTGTAACTATACAGCTGTCTGGTGCTGATCGGTTGCGACTAGCCAGTCGCGTGTAACTATACAGCTGTCTGGTGCTGATCTGTTGCGACTAGCCGCGTGTAACTATACAGCTGTATGGTGCTGATCGGTTGCGACTAGCCGCGTGTAACTATACAGCTGTCTGGTGCTGATCGGTTGCGACTAGCCGCGTGTAACTATACAGCTGTCTGGTGCTGATTGGTTGCGACTAGCCGCGTGTAACTATACAGCTGTATGGTGCTGATCGGTTGCGACTAGCCGCGTGTAACTATACAGCTGTCTGGTGCTGATCGGTTGCGACTAGCCAGTCGCAGAAAACCTGACGCAACTTGATCAATCGATAAGTACACGTTTTGAGATACAGGCATCTCTTTCAACTTCAGGTGCCTTTTTCGTTGGAATGTTGTACGCTCGTTATACTTCCACCTTCTACTTAGAGTGGTTCTCCTGCGATCTGACGGATTAAATTATAAGAAATAAGTCTTGTTTCGATTAAGGTTCTGAATTATAACCGAAAAGTTTGGGGACAAATTGTCTTCAAACTTTTCGGTTATATATCGAAACAAGAATTATTTCTTAGATAACACCAAATGTTCCCCTCACAATATGAGAGATACGTTATAAATATGTAAAAATGTGGTTCAAACAAAATAAAAACAACAATTTTCCATGCTGGTCATTGGAGAGTTTGACAGGAAATATTTGCAAGAAGCCGACTAGGTTATGCGTTCGGTCTACTATCTGAGTTCGTGAATGTCTGGCAGAAGATAAATAAAATATTTTTCATTGCACATTCAGTTTCTCGGACAATTTTTAAAAGGAAAAGTGTTTATGTCTGCCAAATTATTGCAAACGTGGTTGAATACTATTTATGTTGTTTTATGTTGTTTTGGTCCTTCACACGACAAAACAAATAGTTCTGCAAATGGCCACCAAAAAACTAAATATGCAATGATAAATGTTTTATTTATTTTCTCGCATACATTCATGATTTCAGATAGTAGATATCATAGATAGGTTCATAAGCTGGATAATCCAGTGTGTTTCCTGCAAATATTTCTTGTCAAACTCTCCAATGACAAACATGGACAATTCTTGTTTTTATTTTGGTTAAATCATAAAATACATATTTAGAACGTATCTCTCACATTGCGAGGGCCAATAGGTGTTGTTATAGTATACATACATTGGTTATAGAGGATAATAATTTTCCCCTTCAAATTGATAATTTTAAATAACGAATTATTTTATTTTTTTATTTTTCTTAATAAGAAAGGGTTATTCCCCATCGTTCTTGATATCTCTCTATTCCAGGGATACAAGAGCGCCCTCTACACAAGTATAGCGTGTGACGTCATTAGTTTGTCATTCCTAATTCCAGCCTGCATAATATTCCTTGTATTCAGGTGAGTATACCGACAACATAGTCATCCTTCCATTTGTACTGTCTCCAACGTGCTATACAGTCCTGTTATTAGCGCGCGTATATTATATATGTATCGTCTGATAGGCACATGAAACATAGCTATAGTGACTAAGATGTATCGTCTGATAGGCACATGAAACATAGCTATAGTGACTAAGATGTATCGTCTGATAGGCACATGAAACATAGCTATAGTGACTAAGAAACATAGCTATAGTGACTAAGAAACATAGCTATAGTGACTAAGAAGCATAGCTATAGTGACTAAGAAATAAAGATTGATTCGTGTAACCAGTTATTCTTAAATCAGTTGCATCTATCTTGATTGAGATAGGCACCACCATAGCATCGTCTGCATGGCACCAATGGTCGCAACATATATCGAGAAGACGCGATATACGGAATTTTTGGTTTGGTAATGTATATTTTATTCGGGTATGTTGATATGATACCTAAAATACTATTTCTACGAAAATAGTAAGATCAAGCATATAAACCGATCTTTCTGAGCTTTTGATGGTCAGATATCGATATAGACTTTCAATTATTACACAGTTTTACAAGGTTGCGACTTTTCCTAGAACGCCCAAAAAGTCAAACGATCACTTATGATTGATTTTAATTGTGGCTTCACTGCTCAATATATAACGACATGATATATTTAAGATTTGTCTCGATTATAACTGTTTATGGTCACATGTAGGCTTGTCCCATTCTATTATTACACCCTCTTAGAGTGTATTTGGCAACATAATGATGTGTGATGGAGTAAATGTGATTAAACACGTACTCCGTATATTACGTACTTGTTTTATTGTGGGGCTAACAGGCGGGAGAATAACATCACTGTCACAACGAGCGATGGGACACATGTTATCTGCATACACTGTCATCGCATAACGAGTGAGGGGATATATACACAAGGTCTCCGTTATTATCGATAAGCCCCATTGATCGGGCTTCCTATTCGATTTGTCAATGTCGGGCAGTTATAATCAGTGTTATTCGTGGTGTCATCAGCTTTTTATCAACGACATTGCTGTATCAATGCAAAATGACACACGTTATACGTGACTCGTGGTGTGTAAATAACTCATAATTATCAAAACCTTAGTTTGGCACGATCCATTTTTTATGTTTCCGCATGCTTCACCACCAAGCAGATACCAATACACACATAGGGAAAAAATACATATTAAAGCTCCAATATTTGTTATATATGCCTATTTATATGATCGTGAGGCCGCTACCATTTATAACCGGTTTTCTCGTTTTCATTGCTATATTGAAGTTAATAAATTTTTCGCGATGCCAGCGAACTATATAGCTCTTGCATGATATGTAATTCTCAGTTTAGCTACACACTATGTGGAGCACTGGAGCGGCATGCTGATTGCCTCTTTCGTTCTTACACTGAGGGAAATAGTCCGGAA
The DNA here is from genome assembly GCA_032622095.1 of Siphonodentalium dalli. Classification (NCBI taxonomy): domain Eukaryota; kingdom Metazoa; phylum Mollusca; class Scaphopoda; order Gadilida; family Siphonodentaliidae; genus Siphonodentalium; species Siphonodentalium dalli. The sequence continues at coordinate 51,091,248 of CP136068.1, forward strand.
TCTCTGTCACTTGAAAAGTCCCGAGTTGGATCCCAAAACTGTCTTCGGAATTCCGGCCGAATTAAAAGTCCCGAGTGGGATTCCGGTCCAGACGGAATTCTGGACTTTTCCGCGAATCACACCGGAAGCATCCGGAATTCCGGGGACGATCCAAGGATCGTTGATTGCAATAGCATTTTATCTGCCCAGGCATCAGATAATTGACTGGTAATTTGGTGTCATGTCGACATGGTCGTCCATTTCAGACTATATAACTGATATTGGCCTGAACCACGCGCGCATCACAATTGTGCTACCACAGATTTGCGGTACTACTGTGGTGCAATTGGGTGACAAACGTCCATCCCAGTTACTGCAATTTTACCGTGCATATACCAAGCCAGCCCATCAGCATAGACACATAGGTGAGTCGTCGCATTGTGCGTATGAGAGCGAGAATCGGTTTGACTAACTATGATGACTGCCAATGAGATTTGTCCACAAACTACGAATTGGTAACATAGCCCAATCTCCATGCAATCTCCATCTCATTCAAGAAATAAATACACGGTGTAGATGCGTATGTGGCCAAGTTGTATCCCAAAAAAAACTGATTTTAGGACGATGCAAAGCGGTTACAACGCCCCACCCCACCCACCCCGAACATTCTCTCCGCGTTGAGATCATTTTTTGTTGAATATGATTACCGATTATAGACCGATTCCATTACAACATTTGATTTACATGATATCATCATGGGAGCAGAATAAACGCAAGGCTTTAATTGCTTAACTTCATTCCGAGAAACCGGAGACGAATGACGATCGAGACGAATGCGGAGGATGGAAAATTTCATTTATTTTATTGTTGAATACACTTATTGAGTAACTTCATTTGGCCATAACATATATAAACATACATGAATAACATCATCTGAACCATATCCACTTGCATTCATACTTTGTTCGAACGACGAATCACTAGAAAATGGGTAACCGGTATACACCATTGGTACCTCGTACAAACGGGAAAAGTCGCGTGCGGTGATTTGAATAAACCTATTTTTTTTGTGCGGTACAATCTGTTTTGTGTGGTACGATCTGAAAAAGTATAATTACACCACACAACTCCATGAAATCCATGCTAACTCGAGGTACTGACCAATCTGGTCAAGGCTTTTAAGCATCATTATGCGAACAGTAATATAGTCAGTCCACATAATATTGAATACAGTTTGCATACTTTCATACCTTTACTTTCGAAAAACACTGATAGAATCCGAGCACTATATCGCGCAATGGTGTGATTCGATTTCCCGGTTACTTCATAAACACAACCTCACGTGTCATTCTTCTTCTCTCAGGCTCATGTATAAACGTTCAATCTATCAGAATATGTCATTATTATTAATTGGATCCTTCTGGTTTGCACTTCCGACCTACTAAAGACCGCTTGTAATTGTGAAACGTTTTATAAAAAATGCGACAAAACATTGTTGTATGGAAAACACGCGCTAAATATAGTATCCCGAGCTTTATAATAAACATCTACTCAGACGGTTACATGCTAAATATAGTATCCCGAGCTTTATAATAAACATGTACTCAGACGGTTACATGCTAAATATAGTATCCCGAGCTTTATAATAAACATGTACTCAGACGGTTACATGCTAAATATAGTATCCCGAGCTTTATAATAAACATGTACTCAGACGGTTACATGCTAAATATAGTATCCCGAGCTTTATAATAAACATGTACTCAGACGGTTACATGCTAAATATAGTATCCCGAGCTTTATAATAAACATGTACTCAGACGGTTACATGCTAAATATAGTATCCCGAGCTTTATAATAAACATGTACTCAGACGGTTACATGCTAAATATAGTATCCCGAGCTTTATAATAAACATGTACTCAGACGGTTACATGCTAAATATAGTATCCCGAGCTTTATAATAAACATGTACTCAGACGGTTACATGCTAAATATAGTATCCCGAGCTTTATAATAAACATGTACTCAGACGGTTACATGCTAAATATAGTATCCCGAGCTTTATAATAAACGTGTACTCAGACGGTTACATGCTAAATATCACTGTCGGATACCCGTTTAGGTTCGGACATTCCAAGATGTCGGCGCCCACTAAAGCAGATAAACGGTGAGTGTATATATTGTCTCCAAGCAGCAATCAACGACATCTTTCGGTGATACACCTTGAAACAGTTATGTAGGAATTTGTATGCCCAACACATACGTAACACGCCTTTCGCATGACAGGCATGTGAATTGTTGTATTTGGCGTGTCAAGTCGTCATAATTTTTAGAAATTTTATCGAGGCGGCGAAATGTTCGCTTTTTCGTATTTTTCTGGCCCTGGGCTCATGCATCCGCAAGTTTATGTATTGTTGTGGGTAGATTAGGTCACCACACATCTTCGGAATGCAAAACCGGCGATATTTTTATTGTCTAACTCCGAAAAACGACCTTTGAAAAATTCAAAATGTTCAGGTTCGGATTCTCAACATTCGCGATGGTTTTGTTCAGGTTCAGACACAATTTTCGTTCAGGTTCGGACAAATTTGGTTCAGGTTCGGACGCATAAAAAACTTCGCATAAAAATGACACGCCGAGGTACAGTCGCGTTCTTATTGCGTTTTTGTGCATTTGGTTATCTTCCATTCGTAAAAGAAACGATAAATGGGGAACACGAGGCATGGTTTTAGCCCATGCACTCGTGAATAATTTGGGCGGACTTTCTTATTTTTTGCGTGTGAGATGTATGCGATCACGTGATTCCCCTCCATGCACATCCACATAAGATGCCACGAAGGTCGCCACAGGTAGATGAGCAGATAACTGTCCATAATATAATTTACACGGCTTTTTGAGGGGGATACTGTGTGGTATGCCCCGGTAGAGGCTCGTATCCCCCGAGGCGATCCCCTGCAACAAGCCGTGTAATGATGTATTTACCCACAGTCTCTATTCCCAGACATAAAGCGCAGAAACGAGCCACGAACAGTAACTCTATTGTGTTAGACTGCTTATACGATGAATGTGCATATTATATAGCTGTTCCCACAATTTGCCCATAAATACTTGCTGATAGATAAACAATATATACCATGGTTTGTATCAATAATTGGATGATATATTTGGGTATTCACACGAAACATACTCTTTTCAATATAAGCCTGATGTGTTTTGCCTCATTTCTAAATGTTGAATCCAGTTACAAGTTAACCATTTGTCACACGACTATTATGCAGGACTATTAATTAGAGCCCGAACATGTTGCGTTCTATTCAGCACTATGCGAACACAGAGAATACCTATGGTTTGCCGAATAATACCTGCAATATGCGAATCTTCACGAGCGGCGATGTTTTAGGAATATATTATTCGAGAAACCATATGTGTTCTCTTTATGTTATACTTATGGTAAGCAATTCTGCAAAACTACAAGTATTTGTTTATCGAAACAAGAATTTAGACGCCGAAGTAGCGAAACTTATGCAAACAATATCAGCTGTTCCGTTGGCAACTTAAGCATCTCTAAATTTTGGTGGAAAATTTCCTTCATGCGCTTAAGAGAATAGTGCCTACCCAATGGTTAAATATTACACACAGAAACCCAGAAACCCAATTAACAAATAACTGAATACGTAATAAAACGGGATCATTTGTTTTTCTTTAGAACTTATCGCAGTAGTAAACTATTTTCCGTCTTCCGCGGAATTTCGCGTAGTTCCATTGATAATACACGCGTCAATAATTGTGTACCCTTTTTAAACAGAAGTATCTACAGTGAGATAACGTTTGAAAATTATTATCCATGCCAAGGTCCTGAAGAAAGAGAGCGCATCGTATGTCATTTAAAATTACAGCTATTTCATAGGGAAACATATAACAAACAACGCTTGTCCCCACACCCGGTTGTAACTAACAATCTGATTGACAACAACGTCACGTTTAAATCATGCACCATATGTCCCCGTAACTCTTGACATTGTGCGTATAAAAGCACGTGAAACATCGTGGTTATGAATTACCCTTGAACTAGCAGTTTCACCAATCGTGACATTGTTCTAGCGCGCTGAGCTTAATTGACGTCACCTAAAACAGGATCGATAGGTCTGCTACTGAATTATTCTTATTGGTGCTGATTGGTGTGAATTTATCTGATAAACTATAAAAAGCACACCACATGGTAGCTATTGATGTGGGACAAAATCGTTAGCTCCGCCAACATCGTGGGATACTAGGAGATTTACCCGGATGTCTCTTTTTGAAACCCCTTGGCTCCGCCTCGGTGTTCAAAATCGAGAACCAGGTATTAAATATCCATGTATCCCCGATATTTCAGAAGATAAGTAATAAACCACCGTTGCTCATATGTAAAATTTAATAATTCCCACCAGCTGGTTTATGGTAGACATTGCTCGAGAATATTCAACTGTGGCTTTTATCCAATTAATTCGGAGAATTTACCACCTATATATGGAAATTTCAGCTGACATATTTAGATATAACAAATTAACAATGCATGTTCGTTAATAACACACAATCTACCCACAACAATACATAAATTTGCGGATGCATGAGCCCAGGGCCAGAAAAATACGAAAAAGCGAACATTTCGCCGCCTCGATAAAATTTCTAAAAATTATGACGACTTGACACGCCAAATACAACAATTCACATGCCTGTCATGCGAAAGGCGTGTTACGTATGTGTTGGGCATACCAATTCCTACATAACTGTTTCAAGGTGTATCAACGAAATATGTCGTTGATTGCTGCTTGGAGACAATATATACACTTACCGTTTATCTTCTTTAGTGGGCGCCGCCATCTTGGAATGTCCGAACCTAAACGGGTATCCGACAGTGAATATAGTATCCCGAGCTTTATAATAAACATGTACTCAGACGGTTACAGAGTCAGAAAGGAAGTATGAGTGTGAGCTCTGGTAGAGATTGAGCCATATATATAGCCCACCTATTATATATAGCCCACCTATTATATATAGCCCACCTATTATATATATACCCCACCTATTATATATAGCCCACCTATTATATATAGCCCACCTATTATATATAGCCCACCTATATATATAGCCCCCCTATTATATATAGCCCACCTATTATATATAGCCCACCTATTATATGTAGCCCACCTATTATATATAGCCCACCTATTATATATAGCCCGCCTATTATATATAGCCCGCCTATTATATATAGCCCGCCTATTATATATAGCCCGCCTATTATATATAGCTCGCCTATTTTATATATATTGCCCACCTATTATATATATAGCCCACCTATTATATATAGCCCACCTATTATATACAGCCCACCTATTATATATATAGCCCACCTATTATATACAGCCCACCTATTATATACAGCCCACCTATTATATATAGCCCACCTATTATATACAGCCCACCTATTATATGTAGCCCACCTATTATATGTAGCCCGCATATTATATATAACCCGCCTATTATATATAGCCCGCCTGTTATATATAGCCCGCATATTATATATAGCCCACCTATTATATATATAGCCCACCTATTATATATAGCCCACCTATTATATACAGCCCACCTATTATATACAGCCCACCTATTATATATAGCCCACCTATTATATATAGCCCACCTATTATATATAGCCCACCTATTATATATAGCCCACCTATTATATATAGCCTATTATATATAGCCCGCCTATTATATATAGCCCGCCTATTATATATATAGCCCACCTGTTATATATATAGCCCACCTATTATATATAGCCCACCTATTATATATAGCCCGCCTATTATATATAGCCCGCCTATTATATATAGCCCGCCTATTATATATAGCCCGCCTATTATATATAGCCCAACTATTATACATAGCCCACCTATTATACATAGCCCACCTATTATACATAGCCCACCTGTTATACATAGCCCACCTGTTATACATAGCCCACCTGTTATAAATAGCCCACCTGTTATACATATAGCCCACCTGTTATATATATAGCCCACCTGTTATATATATAGCCCACCTGTTATATATATAGCCCACCTGTTATATATATAGCCCACCTGTTATATATATATAGCCCACCTATTATATATAGCCCACCTATTATATATATAGCCCACCTATTATACATAGCCCACCTATTATATATATAGCCCACCTATTATATATATAGCCCACCTATTATATACAGCCCACCTATTATATACAGCCCACCTATTATATACAGCCCACCTATTATATAAATGAAACTGTGATATATGGCAATATATTAGACATCTTTCGCATAATGAACGACGAGATAATTATTATGAATAGCTATTTGTGGTCGTAATTTTTTCCGACGGTCGAGAAACCTTTTCGCAGAATTGACAACGAGTTGTGAGACAATCGTGCTTGCCACTCGCAGTAATTTTATGTTGTCATCAGGTCATAGCTTAGCGCTTTGTGTTTGGCAAGATTCTCGCGTTTCACGACGACGAACGATTTTATTACCACAATATTAGGTAATAATTAAGGCCACATGGCGATCACAAATTAAAGACATATAATCTCATAATCATCTTCAGCACTGAGGAGCTAAGAAACGATCGCGAACTTATTACTATATGGTATATTTTGAGTTTTGTTGAAAATCCGAAACCGTAATCGTAACAACGAATAGGGGAAAACGACAACGAATAGAAAGAACACAAATTCTAGTGACGTACGTAGTACCCTATTCGTAAGAAATAGCTGTCTTCGTTCATTGTGCGAAAGGTGTCTAATTATCTAAGTTATTTAGCCCCACGTTCAGTTGGAATTGAGTGTCATGGTAATTATGTGGTTGTGACAAGTTTGATATCTGCATTAAGAATTTAAAATCCGCCATGCTGTGGAGTTAGAGGTAAATGGGGTGTATCCGCCATACAGATGTGTATTTGTACCTGTGCTACACACGTGCATATAAGTAACTATGAATTACATGTACACTAATAGTGGCCAGCGAACCTATCGAAAACACAACTGCCTGTCAAATTAAATTAATCATGGGATCAATACCATCTGAATCGTTTAATTGGCTCACTCGGTATCGGTAGGATGTTTTAATCCGCTCAAAGATCTTGGCTCGATATATAATGAAGCAATAACTGGTAGGGTGTGTTACATTGGTGTAGATTTGTATACGGATCTATGTGAAGTCACGTGTCGCAGATTACTGTGATCACAACATGATTACCGATAGTGAACGCGCGCTCATAAGTACTCCGATAATTGACGATTCACTATGAGTCTTGTCAGTTTAGGCTAGACAGAAATAATGAATCAACTATAATCAGACCAAAGCGATTTGATCTGTGCCGCGTCGGTGTCAGTTGAGTCTGAGAGAAGCATGATATGGTGGGCCCGGTCGTGGGCTGCTGCCACAGAAAAATAGCGCACCGGATGACTATTGTCTCGATGAAATACATGGGTTGAAATGACAAAGAAAGATTACGCACATTCGCCAAGCCCGGGTAACAATTAATCAAATCAGACTTGCCTGTCGCAATGCCTCGGTGTTGACTGTGAATTATAACGGACACGATTTTTGCTCACACGAACGAATACCGTTTTCTTTCTGTGTGCATTTCTATATCAACCCGTTCACACTAGTATGTGTGTAGAACTGTATACAGATCTAAACGTACCTTAGACATGCTATGCTGTGTTGTTATGGTGCTATATTCTTACTATATATATCCTAAGGCTGAATGGGGTCATTGTCGCCACATTTTGGTGTGTTTGGGACCCAGCTTTTCGAAAAGGTGTTTTTGGGTACCTTTCGATGAATACTAATGTCAATGAAGCAAAGTTCTTAAAACAAACCAAGAATCGTATTGGAAACAGTTAGCATTATATTTAGTCGTCTGTCACTATGTTATACATTTAATCGACTGCACGTGCTGAACCAAGAACTCATTCGCGGCCATAACTTATATTTCAGACAATTGAGACGACAGCAGCGCATTAGACTACATTTACATATCTTCATTTCATTCATCTTCGTATCTGTATTCCGCTTGCTGTGGGACGGTGTGATTTACTACGAGCGGATGGTTGAACCTGCCGAAGAGACAGCGATGTACCACAATACGGTAAGGGATATATAACGAATATGCAACCGCTAGTAGCGGATGGTTGAACATGCCGAAGAGACAGCGATGTACCACACTACGGTAAGGGATATATAACGAATATGCAACCGCTAGTAGCGGATGGTTGAACATGCCGAAGAGACAGCGATGTACCACACTACGGTAAGGGATATATAACGAATATGCAACCGCTAGTAGCGGATGGTTGAACATGCCGAAGAGACAGCGATGTACCACACTACGGTAAGGGATATATAACGAATATGCAACCGCTAGTAGCGGATGGTTGAACATGCCGAAGAGACAGCGATGTACCACACTATACGGTAAGGGATATGTAACGATGATTTAACCGCCATAGCGGATGGTTGAACTGTCGAAGAGACAGCGATGTACCACACTACGGTAAGGGATATATAACGAATATGCAACCGCCGATAGCGGATGGTTGAACATGCCGAAGAGACAGCGATGTACCACACTATACGGTAAGGGATATGTAACGATGATTTAACTGCCGATAGCGGATGGTTGAACTGTCGAAGAGATATCGATGTACCACACTACGGTAAGGGATATATAACGAATATGCAACCGCTAGTAGCGGATGGTTGAACATGCCGAAGAGACAGCGATGTACCACACTATACGGTAAGGGATATGTAACGATGATTGAACCGCCGATATCGGATGGTTGAACTGTCGAAGAGATAGCGATGTACCACACTACGGTAAGGGATATATAACGAATATGCAACCGCTAGTAGCGGATGGTTGAACATGCCGAAGAGACAGCGATGTACCACACTATACGGTAAGGGATATGTAACGATGATTGAACCGCCGATAGCGGATGGTTGAACTGTCGAAGAGATAGCGATGTACCACACTACGGTAAGGGATATATAACGAATATGCAACCGCTAGTAGCGGATGGTTGAACATGCCGAAGAGACAGCGATGTACCACACTATACGGTAAGGGATATGTAACGATGATTGAACCGCCGATAGCGGATGGTTGAACTGTCGAAGAGATAGCGATGTACCACAGTACGGTAAGGGATATATAACGAATATGCAACCGCTAGTAGCGGATGGTTGAACATGCCGAAGAGACAGCGATGTACCACACTATACGGTAAGGGATATGTAACGATGATTTAACCGCCGATAGCGGATGGTTGAACTGTCGAAGAGATAGCGATGTACCACAGTACGGTAAGGGATATATAACGAATATGCAACCGCTAGTAGCGGATGGTTGAACATGCCGAAGAGACAGCGATGTACCACACTACGGTAAGGGATATATAACGAATATGCAACCGCTAGTAGCGGATGGTTGAACATGCCGAAGAGACAGCGATGTACCACACTATACGGTAAGGGATATGTAACGATGATTTAACCGCCGATAGCGGATGGTTGAACTGTCGAAGAGATAGCGATGTACCACAGTACGGTAAGGGATATATAACGAATATGCAACCGCTAGTAGCGGATGGTTGAACATGCCGAAGAGACAGCGATGTACCACACTATACGGTAAGGGATATGTAACGATGATTTAACCGCCGATAGCGGATGGTTGAACTGTCGAAGAGATAGCGATGTACCACAGTACGGTAAGGGATATATAACGAATATGCAACCGCTAGTAGCGGATGGTTGAACATGCCGAAGAGACAGCGATGTACCACACTATACGGTAAGGGATATGTAACGATGATTTAACCGCCGATAGCGGATGGTTGAACTGTCGAAGAGATAGCGATGTACCACAGTACGGTAAGGGATATATAACGAATATGCAACCGCTAGTAGCGGATGGTTGAACATGCCGAAGAGACAGCGATGTACCACACTATACGGTAAGGGATATGTAACGATGATTTAACCGCCGATAGCGGATGGTTGAACTGTCGAAGAGATAGCGATGTACCACAGTACGGTAAGGGATATATAACGAATATGCAACCGCTAGTAGCGGATGGTTGAACATGCCGAAGAGACAGCGATGTACCACACTATACGGTAAGGGATATGTAACGATGATTTAACCGCCGATAGCGGATGGTTGAACTGTCGAAGAGATAGCGATGTACCACAGTACGGTAAGGGATATATAACGAATATGCAACCGCTAGTAGCGGATGGTTGAACATGCCGAAGAGACAGCGATGTACCACACTATACGGTAAGGGATATGTAACGATGATTTAACCGCCGATAGCGGATGGTTGAACTGTCGAAGAGATAGCGATGTACCACAGTACGGTAAGGGATATATAACGAATATGCAACCGCTAGTAGCGGATGGTTGAACATGCCGAAGAGACAGCGATGTACCACACTATACGGTAAGGGATATGTAACGATGATTTAACTGCCGATAGCGGATGGTTGAACTGTCGAAGAGATATCGATGTACCACAGTACGGTAAAGGATATATAACGAATATGCAACCGCTAGTAGCGGATGGTTGAACATGCCGAAGATACAGCGATGTACCACACTATACGGTAAGGGATATGTAACGATGATTTAACCGCCGATAGCGGATGGTTGAACTGTCGAAGAGATAGCGATGTACCACAGTACGGTAAGGGATATATAACGAATATGCAACCGCTAGTAGCGGATGGTTGAACATGCCGAAGAGACAGCGATGTACCACACTATACGGTAAGGGATATGTAACGATGATTTAACTGCCGATAGCGGATGGTTGAACTGTCGAAGAGATATCGATGTACCACAGTACGGTAAAGGATATATAACGAATATGCAACCGCTAGTAGCGGATGGTTGAACATGCCGAAGAGACAGCGATGTACCACACTATACGGTAAGGGATATGTAACGATGATTTAACCGCCGATAGCGGATGGTTGAACTGTCGAAGAGATAGCGATGTACCACAGTACGGTAAGGGATATATAACGAATATGCAACCGCTAGTAGCGGATGGTTGAACATGCCGAAGAGACAGCGATGTACCACACTATACGGTAAGGGATATGTAACGATGATTTAACCGCCGATAGCGGATGGTTGAACTGTCGAAGAGATAGCGATGTACCACAGTACGGTAAGGGATATATAACGAATATGCAACCGCTAGTAGCGGATGGTTGAACATGCCGAAGAGACAGCGATGTACCACACTATACGGTAAGGGATATGTAACGATGATTTAACCGCCGATAGCGGATGGTTGAACTGTCGAAGAGATAGCGATGTACCACAGTACGGTAAGGGATATATAACGAATATGCAACCGCTAGTAGCGGATGGTTGAACATGCCGAAGAGACAGCGATGTACCACACTATACGGTAAGGGATATGTAACGATGATTTAACCGCCGATAGCGGATGGTTGAACTGTCGAAGAGATAGCGATGTACCACAGTACGGTAAGGGATATATAACGAATATGCAACCGCTAGTAGCGGATGGTTGAACATGCCGAAGAGACAGCGATGTACCACACTATACGGTAAGGGATATGTAACGATGATTTAACCGCCGATAGCGGATGGTTGAACTGTCGAAGAGATAGCGATGTACCACAGTACGGTAAGGGATATATAACGAATATGCAACCGCTAGTAGCGGATGGTTGAACATGCCGAAGAGACAGCGATGTACCACACTATACGGTAAGGGATATGTAACGATGATTTAACCGCCGATAGCGGATGGTTGAACTGTCGAAGAGATAGCGATGTACCACAGTACGGTAAGGGATATATAACGAATATGCAACCGCTAGTAGCGGATGGTTGAACATGCCGAAGAGACAGCGATGTACCACACTATACGGTAAGGGATATGTAACGATGATTTAACTGCCGATAGCGGATGGTTGAACTGTCGAAGAGATATCGATGTACCACAGTACGGTAAAGGATATATAACGAATATGCAACCGCTAGTAGCGGATGGTTGAACATGCCGAAGAGACAGCGATGTACCACACTATACGGTAAGGGATATGTAACGATGATTTAACCGCCGATAGCGGATGGTTGAACTGTCGAAGAGATAGCGATGTACCACAGTACGGTAAGGGATATATAACGAATATGCAACCGCTAGTAGCGGATGGTTGAACATGCCGAAGAGACAGCGATGTACCACACTATACGGTAAGGGATATGTAACGATGATTTAACCGCCGATAGCGGATGGTTGAACTGTCGAAGAGATAGCGATGTACCACAGTACGGTAAGGGATATATAACGAATATGCAACCGCTAGTAGCGGATGGTTGAACATGCCGAAGAGACAGCGATGTACCACACTATACGGTAAGGGATATGTAACGATGATTTAACCGCCGATAGCGGATGGTTGAACTGTCGAAGAGATAGCGATGTACCACAGTACGGTAAGGGATATATAACGAATATGCAACCGCTAGTAGCGGATGGTTGAACATGCCGAAGAGACAGCGATGTACCACACTATACGGTAAGGGATATGTAACGATGATTTAACCGCCGATAGCGGATGGTTGAACTGTCGAAGAGATAGCGATGTACCACAGTACGGTAAGGGATATATAACGAATATGCAACCGCTAGTAGCGGATGGTTGAACATGCCGAAGAGACAGCGATGTACCACACTATACGGTAAGGGATATGTAACGATGATTTAACCGCCGATAGCGGATGGTTGAACTGTCGAAGAGATAGCGATGTACCACAGTACGGTAAGGGATATATAACGAATATGCAACCGCTAGTAGCGGATGGTTGAACATGCCGAAGAGACAGCGATGTACCACACTATACGGTAAGGGATATGTAACGATGATTTAACCGCCGATAGCGGATGGTTGAACTGTCGAAGAGATAGCGATGTACCACAGTACGGTAAGGGATATATAACGAATATGCAACCGCTAGTAGCGGATGGTTGAACATGCCGAAGAGACAGCGATGTACCACACTATACGGTAAGGGATATGTAACGATGATTTAACTGCCGATAGCGGATGGTTGAACTGTCGAAGAGATATCGATGTACCACAGTACGGTAAAGGATATATAACGAATATGCAACCGCTAGTAGCGGATGGTTGAACATGCCGAAGAGACAGCGATGTACCACACTATACGGTAAGGGATATGTAACGATGATTTAACCGCCGATAGCGGATGGTTGAACTGTCGAAGAGATAGCGATGTACCACAGTACGGTAAGGGATATATAACGAATATGCAACCGCTAGTAGCGGATGGTTGAACATGCCGAAGAGACAGCGATGTACCACACTATACGGTAAGGGATATGTAACGATGATTTAACTGCCGATAGCGGATGGTTGAACTGTCGAAGAGATATCGATGTACCACAGTACGGTAAAGGATATATAACGAATATGCAACCGCTAGTAGCGGATGGTTGAACATGCCGAAGAGACAGCGATGTACCACACTATACGGTAAGGGATATGTAACGATGATTTAACCGCCGATAGCGGATGGTTGAACTGTCGAAGAGATAGCGATGTACCACAGTACGGTAAGGGATATATAACGAATATGCAACCGCTAGTAGCGGATGGTTGAACATGCCGAAGAGACAGCGATGTACCACACTATACGGTAAGGGATATGTAACGATGATTTAACTGCCGATAGCGGATGGTTGAACTGTCGAAGAGATATCGATGTACCACAGTACGGTAAAGGATATATAACGAATATGCAACCGCTAGTAGCGGATGGTTGAACATGCCGAAGAGACAGCGATGTACCACACTATACGGTAAGGGATATGTAACGATGATTTAACCGCCGATAGCGGATGGTTGAACTGTCGAAGAGATAGCGATGTACCACAGTACGGTAAGGGTATACAGAGGAGTTCAACCGATACGAGCCGATGGTTGAACCTGTCGAAGAGACAGCGATGTACTAGAAAACGGTAAGGGGGATAGCAAGGAATTTAACCACTACGAACCGATGGTTGAACCTGTCGAAGAGACAACGATGTTCCACAACACGATAAGGGATATAGGGAGGAGTTTAACCGCTACGAGCCGATGGTTGAACCTGTGGAAGAGAGAGCGATGTATCACAATACGGTAAGGGATATATAACGAGAATTTAACCACCGATAGCGGATGGTTGAACCTGTGGAAGATACAGCGATGTACCATAATACGGTAAGTGGTATACCGAGAAGTTTAACCGCTACCAGCCGATAGTTGAACCTGTGGATGAGACAGCGATGTCTCACAATACGGTAAGGGGTATGTAGGAGTTTAACAGCTACGAAAGGATGGTTGAACCTGTGGAAGAGATAGCGATGTACCACAATACGCTAATGGATATAGGGAGGAGTTTAACCGGCAAGACCCGATGGTTGAACATACCACAATGTGGTAAGGGATATAACGAGGAGTGTAACCGCTACAAGCCGATTGTTGAACCTGTCGAAGACCCACGATGTACCACAATACGCGTATCTAGTCTCATGGATCACTTCTTAATTCTTTAAATCTAATTTAACATCATTTTGCTATATACTGTTGAAAAAAATGTTGAAAACCAAATACGACATAATCTAGACCTATAAAATATCAAAGATTATAATTTTGTTATTGAAAAATTAAAAACAATAATTATTGGTGCCCCTTTAAAATGTTGAACGGATGAAAAATAAATGCGTAGAAACTTCACTATCAAACAAAAGATAGCATCTTTAATATAGCACGTCTCATCCCTTGCTTGTTTTTGTAGACTATAATCTAAATAAAAGTAAATTATAGACTTCATAAAATTTAACTTGGAACCGTGCATACATCTTTAACCGTTTTATGCACCACTTCACAGCTGATTTTTGTTCAGATTCTTTACCATGTACTTGCATTAAGTGTCATTTAGTCACAAATCGTAGAGATGATAATGGACATCGGTCCCAAGAGTCCCAGCCATCGCATTGAGTGGCCTAGCCATATGCCATGCATGTCCTCGTTCAATGAAATATTAACATGACATTGTCGGAGGACAGACGGGTGAGGCCTCAGCACCATGCACATATGGATGTGTTTCTTACCACCTGTAAGTGATTCCAGTGTTTCTTACCACCTGTGATAAGTGATTCCAGTGTTTCTTACCACCTGTGATAAGTGATTCCAGTGTTTCTTACCACATGTAAGTGATTCCAGTGTTTCTTACCACCTGTAAGTGATTCCAGTGTTTCTTACCACCTGTAAGTGATTCCAATGTTTCTTACCACCTGTAAGTGATTCCAGTGTTTCTTACCACCTGTAAGTGATTCCAGTGTTTCTTACCACCTGTAAGTGATTCCAGTGTTTCTTACCACCTGTAAGTGATTCCAGTGTTTCTTACCACCTGTAAGTGATTCCAGTGTTTCTTACCACCTGTAAGTGATTCCAGTGTTTCTTACCACCTGTAAGTGATTCCAGTGTTTCTCACCACCTGTACTTCTAATCAAGTATTGAAGATATTGATTTGGAAGAACCAGTTTATATATATAGTAGATTGGTGGTGTAATTGGAGAAAGCTGAAGTTTGACACGCCATCCACCTGCACGAGGGTGTTACACCCCACCCACCCCCTTCTTGTACGCGGGATTCAGGTGATTTTTAAGTGGTTTTCATGTTTCATAACCCTCTGTTAACTGGTATCTATATAGTATATGCCCATTTTAACAGGTAATCAGGATACAACATGGATGTACGCAGCTTTTAGATCATCAAATTGTTCACATTTCGATTATTTCTAAGCCAAAATCACACATTTTAATGTCGTTCATTTTCATACATCATGATGTGTTGAAAGAATGTACATTACTTCAGCAACTGTGAGAAGATTATCATATTAGTGTGAAATCACCATTACTTGTATTCTATACTTTCTTAGATGCACGCCTGCGGGATCCACCCCTCTCTGTTAACTTGTTTTCTGGATTTATGAGGGTAGGGTGTTATGCACTAGCACGTAATATCTTCAGTTACGTCCTTACAACTGACCGTAACGGTTGTTCGTGATTGTTGGAAACCAAAAGCAAATACGATGCATGTGCCTAGAACATGCAAAATAGAACAATTACGTTGGCGTATTCAGATAAGTGATACGGGGACGTAAGATTCTGAACATCGGTCCTCAG
The DNA here is from genome assembly GCA_032622095.1 of Siphonodentalium dalli. Classification (NCBI taxonomy): domain Eukaryota; kingdom Metazoa; phylum Mollusca; class Scaphopoda; order Gadilida; family Siphonodentaliidae; genus Siphonodentalium; species Siphonodentalium dalli. The sequence goes on from CP136068.1 coordinate 51,107,568, forward strand.
AATTCAAGCAATCGCACTGAGCGGCCGAGCAATGTTCATTGTCACCATTCAATACTAAAACAAAATAACTTGAGCTTGACACTCGCGTCGGACAGGATGGCGGGGATATAACGCTACCTTGGGGCCAGTGATAGTACATAATCTACATCAGACTGACACTAGTGGGGGACACAAGGCGGGGACAAAACGTCACCAGGGAGGCAGTGGCGACAAACAATCAATATCCGACTGACAAATTGTCACTCGCAATATTATCTGGAGTCATGTACGAAACTCAGTTATTTTCGGAATTAATTCTGTCGCATTTAATCTTCCGCTTGGCAGAAAGGTGAATAAATGACCTTCCACCTGCGAGGCCTTTCATTAACAATGATATATTGCAGGCATTTGCTCTTCCGGTCGACCGAAATGTGAATAAACAGCCTTCCACCTGCAACTACAAGGGACTTTTATTAACCATGCTATACATGCAGTGAAGTGAGTGAATGAACTCTCACTAAATTCTAAAACTATACACGTGACTGGTCTATTGTCACCTGTAGTTGTGTGGTTGTTGTTTTTTTGTTTTTTTTTGTATATGCATACAACAGGCAGAGATTCCCCATGTTGGTCTCCATTCAAACGTTTACCGATATGTTCAGATTAAAAATATAATCAACAAACAAAAGACTTCATTAGCAATGAAAGTTTTAATCCCTGATGAACAAATGTTGAATTTTTAGTACCGGTATCGGTTAATTACGACGAAAATGATCATTTGATATAGCAGGGTCTATCAACCATGCATACTTGTTACACATCGGATCAAAATCAATGGTAACCGATAACATACAATGTAATAACACTATAGATACATGGCCGGGTTAACTAGGCTTGTTAAACTTCAGATCTTAATCATTTGGGGTCCAACATCATAGTATGATAGCAGGACCATTTGTCCACGTATACATGTTAAATGTCTTAGTTAAATGAGTAGGATCCAGCATCAAAGAACTGTAAATATTACCAGTTGACCAAGCTTGTTAAATATCATAGTTCAGGGGGTGCAATTTTGGCATAAATCCAGCCAAAAATGGCAAGATATTTTCGACAAAGAATTGCTTTGGATCTATCTGGTGAAATTTTGAATTTCTTATGTAATCATCTTCATTGTATATAGAATCTGAGCAATTACCAAGAGGCGATTAAAAAACAATTGATTTTAATACATGTGAGAAGTTAAAAATATTTGTTGAGCTAGATTTTGAATTGCATAATATAGCAACATGCCCCCATATATTATAATGAAGGATAAAGCAGTCACAAATATGCCAGCCTAACGAAAGCAAATGTTGATATGCAGTGTGGTGCACTTACGCAGCGAACAATCAACTGGAATTAGGCCACCCACAGTGTTAAGAGATATGGTGGTCAGCGTTATAACTTGGTTATGAACCCATGACACAGAACTCATCTCAGCCCAATTTTTCATTGATCAACAGGCATGACATGAACATTCTCAAATATAGAAAATGAGTTATGGGTAGTTGCCTTTCAAATTGAAAATAATCATAAAATTTTATTAATCAAGAAAAATTAAGTCTCCTCTCATGAGCTTCTGATATGATATCATGGATATATGTTCTGCACTTTTGAAACAAAATATATTGTACAGAAGTTTTTGGTACCGGAGAACAGTGAAATTTTAAATATTGTTATGCCATAAATGTAAAGTAAATGATAATATAATATCCAATGGGTCGTTGGATCTTAAAATCTGTGTCACAATAATCGCTTGTACCGAATTTCCCAAAGAAATTCCTGACTGATTTTACGAAAATCCATTTTTAAATACCATGAAATTTTGGCAAAACGTGCGTCTGACCATAAAGCCAACAAGACCCAAAAACACAGTTAACAAAGCTTCTTCAGTACCAGGGTTACACCAACAGTGCCCAACAACATGGTAATATACATGTATAGGAAGGCAAGTTCATATGGCTTGTCAAACAACATAGCTGAACCAACCGGACCCAGAACACCATGGCGTTGCTGACTAGGCCTGTTAAACATCAGATCTGAGTCATCGGGCATGAATACCAGTTAATTTGGGGGGGGGGGTGAATCCTGAATACATGTTAAGAAATAATATACGATAAATGACATACAAATTGACACCGTCACGTTATGAGGCCGTTATGATACGTTATGATACGATTAATGATTCTTTATGATGGCATAGTGGTCGAATATGCACAAGAAGCTATCGGGGCCCAACACCATTGCGTGATAGCAGGACCAATTTACAATGCAGACAGGTTAAAAATCAGAGTTAAATCAATTAGTAATAATTATATTTATTTGTAATTAGAGTGACGTATGGCCCGTTGTGTAATATCACTCAACAACATCATGGCACATCAACAACATCAGGTGACCAAACTTTTAATCCAATACTATGAACAACATCATAGTACATCAACAAGATTTGGTGAGCACATTTTTAGTCCAATACCACTCAATAACATGGCACATTATGGTCCATATCAGGACCCAACATCATAATATTATCACAGAAGTGTCATCACATCACCACACAACATCATACACGTATCTACAGAGAACGCCCAGTTGGCCAGGCTTCGTATATAACGAAATTAGCTGAATCCAACTACATCGAGCCAGCATACACGTGTACTCTCAATTATTATATACGTGATCACGTGTCAGAGAGTAATTTTGTTGGCCATTTCTCGACAAGCGAACTATCTCCCGGGCTAAAGTCTTCGAATAATTACCCCCCCCCCTGCTGAAGTTACGATTGGGGCGAGGTGAGATATGTGGCAAGCGAACTATCGACCGCGCTATAGTCTTGGAACTATTTATTCACCTGCTGACAACAGCATAGTAATATACATGGCGCGCGACGATAATGGTGTCGTATTATAAAACACCTATCTGCCTTGGTGGAATATCGAAAGCTATTTTCCTCGATTCTGTCTTCTGAACAGCAAGCAGATCCCAAAACAGTTTTTCGTAAACCAAAATGTGGCGACAATTACCCCTTCAGAAATACTATAGCGGGATTGTGGCCAGGCCTGATATCCATTACGGCTAATTTGATAGTTCGCATACCAAACGCACCATATTAATCATAAAGTTGTTATTAGCGAAATGCTTGGAAACGTCCAAACCGCAGACTCGTTAAAATCATTCCTGACGGAACCCAATTTAACCGTACAAAGTCGAAGCTGAGTAAATCTATTCCCGAATTAAGAACATGTTAATAGATGTATGTAATATTTGGTGTTCAGAAACAACTAACTCACGTAGATACATTTGCAAAGAAGATAAACAAACCAATCAATCTTGTCATACTATGTGTCTGAAGACTCACGTCCTCCAGATAAAACATATCTAACATATCTCCAATGGTTTCTGTCGAGATATTAGAACTTTGAGAACGAGCTTGTCGCCTTCTAACGCTGCCAATGTGTGCATAATGATGATATCTTTAATGCTCAAAACGTTAGCTCAATTTATAGCAATTTGAAATGTGTAGTTATGTCATAAATCTTGTTCTGATTAATTTTATGTATTAATAACAGTTTGGTTCCGATAAAAGTTTCCAATTTTGGCATAAAATATCGTCATAATCATATGTTTTTATTAAAATATGTGTGACTTTTCAACTGCTTCAACGTAAATGCTTGTATAAGAAAGTCCAGCAGAATGTTCCATGGAATGGTGGCTTTTGGAGTGGAACATACTTACTCCAATTAAATAACCACACAACTTGGTGCCAGCCTCGTTATGAAGTGCTGTTATAATGCTATACATGTGTTTACTACAGGCACAAATGGCCTTCGTTATGGGTTATAATTTAGAAGTAACAGTTACCAAATTATGAAAAATTCACCAAGAATATAGTAATGGTATGGAGTAATGATAGTATGGATGCGGTATATATGCCGAGTTCATATATAGCACATAAAGAGTGAGCGATAAGAAAAACACTCAACATCGTGACAATTTGTTGATAGGAGAGTTTCACGGTGACCCATTCAACACCGAAATCTTGATTGGCGAGGATTAGCGAGCGCTATACCAGTATTTTGTAAACAACTTAGTGGCAATTTAAACCAAATGTCATTAGTTGTGTCTTCTCGGTGTTGAGTGTTTTGCTTATCGGATACTCTTTACGTACTGTACTGTAACATAGCATGGCTTTTGTTTACATAACACAGCGTCCGAACTTGGCAATGGCATACTATTCACGTGATATTTATGAACGGTATATAAGAACAAAGTCTCTCTATATTTGAATATTCTTTCTTTTTAGGACGTTTTTAACTGATGTGACTATTTAACAGCAATACCCACTGCGAATGCCATCCGTATCTTTAATTATATATTTCAGTTTTGTCTTGAGCGACATATTATTGACCTCGGTTGATATCACTCCAAACTCGGCTGATAACCCACTAAACTCGGTTGATAACCCACTAAACCCGGCTGATAACCCACTAAACTCGGCTGATAACACACCAAACTCGGCTGTTATCAGTTGTGACGTAACCACGCGAAGTATATAGTTTACCTCCAACGTAACAGCCATGTGGGGATGTTGTCAGAGATATTCCGATATAACGAGAATTTCTAAACTGACTTGAAGTCACATTGGAATGGAGTTTAATGGTATTACCACTTAGTTGATTTAATTAATATCGAGGTTATTACTTGATTAGTTGGATATTGGCTAAGATATATCAGCCCTATATATTTCAGGCTGATAAGACGTTACATCTATATCGGGCTGATATAACCAAGAAATAACCTCTATTTTGTTAGCGGTGGTGTTGACGATGAAAGGTGACGCTCGCTGATTAGAAAAAAAGATATTTCGAGATCATTGGCACATGCCGATGTTTCGATGAGAAGCCATTAACGGCATGGAACATTCAAGAACATAAATATTATAAATTATAATATATACGTATAGTTCAAGAGGGTTATAGACTCATACTGACTTTTGATTGGAGAGATTAGTTTCACCAATTACCCTGCAAGCGAACTATCGCCCGAGTTATAGTCTTCGAACTATCACACGCCTGCTGACATCACGGTTGGCCGAAGGCGAGATTTGGAGGAAGTGAACTCTGTGTTATATATCGTCGTCGAACTATTACCCGCCTGCTGACGAGAGGCGAGAATTATGTATATATATAATAACACACTATCTATTAATTGCCTTGTGTGGATATCGGGAGTTATTTTCCCTATGATGTCTTCTGGTGAGCAAACAGGAATATTGGCCGAGGTCACAATTGACCTCTTATTGTGGCCTCGATCAATAGTCCTGCTTAATTGCTGTTCAAAAGACACCAAATCGAGGAAATAGTTTCGCTATTCCACACATAACAAGGTAGTCAATAGGGGTATACTATTTCCCCGAATTGGTGTCTTTTGAACAGCATGCAGGACTATTGACCGAGGCCTAAAATACCATAGACACCTTGCGCCAGATTCATGACAATTCTGGCATCGAGCCAGAATTGTGACGTCAGCAGCCAGGTACGTAATAGTTCGAAGACTATACCCCGATCGATAGTTCGCTCGACGGACAGTGGTCAAAACTACTCTCTGACCGCGCTTCGTCCAATCAAAAGACAGTATGACCCTCTGTGAACTCAACTTATATAACCATTTTCGCTGTTTCCACCGCAATGCAGGCAATATGTGTATACTATTTCAATGACTATAGACGGTGTAGTGCAACCATAGTTTCAAACTTTGGCCATCTATATGAGCTCAAATGCATCATATCAATAGTGCCTGATCTTATTCCTATTTGCCACATACCCCGAAAATAACAAATTCATAACAACGGCACTTTTCATCGTACACCATTTCCAATTGGTTTTCCAGTAGTAAATAATCTTGACCAGTTTCTTAAAAGCTTTCTTCCCAAAGTTCCCTTCAAACCTGGTCCACACCATTTAAGGAACGGTGATTTCGAATTAGGAATTGTCTTTCTGACGATTTAAAGCCGCAGATGTGGAAAGCACTCGAGCGCTATGCGATATTAAGCTCGATGGCTATCGAACTGTGGCAATAATGCAACATATCTCCCTTAGTGTGATTATAGTTTGGTTTGTTGAATACTTTACTAAAGGCCCACTTAATGTTCGGTTCGAACCCCCTGATCACATATATAAAATATATGCCATATAATATGCCAATTGAAAGAGGAAGCTCCAAACATTTTATTATCAACTTATCCGGTGTAATAAATTGTGAACATGTTGTTTTTGTTGAGTTACCAATGTGTTTTTTGTGCTTAAGTTTCGTCTGTTTTTGTTGTGCACAGTGTATTATTTTCACTGGAGGGGAATAACTCTATATTTTAAAGATAGGGTTATTCCCCTTCCATTGAAAATATTTTTAGTTTGAATTCTGTTGCATTCTGTGAGCCAAAAACGAGGGGGTCTTTTTATCTTCTGAGACACAGACGTTTTAAATGGTTATGAATTATATTATTTTAATCATAATTTATGGCAAAGATTGTTATTAAAAACGTATACCAAGGCATTATAAAAAAAATAATCGGTGACTCGAACATTAAGTGGATCTTTAACTTGAAGCATGAATTTGTCTCGCAGTAATGTCAAAAAACTGTTGTTGGTGCTTTCGGTTGGATTAATGCAGCAAGCAGATTGAATTTATGTTATCATCGACATCATAAGATCGCTAACAGTCCATGCATGAGTGCACTTAAGCCACATCCATATGTTTGCACCAATTGTATGCAATGTTTGCATGAATATATTTCACCACTGTACACATGTATCTATTGAACCCCAAGATAGACGTAGTGTTATCTTTAGTTCATATACAATTTCACGTTGTCTTGAAGAAAGTTAATAGCTTATATTTAAGGTTTTATTCCCATCACGCTCTCCTGAAAGTATGCACAATTGGACTGGCAAATTATTTCTTTATATATCTTTATATTTCTCCATATAATGAAAATTTATCAAATACAACCACGAACATTTAACATATATACAAATATAATACAAGACTGTGCACACACGAAGTATAACTATGTCATATATACAGGCGAATAAGAAGTAGAAAGTATCTGTCAGAAATTCTACACTTCTTTTAGAAACTGTTTGGGAAACCCTAAAATCACTTAGAGAAAAACACAAACTAAAAGTTGTGGTTTATAAAATGGTTTACGACCAGATACCGACTTATCTTAGAGCACAAGTACTGCCTACTCATACGGACCAATATCTAGACTTGAAACTAGACAATACAATAACTTCATATAATACCTCGTTTTGACTTTGGATATCACAGAAGATCATTTCTTCCACCAACAACGGCCCTATATATGGAATAATCTTGACACAAGCATTATTAATATGGATTACCCGTCAGTATTTAAGAGTTACCACGACCTGAATATGAAGAAGACCCACAAATGGTTTTGCTATGCGTATACCCTTAAAGCCCAAATAATGCACGACCGACCTTATTTTAACTTTGTCTCCGATCAACCAAAGTGTGTCTGTGGTGAAATTGAGGACACGGAACACTATTTATTTGGATGTGTTAGATATCATTTGTCAACGCCTCTCACTCTTATCCTCTCCAGTCTGTGTAATGTTTCAACTGAGACACTCTTGTCTGGATTCACTAACATTTCACTGGAAGACAACTTTAACATGTTCACAGAAGTCCAAATATTTATCAAACGTTTAAAGTGATATCACCAACCTATTCTCCACCGAGGCACACGTGAAAAGTCACACACAGCATGACTTTTGTAGTTACATAGCACAGGTTCTAGAATGTGATAAGTGTGTGAAGCCAGTTCTCACTGATATCGCATATATCTATACTATTTCGTATAATTTCATGTATCATGTTATTCAGATAAGCCCCTGTTAATGAGTCTGATGAGGTAATACATGTACAATTCCAAGTGGCGATTGATTCATGAGCGTAAGACATATCTGCTACAACAGCTAATACACTTACAATAACTTTAAAGCTTTAAAATTTGTTACACTGGAATTGTCGCTTGACAAAATCAACTTGAGATAACCACAAGCGACAGTGTACATCACAAGGCCAGAAACGTCCATCGGTTACGTTCGTGATATCATCATCGTGAATGTTTATTCATCGGTTACGTTCGTGATATCATCATCGTGAATGTTTATTCATCGGTTACGGTCGTGATATCATCATCGTGAATGTTTATTCATCGGTTACGGTCGTGATATCATCATCGTGAATGTTTATTCTGGCAGATATGGTTTGCTCCTTCTTACTTGTCATCATGCGTAGAATAGAAAATCGAACTCCAGAGATAGTCTTCAATAGCATAGTCAGTGACATCGTCCATCAAATACATACGAATACGCGAATAGCGTTTATCGGCGTATTACACTGTCACCGTTTATTGTCATTTGTTGTCGTTACTCCAGGTTGAGGCGCGAATTGTTGTTTGGTGGCTAGCCTCGGGTGCTCGAATAGCACAAAAAAAGTCTATTCCCGCACCCCTCATCTATCGCTTTAGTAAACAACAGCATCGTTACGGCGTGGAAAAATACGCCCGTACTAATTTAAACCAAAACAATTGGCGGACAGAAGCCAAATTCGAACTTGCCCTGTATTTTGGTCCAGTAAACACACATACCAAAGTTCATTCTATTCAGTTGAGATCCGGAAACGATCACGACCAGAAGGACGGACCAATACGCATGTAACATAATATATCCCGCATGTAACATAATATATCCCGCATGTAACATAATATATCCCGCATGTAACATAATATATCCCGCATGTAACATAATATATCCCGTTGTTTAAAACGGGCGTATAAACATTAAACAAGTGCACAAGTAATAACAATTTGATATTTCATTTGTTTACCTTTTGTTTTGTTTTTTTTATCTTTGGAGGTGATTTTCTGGCAGAGGGTGGAGTGGTGTTCTCTACCGATTTGTCTCGTTCAACTAAGTATTGTTCTGCTAGCCGGCCGTCTGGTGCTTTTGCTGTTGCCGATGTCTCCGGTCCGTGGTATTCCGGGGTCTCTGTGACATCGAAAAAGCTGGTCTCATGGTGGTATTCCGGGGAGTTGGGGACATCGAAGGAGCTGGTCTCATGGTGGTATTCCGGGGTCTTGGGGACATCGAGGGAGCTGAACTCATTGTGGTATTCCGGGGTCTTGGGGACATCGAGGGAGCTGATCTCATGGTGGTATTCCGGGGTCTTGGGGACATCGAGGGAGCTGGTCTCATTGTGGTATTCAGGGGTCTTGGTGACATAGAAGGAGCTGGTCTCATGGTGGTATTCCGGGGTCTTGGTGGCATAGAAGGAGCTGGTCTCATTGTGGTATTCCGGAGTCTTGGGGACATGAAGGAGCTGGTTTCATGGTGGTATTCCGGGGTCTTGGGGACATAAAAGGAGCTGGTCTCATGGTGGTAATCCGGAGTCTTGGGGACATGGAAGGAGCTGGTCTCATGGTGGTATTCCGGGGTCTTGGGGACATCGAGGGAGCTGGTATCATGGTGGTATTCCGGGCTCTTGGGGACATGGAAGGAGCTGGTCTCTGGTGGTATTCCGGGGTCTTGGGGACATCGAGGGAGCTGGTCTCATGGTGGTATTCCGGCGTCTTGAGGAAATCGAGGGAGCTGATCTCATGGTGGTATTCCGGGGTCTTTGGAACATCGAGGGAGCTGATCTCATGGTGGTATTCTGGGGTCTTGGGGACATCGAGGGAGCTGATCTCATTGTGGTATTCCGGGGTCTTGTGGACATCGAGGGAGCTGGTCTCATTGTGGTATTCCGGAGTCTTGGGGACATCGATGGAGCTGGTCTCATTGTGGTATTCCGGGGTCTTGGATACATCGAGGGAGCTGATCTCATGGTGGTATTCCGGGGTCTTGGGGACATCGAAGAAGCTGGTCTCGGGTGGTTTTCCGGGGTCTTGGGGACATCGAGGGAGCTGATCTCATGGCGAATCTGTTTACTTTATAGGGCGGATGTTTATTTTGTAACATCATGGGACAAATTTGTCCCGGGATTTTGGAACTTTAATATAAAACTCGGCTGTCCATCCTTTTATTGATATATACAGTGTAGAGGCACACTCCCGCCGATGTGGTCATACAATATAGATACAGTTGTTACATTTTAATTCATATTTACACAGGAGACTTGCATTGCCGAACCTACTTACAGTATACATTTCGTAGACGAGGAACGAATGCGGTTAATCAACCTGTTTATTTATAGGGGAACAAACTTGTTTATTTTATAGGGTGGATGTCTATTTCTGTACATCATGGGACGCTATACACGAATGGCGGTAACCAACATGTTTATTTTATTGGGTGGATGTCTATTTCAGTACATCATGGGACGCTATACACGAATGGCGGTAACCAACATGTTTATTTTATTGGGTGGATGTCTATTTCTGTACATCATGGGACGCTATACACGAATGCGATTATAATCGACCCGTTTAATTTATAGGGTGGATGTTTGTTCCTTTACATCATGGGACGCTACGCACGAACGACCAACTTCTTCTGGATGTTCTGTGAAGGATTCTATCTACATCGATTAATGGTCCATGCATTCAGCGTTCCGAAATCTCTAGTGGCATATTACTTATTCGGGTGGGGTAAGTACTATCATATTATTATACTAGTATTTTGATCGTGGATATACTTGTACGTTATAAACATGTATAGTTGTAAACTTTCATATATACGTCCCACTTACGTTGACGTGATATTTAAATGTACTTAATCCAACCAGACGCTCTTAAATTACTATTGCTTTGGTTTCGGGGGTAAACAATATTTGATTCGAGTCGAGGAACCTACCCATCAAAGCTCAGAGTGATCATATATCGATTTTTTTAATTTGTTATTTCAATTGTTTGTCGGCTCGAAACACGTGTTCAAACGGACGGTCTTGCAGATAAAGATGGTTAACTCTGAAATCAAGTGGTTATTATTACCACTTGATTTTAGAGTTATACGTCTTTATATACAAGACCGACCGTTTGACCTCGTGGTTCTGGCCCACAAACAATTGAAATAACAAATTTCAAAAATCGATATCTGATCAATCCGAGCTTTGATGGGTAGGTTCCTCGACTCGAATCAAATATTGTTTACCTCCGAAGCTAAAGAAATAGTAATTTAGGAGTGTCTGATCGGATTGAGTACCTTTAATCTCCAAGCTTCAAATTAAACATTAGACTTGTCATGTTAATGCGATCAATAGTATTGTCTCTCCCGAACGTTATAGACAGGGAGATGGTTCTCTGTTGGCGGCGCCTTGAAGTTTCCGACTGCACCCTAACCAGCCCAAACCCCCTACCATTGTGTTGGAATTTTTAAACGTGTACATCAAGCTCCAAAATAATTGACATTTCAGTCCAATATTTTGACCGAAGACACAAAATGTTGTCTAAAAATTAAAAAATTCCGACTGGTTGTGGTTTGGAAAATCAAACAACACATTCAACCTATATTGGTGTGAAACTTCCAACTGATGTTTTAGCATTTTCTCAGAAGAATTCGACAACATCTTAAATTAATTGAATTTTTTGCAAATATCTGTTTATGATCAAAAACATACCACCTAATTCTGGGCCATGGAGAATCTCCACATGATATTCAACAGAAATGTGTCCCGTTTACTAAATACAAATTCAGTTCACTGCATAGATTTCTGAGAGGCCGAAACAACTGATACCTTAGAGCGCCGCTTCAAAGTCGTTTTCGTTCGTTCATTTCAAATTATTGCTGGGTTAATAGGGAGGTTTCGCAAAATGTCATAACACGCTGTTAACGGCTATAAATCAAAATAACACACAGTTAACGGTTAGAAATGACAATAATACTCTGTTAACGGCTATAAATCACAATAATACGCTGTTAACGGCTACAATTCACAGTAATACGATGTTAATGTCTATAATTCACCATAATACGCTGTTAACGGCTATATTTCACAATAATACGCTGTTAACGGCTATAAATCACAATAATACGCTGTTAACGGCTATAATTCACAATAATACGCTGTTAACGGCTATATTTCACAATAATACGCTGTTAACGGCTATAATTCACAACAATACGCTGTTAACGGCTATAATTCACAATAATACGCTGTTAATTATAACGGCTATATTTCACAATAATACGCTGCTAACGGCTCTAAATCACAATAATACGCTGTTAACGGCTATAATTCACAATAATACGTCTTTAACGGCTATAATTCACAATAATACGTCTTTAACGGCTATAATTCACAATAATACGCCTTTACCGGCTATAATTTACAATAATACGCCTTTAACGACTATAAATCACATAATACGCCGTTAACGGCTATAAATCACAATAATACGCCTTTAACGCCTTTAATTCACAATAATACGCCTTTAACGCCTATAATTCACAATAATACGCTGTTAATGGCTATAAATCACAATAATACGCTGTTAACGCCTATAAATCACAATAATACGCCTTTAACGGTTATAATTCACAATAATATGCTGTTAACGGCTATAATTCACAATAATACGCTGTTAACGGCTATTATTCACAATAATACGCTGTTAACGGCTATATTTCACAATAATACGCTGTTAACGGCTCTAAATCACAATAATATGCTGTTAACGGCTATAATTCACAATAATACGTCTTTAACGGCTATAATTCATAATAATACGCCTTTAACGGCTATAATTTACAATAATACGCCTTTAACGGCTATAAATCACAATAATACGCCGTTAACGGCTATAAATCACAATAATACGCCTTTAATTCACAATAATACGCCTTTAACGCCTATAATTCACAATAATACGTTGTTAACGGCTATAAATCACAATAATACGCTGTTAACGCCTATAAATCACAATAATACTCCTTTAACGGCTATAAATCACAATAATACGCCGTTAACGGCTATAAATCACAATAATACGCCTTTAACGCTTTAATTCAGAATAATACGCTTTAACGCCTATAATAATTCGCTGTTAACGGCTATATTTCACAATATTACGCTGTTAACGGCTCTAAATCACAATAATACGCTGTTAACGCTTATAAATCACAACGATACGTCTTTAACGGCTATAATTCACAATAATACGCCTTTAACGGCTATAAGTCACAATAATTCGCTGTTAACGGCTATAATTCACAATAATACGCCTTTAACGGCTATAAATCACAATAATACAACTTTAACGCCTTTAATTCACAATAATACACCTTTAACGCCTATAATTCACAATAATACGCTGTTAACGGCTATAAATCACAATAATACGCTGTTAACGCCTATAAATCACAATAATACGCCTTTAACGGTTATAATTCACAATAATATGCTGTTAACGGCTATAATTCACAATAATACGCTGTTAACGGCTATTATTCACAATAATACGCTGTTAACGGCTATATTTCACAATAATACGCTGTTAACGGCTCTAAATCACAATAATACGATGTTAACGGCTATAATTCACAATAATACGTCTTTAACGGCTATAATTCACAATAATACGCCTTTAACGGCTATAATTTACAATAATACGCCTTTAACGGCTATAAATCACAATAATATGCCGTTAACGGCTATAAATCACAATAATACGCCTTTAACGCCTTTAATTCACAATAATACGCCTTTAACGCCTATAATTCACAATAATACGTTAATTGTTAACGGCTATAAATCACAATAATACGCTGTTAACGCCTATAAATCACAATAATACGCCTTTAACGGCTATAAATCACAATAATACGCCGTTAACGGCTATAAATCACAATAATACGCCTTTAACGCTTTAATTCAGAATAATACGCTTTAACGCATATAATAATTCGCTGTTAACGGCTATATTTCACAATAATACGCTGTTAACGGCTCTAAATCACAATGATACGCTGTTAACGCCTATAAATCACAATGATACGTCTTTAACGGCTATAATTCACAATAATACGCCTTTAACGGCTATAAGTCACAATAATTCGCTGTTAACGGCTATAATTCACAATAATACGCCTTAACGGCTATAATTCACAATAATACGCTGTTAACGGCTCTAAATCACAATAGCATGAATTTAACGGTTAGAAATCACAATGGCACACTTTTAACGGATATATAAATCACAATAAAACGCAATTAATATATTGAGCAAGGAGTTGAATCTAACAAACAATTAAAAAATTAAATTTTTATTCCAAATCGAAATATTTAAACGATCAACATGTGCGCGAACCTCACATAGGGGCCACCGCCGATTAAAGGTTCTGTGTAAGATCAAAATATGTGCGAAGCGCACAAACAGAACTAGTCTGGTCGTTGAGACTCGATTTTAAGGTGAACCTAGAACAAATTGTTGACAAGCTGTTTTTGGTGTCATCCGCTGAAATCCGCTTTGGGGAAAAATTTCTACTGCTCTTAGAATTATGGTCGTATTTATGGCTTTTTGTGTAAATTTTTCTGTTCCTTATTTGTCCAGTCAACCTGATGGAAAGAAACATCCAACAGTGAACAAATTGCTATGCATTGTCTTTTGGTGTCTTTGAATGTGACTATACCCACGTAATAACATAACCAAAATCCCCATGAATCCCAGGGTGGGAAAGTCGTATTTTTTTGGTCAAAAGTCAGGAATATGTAAACAAAAAATGGTGAAAATTTTAATTTTCTGGTTGAGACTCGGATATTAAGATGAACCTATATTAAATTGGTAACAAGCTGTTTTTAAGATATTTTGTCGGGCAGAATCTTGGGAACAGTATATCCAAAATTCGCTTTGGGGAATATTTTCTACATATCTTTGAAATAGGATCATATTTATGGTTTTTGTGTCAATTTTGCAGTTCCATATTAGTCCAGTCAAATTGATGGGAAGAAACGCCCAACCGTGAACAAATTTGTTATGCAAATGACTTTTGGTGTTTTTGAGTGTGACTATACTCATATAATAACATATCCAAAATCCCCATGAATTTCAGACTGGGAAAGTCGTCATTTTTGAGTCAAACGACTGTAATATGTAAAAACAATGGTGAAAATTGGAATTTTGTTGATAAACAAATCTGCCAACCATAAAGGCTCAGTCGAGTTCCCTGACTGCCAAATGTGACCAAATAATAGCATATCCAAAATGTCCATGCGTTTCATGAAGGGAAAGTCGTTAATTTGGGATAAAAATGAAGAAAACATGCAAGCAAATGGTGAAAATTGGATTTAATACTAATATTTCATAGATTTTGCGCACAAACAATCTAGATATTTATACAATAGATAGTCTAGCCCATAGGGACTTCATGGTAATCCAACAAATAACAACGTAACACCTGTTCCGCATTTCCTACATGACAAACTATAAACCAGATTTTTAGTTTTACAATTAACACTATGCCTAACAGTATACGACTTTGTATATTTGTCTATATTGCTGAAACAGAACGCACATTAGGGGAGCGGATGACAGAACATATCCGGGATATTGACAATATTGAGAAGCCTGTTTATTCTCATTTCAATTCAAATGGACATTGTGCCCGTGACCTAATGTTTTCCGTTCTGGACATGGTGAATGGTGGACTTCAGTTGCGCCTTGTGAAGGAAGAGGCCTGGATCAGGCGTTTGGACACGCGGATTCCGAATGGACGGAATTTGCAATCCAATTCACGACACAGGTGAAAGCAACGTCATATAATTACGTCATCGTCGATCGAGGCACAAACGTTGAAGAAAGGGTGTGACTATTGAACGGACTTGTTAAATTGGAGTCAAAATTAATATTGATTGTACCTGTATAACTTGTTTTGGCTGAAGAAGGCCATGTGGCCGAAAATTTTCAATGAGAGTGTTACGTTGTTATTTGTTAGATATTTATATTTTTAGTTTTTTGAAACACCCTTGTATAATGTTACGCTTATGAATGCGCAAATTAGCGCCATAAGGGAGAAGAGACCAAGATCTAGATTGAACACAATTGACAACGTGTGATGGAACTTTATGTGAAATCAATTAAACCACGTGCTACTGCAACAGAAACCAAAACGCGAATGATTCATATAATAAAATCGGTCATACATATCAGACACTCTTAAAGCACGTTCACAGTAAGCACAGTCATATAACTTTAACACACACTGGCGCAACCCCTTTTTCTCTTATCTTCTCTCTCTCTCTACATAGTTACCTTTATCAAAGACACAACAATCATACATACACACAGATACTGGCGTGACCCGTTCTCTCACCTATCTGCAAACACATACAATTAACAAACACTGGTATAGTCACATATATAAGATAATATCAAAGTGCTTCAGTCACACAATATTAATACACCCTGGTTCAACCATCTTTTCTCTTCTCTCTCTCTCCTTTAAAATATTATAGTATAATTAACAAAACTATAAAAAAATCAAAACATAAATTCTTGCAGCTTCTTGCAAAATGTCATTCCGATACCAATATAACAGCAGTACCCGGTATCCGTAAAACAATATCAGAGAATGACCAATGTCCAAGTGGTGGTGTATGAACAGAATGGCAAGGCATACATGCAAATAGCTTGAATGTTTTTATCATTCATGAACTGAGTCACTTTCTATGTGGTACTGCAAACTCAGAATTGTAAACTTATACCGTACATGATTACATGAATATGGCACAGTTCTGTCAGAGTGAAGGCGGACCAGGTCCTTTGAACAAACACCCATCTCTCAACTGATAGTGTGACCTCTGATTAGAACAGACCCGAATGCCTGATACCGTTGAGGTACTAGTATTCATACATGTAGGAGGGCCAGGTCCTGTAACAGATAACATGCCCCAGCAGAACAATGAGTTGCGGTGTTGACTATGGTTCTGCGGTATGCTGGGGTGAACAGGGTGAAGGGAGTTTTCAGGAACTGTGATACAAGTCAGTTTATCTGAAAAATCCAACGCATTATGAGAGTAAAAACTCTTATCGAATCGCAAGTTCTCATTCTCATGGACTGCAACCGGTGAACCATTCTCTACAATCTGAACAGTTGTTTCATTCAGCATACCAGAATCACTGTGCTGACTGGTGTGGGACAGATCAGATACTTGTATAGGATAAGATGGGAGTTCCTTGTCACTGATAATACATGTACCGATATGTGTGTCGTCGACTGAATTATCGACAAATCTCTCACTGCTTGATGAAGATACCGTACTGGAGGGTTGAATATGGTTAGGTAGTGGAAATTCCTTTCCACGAACGAGTTCCAGATCACTGGCACTATATGCATCCTTTTTTGTGGGATCGGATATTACCGTGCATAACTTATCAGTTGACTGACTACCACAAATAACATTGCTGGTACAGGTAATCAAATCTTGTGCCTGCAGATTATCTGAAACTTCCATATGACTCCTGGTACCATTTTCTGTTTGTGTCCTATAATTTGCAGAAACCGGTATTTTAATATCAGTTGAGTCCCAGTGTTGTAAATCCGTATTCTTGTGTAGGGCTTCAGAATTAGTAGCGTGAATGAAGTGAGTTGTCGACGAGACTGGAGTTGTAATGTCCATGTCAGAATCTAAAGTTGAATAACAATACTGCAAATCGTCTCCAATTAAAATTTGTGATTTTCGTGGCCGAATTGTTATATCGCTGTCCATCATGAAATTCAGACCACCTTCAATGTCGACATGTACCGGTAGCTCCATTACAACATATCCATTAATGGGGATAATATGCCCTTGAATAGTTAGATCGACAGATGCAAGTCCTAATATTCGATGACTGCTGTTGAGAATTTTCTGGTCATGTGAGACAGGTGTTATAGATAGTCCAAAACATTGAATGAACTTTTGACTGATGAATGTATGTTCTTGGCGCGACATCAGATTGACACGCACCTGCTGTGTATCAAGTGACAGAATAAGATGAGGTAAAACTGCCATTGTGTCAGGATACAGAAAACACGGGTTTTGAATGGTGTCACAGTTCTCGACACACGCTTTGACGAAGGACGTTCCCGACGGTCAAATTGCCGCGAATCAAGGCGATTTCATTCTAGACCTGCACCGTTGGCAAGCTGATCTCTTCACATTAACAAAATGATTAAGCAGGGTTCTTTGTTGGCTGCCACCACGCCATAAGGGAGAAGAGACCAAGATCTAGATTGAACACAATTGACAACGTGTGATGGAACTTTATGTGAAATCAATTAAACCACGTGCTACTGCAACAGAAACCAAAACGCGAATGATTCATATAATAAAATCGGTCATACATATCAGACACTCTTAAAGCACGTTCACAGTAAGCACAGTCATATAACTTTAACACACACTGGCGTAGGATAAAAACTCAAACTACATAATGTAAATATCTCGGTTGTTATTATATTTACAGGACTGTCCGCAGTTCCATTAGTTATCTACTCGTCAATTAGGGGCGGTAATGGGGACGGAGGGTAAGTTTAGTTATAACACCGCGAATGCATTAATTTACTCTGTTATATAATTTCCATTTGGCATTTGTCCCATTGCGTCGTGTACACCGAAATGAGAGCATTTATCTGTCTGACCAAGGGGTTATTACTATCAACTAATGAATTATCGAACAGTTGAGCTGATCGATTACCCAATATAACTCTTAAAATAGCTTCTTTTATGCGGCCTGGAAAAGTATTGCTATATTATTAAATCAAGTTATGTTCAGATACATCTTGTCCTCTAATTGCTCCTCCCCGTGTATGAAATGTTCACTTCTCGTACGTAACTTGAATATATATACTTACATGTATACTTCACAGGTGCTGGGTTGAACATGCGGGAGCAATAGAATGGATCGTCTACACCCCAAACTTGTTGTGTCTGGTGGTAAGTTGATGCATATTACTGGACCTCAATTTAGTCTGTTGTTTATAGCTGTTTATGACGACCTAATTCCCTAAGACACCTTGTCAGAATTTCTGGTGTAACATTGAATCTCATCCATCGGCCCGTAATTAGACAGCGCACCACAATCTTTGCGGAAATATTATTGTTGGATAATATGCTGCTATTGATATGCTCACGCAAATAATAGCTGCACTTATGATTAAATTCATTGGACTGTAAGCTTAGCGAGTCTGCTGACTGCATATCCGCTGTTAAGTGTGGTCTCATCCGAAAAATGTGGACGGACACAAAATAGTGATGTATAATTATACCAAATAATAAGAAAGAAGTAGCTAAATGGTTGCAGCTTTTCAATTTGTTTGTTTGTTTACTTTTTTGTTTTAATCAAAACAATTGAAGGTTGTTTTCTCTTGCAGCTCAATCTAGGGATGTTGGTCAACATTATGAGGATAATGCTCACACAGCTTACAGTACATCCAAACGAACCAAGTAACTATCGGTGAGTACCAGCAGAGTGATGTCACCCCTACCCCAATGAGTTAACAGTTAACAGAGGAGGCGAATCCTGCGTACATGTCAAGAAAATATAGAATACAAGTCATGGTTATTGACATAAATGTGAAAAATTTCACACATTTGCTGAAGTAAATGTCCATAAAAATGTGTAAGACTTAATAATATTAAAATATGTCAATTTTGGCCAAGAAATAATTAATAGTTTAACAATTTGATGCGATAAAATGCTGTGTATGTGAGCATGTTTGTGGAATCCTGAATACCGGTTAAGGGTGGATACACACATGCATGTAATCTCTGTAAATATCGTGTATTTGGCGTTTTACATGGATCATACACACCGTGTAATATGTGTCCGCTGACAACCCAATCATTGCGACTGTGTTTAACCACAGTGAGTTAAACTCTGAACCGCTGAAGAGCCGTTGACTGGGACGAAGTCGTCAGGCCGCTTAAAATAATTATTCGCGCGATAACTCAAATGGTCGACGCTCTGTTTAAATCATTGTCAGTCTTCTATTGATGTTAATACCGTGATGGCATCTTCCCCAACGCAGGGGGCTATGGCCCACAACATGCACGGGGAGCTATATTATCCCAGAAGCTACCGAATTCACCATTGCATATTTCCTCGACGGGGGGGGGGTCTGTGTATGCAGCACCCTGAGTCCTGACACCCTGCTTTATAAATATCGTAGTCATGTCTGTCGTGTCTGTTTTCTACGAGTGTTTAATCTAATATGCAGCAATTTATGCTATTCATATAATTATGAACATATTATACAGCTTTAAATTTGAATGCATGGTGTTGCTGTTTGTCTTCATTCGGCGAAAGGGTTGCCTAGCTACGAGTTCCCAACTACGTCACCTTTCCTCTCTTGTGTTATACAGTTATACATGTATACGCAAAATTTACAACTATGGATATTTAAGTAAAACATTATATTGTAATTCTTGCCCAGATAATCCCGGCTGATACATTCAATTAACTCCCTTAGTTATTGGAAGCTTTCGAGAACCAGCCCCTCCCCCAATCATGGATTATGGTCGAAAATGTTATAATTCAAGCTTGTGACAGTTAGGAGCTTGTTCAACCTTTGGCTTGAGAAATATATTTATAAATGGGGGGGGGGGGTGTCACTCTTTTTAATTTCAACGCTGTACCTGCATTATTTTTTGGCGCTATAATGAATATTTACAGTCCCAATTGAATTAATGTTATCACATGAGCTCGCTCTCAAATTATCAGAGAAATCTCAACAAGCCGGTATCATCCTATAAAAGAATTATGAATATTTTATTTTTGTTTTGGATGACCCTGTTTCCACGAAATGACAGAAACACATCAATTATAAAATCGACCGGCTCTAATCCACTTTTCGAAATGAATTATAACTCGTGAAAAAACAGCAACATATATCAGACAAGAATTACTCATTTCGGCATCCATGAAAGAAGACATGTTTATGACTGGCCTGAAATTTCTTGATGGCAGTTTGTTTGATAATGGCTTATAACTACTCACTGGTGAAATTGACCTCTCGCGCGCAGGTGATTAAGTTTGTCAATTATTGGTGTGGCCATGTAAAATACATGTATTTTACATACAGACATTACATGCATGTGTGTATCCACCCTAAAATGGGCATATTAATACCGACTACCAGTTAACAGAGAGATTATCGGAAACCAACTCCGAATATATGAAGTGCTGCAAGCACCGTAAGAAAGTGGCCGTTTGATTTGTAGGGGTTTATCATTGTTTCAGCAGCTACGCGCCGCATCACGTCGTTGTCGATTTTATGGTTAAGATAAATCTCACATATGGACATATTCAGTACACAAACAATGATGCCGATGAGCCACTAAACACTCCATAGTGCAGATAAACAATGACCCCGATGAGCCACTGACCACACCATAGTACACACAAACACTGACCCCGATGAATGAGCCACTAACCACACCATAGTACACATAAACACTGACCCCGATGAGCCACCAACCACTCCATAGTAGTCAGAAATACTGACCACGATGGCCACTATCAAAATAATAAGCTTAGCCTCTATTTGCGTGGATCACAAATCATGAATGATTTCCATTTCTCACCAACATTGAACGGCTTACATGCAGTGTACGTCCTACTTGCAGTGAACGGCTTACATGCAATGAACGGCTTACATGCCGTGAACGGCTTACATGCAATGAACGGCTTACATGCAGTGAACGTCTTACATGCAGTGAACGGCTTACATGCAATGAACGGCTTACATGCAGTTTTCTAGTGTGTGATGCACGTTATCAACTGAGCCACCGGTTGCCCCAAGGAAGTAGTAAAATTGGCCACGGATAATCATCAAAGATTGCGATGCTACCCATTATATGCGCCTCCGTCTTTGTATGTGTCTCGATTATTTGACACGAAATTGCAAGCATTTAGGAGTAATATAGAACATGGTATATAGGAGGACCACACTAACTCAGATATACTATACTGTTGCTTTCGGGATTGCTATCGGTCATGATTCCCTTGTCAGACCTTATGTTCTGTGTCCATCTATAGATATCTGTTAATGTGATTATATTCATCTTGCAGGAGGGCACTCAAAGCGACATTCATCTTGGTACCTCTGTTTGGGATCCAGCTATTCGCCATCATGTACCGTCCACCGCCCTCGCCAGATTCATATAAATTTGAAATAATCTCAAGTGTACTTAAAAATCTCCAGGTAAGCATGGACAATTATTTTGTATTATGTTCAATTAAAAATATATAGCGACAAAAAAACGACAACTATATATGAACCAAATATTGGGGTTTTTTTCATTGTGTGCAGAGACGATGCGAGAATATTTGGTCAACGGTTTCAACAGTTGTAAATGTCATGCCTGACAATATATAGAGAATACCTACAGTTTGAAATAAGAAATAAGAAAGAAATATCGAATTTTCACGAGCGGCTACAAGTCGCGAGTGAAAATTCGATATTTCTTTCCAGACAGGAATGAGATGTTTCAGGTATTCAAACATAAAAATTGTAGGTATTCTTTTTATTATATGCGGCTTATTTGTTAGTTAATTTAAATCATTAACTGTACTAAAGAGCGCACATGCCAGTGTGGATACAAACAGGAAAGAGCCTCGGCGTAAAGTTGAATTTGACACGCTGCTACTCAAACATAGAATTTCGATTGATCACGCGCCGTCATAAATTCGCCGCTTTTGATTGGCTAGTGGACAGTGTGCACGTAATGATCACTAGATCGATCTTGGCAGCTCGCGTTAGTTCCAAGCCCTATATACAGTGAACTACCGCTATCTATTCTAGAGTGAAAGAATGACATCGTATTTCACCTGGCTTCTAAAAGATAAATACAACCGGTCATACTAAAAGCCGACCGCACCCGTCCGCACCCGACCGCACCCCAGGGTCCGATCGAGATGGGGCAAGCACTATCGTGCAGAATAGACCAGTATGTACCAAAGTTCCAATCGCCATGTCGATAGCTTGAGCGAAAACGGCACCGTTAACCCCTAACGTGCGGCCAGTTCCGTCAGGTACGCAAAATCCAAAAAAGGCACCGACCGCATCTCCCCTCGGTCGGGCAAGTCGCTAGCTGTAGCGGAAGTGAATAAATTAACCCATACGCTGTTGCCAAATTCACTATGAATGTACGTAAAACGCCGAATATAAAACCCTCCGACCGCACAGCCACCAGTGGGCCGAGCGAGATGGGCATGCATTATATCGAGCAGAATAGACCATTATGTACCAAAGTTACAATCCCCAATTCGATAGCTTGAGCGGAAACGGCACTGTTAACCCTTAACGACCGTCCGGTCCCTTGTGGCGGTGCGGTCGTTTGCTGTTTTTTTCGGCGTTTTATGTATATTCATAGCGAATTCGGCAGCAGCGAATTGGTTAATTAATTCACTGCCGCTACAAATAGCGGCTTGCCCGATCGCACATGGACGCAGAGGGGTATTCTCTGCCTAATATGATGTCCATTTCCGTGGTCACGCAGTCAGGGGAGGTGCGGTCGTTGCCTTTTTGGATTTTGTGTATCTGAAGGAACCGGCCGCAATTTAGGGGTTAACAGTGCCGTTTCAGCTCAAACTATCGACTTGTGGATTGGAACTTTGGTAAATACAGGTGTATTTTGCACGAAAGTGCATAACGCATCTCGCTCGGATCGCCGGGGGAGGTGCGGACGCGTGCGGTCGGCTTTTAGTAGGCCCCAATACAACGTTTCGGTACTTTCCCGCTATTTTAATAAATGACAATATATGACAATATAGAATTCTTATCGTCTTATTTTCACACTCTTATTGAGTACTTGATAATTCTGGAACCAATATTAACCATTGTACTCGATTTCATTCCAGGGAGCTGCTATAGCGCTCGTGTTCTGCTTCTGTAACAATGAGGTTTGTTATTCTTTCAATTTTTTATTTCGCCAATAATCCAGTAAATATGCCGTCTTAGAGGACCACTTTCTGTTACGAAATGCATCAGTATTCCGTCTAATAATTAATTAAACTTACATGTTCGTTTGAAGTTTCCTGTGATGCGGTATATAACATAGTTGCTATGGTGACTAAGTTCAATTATCGAGTTTGTCGATATTCTATCTTAATTAGAATTGGTCGTAATTGAGGATTTGTTTCTGTTCGCAGCCACGCGTCCTTGTGTTGTGTCGTTACGCGCTGAAGTGTGGAGACAATTATGTTTCTAGTAATCTTATTGATTTGAGTTGAATTGTCTCATCCACAAAGTAGATTCGCTACTCACTTATAAACGGGTGATATTAAAATGCTGAATCAGCTGTCCGTCAGCAGTTTACATACTAAAATCAGCAGTTTTCCCGACATGCAGGAATGCGACACAATTTGATCGACCGCCATGTTGGTCCTACAATTCAAATTCCCGTTCAGCAGTTCAACGGGCGCAGTTCGGAAAATTCCCCCGTACAGTTTATTCAGCGTCGGAAGGGCCTGCGGTCCCTGTGTGCGTTTCGAGCACATTTTAATCTTAGACAATGCCTTTATTCAGCAGCGGCCACTTTGTTTGTTTGTTTTTTTAGATTGAGCTACTTGCTCAATTTAATTTAAATAAAATTTATTTATTTATTTTAAAAATTTTTTAATCAAACTTACGAAAATCTGACGGCAGTATGACATCCACCAGGGTACCCCGCGTCACCACACCAAATTTGATTGAAATCGGCCCAGGGGTCTGGGGGGGTCAGAACATGCGGACACACATACAGACAGACATATTCTAAACGTATATATAGATACTAGAAGGTGACCCGACTTCGTCCGGGCTTTGACCTTGAATTGTCCATTTTGAAGGTCAAGGTCAAGTGGGGTCACGATTTGACCAGTCCAAAACACTGCCCGGACAAAATACCCGACAAACGTGCCCGTCGAAAATCCATCCGGTTTTACCCGATTTGACCTTGAATTGATCATTTTGAAGGTCAAGGTCAGGTTGGGGTCACGATTTGACCCGTCCAAAACACCCAGTGGACAAAAGTAACCCTATGTATAAAATTTCGTCGAAATCCCATCAAAATTTGCGATTTGACCTTGAATTGACCCGATTTCAAGGTCAAGTTCACGTCGCACGGGCAAATGCATATGCTTATGAGACTCCCCGAAAGTACCCCCACATACCAAGTTTCATCGAAATTCCGTGATATTCGGGCGTTTGACCCTGAAATGACCCGAGTTCAAGTCAAGGTCACGTCGCACGGACAAATTAATATGCCTATGCCACCCCCGGCCGATAGTACCCTCACATACGACGTTTCATCGAAATCGGGTCGGCCGTTTTCGAGTTCATCGCGAACACACAGACAGACACACACACAGACAGATCTTCCAAAATATATAATAGATATTATGTTAGATGTTGGGCAAATGACGTTTTAATCGGTGGGTTATACCCAATTGTAATTCAATTCAGTATTTGTCACTAAAAACAAGCATTCTGATTGGCCGAGAGCGGCTAACTTTCGTTTTCGATTCACCGACATCGGCCGCTTCAGCGTGCATCAAATCTGAATGTAGCACGGTCAAATTTCATCGGCGCAGAACGAGTAGCGAAACGAGCACACTCGCGCGTTGTTGTCTATAGATGCCGTTCATCGGCCGCTTCAGCGTGCATCAAATCTGAATGTGGCACGGTACAATTTAACCGGCGCAGAACGGAGTAGCGAAACGAGCCAACCCGCCCCACAGCCGCCCCACAGGAAATGGTTACGGAGCAGTGTTCCGAATAACGCAATGAACAAACCCAATGATTTGTGCACGGTGGCAACGGCGAAATGAAAGTCTCGATTCGTGTCATGAAAATGACTAAATGATACTTTTTATACCGTTTTTTGGCAAATTTATTGCTAGATTGAATTACAATGGAGATAAACGTACCCTGTTTCGTTGTACATTCTGGGATTCGAGCATGAAAACAAGCCGGCTCGTTCACAAACTGTTTTCATGCTCGAATCCCAGAATGTATAACGAAACAGGGTATGTTTATCTCCTAAATATAGGGAGGGAACACCATTTGACAAATCGCCGTCCCAGTTCAACAAAATTGCACCAGACGAACTGCTGAACTGGATTTTTAACTGCTGAACTGGATTTTTAACTGCTGAACTGGGATGGCGGTCGTTCAAATAGTGTCGATTACAACCGACTAATTTCGTTCCAAATTATTTTAAATAAGTTGGGAAATCTGCTGAACAGCATTTTAGTGTGTAACCTGCTGACAAGCAGCTGATTCAGCATGTTAATAAAACTCCATATAAACCGCCAAACTGCAAAGCAGAGTTATGTCCCCCTGGATACGTTGATCGGGCCATCTCGTACAGAATGGAAGAATTTCTCGCATGTTGTTTACGAAAGACTTAGTATAGGTTACAATTAATTCTGTATTATGTTAAGAAACTAACCTGTCCATATTCAATTGGAATTATCAAATATAGTGCCAAAAATAGTCCGGCCGACAACCCCTACTCCGATTAGTCAGAAGTAAATAAAACATGTTTCGGAAACGATCTTGATATGTACCCTCAGCTAAATCCCCTAAATAAATTCAACTTCAATTCAATTCATTTCGCTAAATCTCCTAAATATATTCAACTTTAATTCAATTCATTTCAATTCAACTCAATTTATTGATATGCTCGTCGTCTTGACATATAGAGTTGAATATACACAATGTTACAATTTCAAAATATTTTTGGATTGTGCATACGTGCAGTACATTATATGTATAATACACGACAATTTAATATTGTATATGTGGTCAGTAATCAGAGGGTTTGGGTAGGTTTGGGTAGGTTTGGGTAGGTTTGCTATATGGTTTTTGGAATGAATGAAATTATATCTTTGGTATACTTATGTTGATTAAGCTCGAATGAACTAGATTTGTCAGAAGTTAGAAAAGAAAAGATGATTAGAAGTGACACGTGGTGAAATGCATTTGAATGGGTTTTCCTATTCCAAACATAGACACAAGCAGGATATTGGCAATGGTCTGACCAGTGTATCAAGGAGACAGAACTCCGCCTTGCAGCTTGATAAACCATGAGTTCTCTAGCGGAATGCTTTGTTGTTATATTACATCAGCATCTAACATAGTTTTCGCGGCAAACTTTGAATTTGACCCTGTAAGTTATTTAGGTAATAATTTGCTACAACTTTGAAGACACTTTATAAGCAGACGAAACTCCAATTGTGTTTGAACTATATTTATTTATATTCATAGTCCACGCCATGATAACAATTAATTAAGAGGGAGGAAACATGGCAACATTCGAATGGGGAATTCAGTGTTAATTTTTTAGAAAATATTGATCAAACCTTACAAAGCGCTGGTGACCATCAGGGATGTGGCTAGAGTGTGGTGTGGGGGTGTCTCACCCCCCCCCCCCCCAGCAGAGAGCTATATTTTCAATAGTTGGAAATTTCATACCTGCCACAACGAAATTTCACACCAACAATAGGTTGAAAATGTTCTTGTAGTTTGATTATAAAACAATTTATTGGGGGGAATTTATTGTTTTTCGACCAATAATTGCATATGTTCCTATATTTGGTCAAAATTTTTGACAGAAATGGACATCAGTTGGAAATTTTCCAACCGTAGGGGGGTGACAGGTTGGAAATTTCCAACACTTGGAAAGCTTGTGTCCTGGTCCCTCCCCCGTGGCCAGTCAAAAATTCTAGTTAATTTAAGAAAACAATATTGTCATACAATTGGTCAACATTGTCATTGGAATTGTCATCAGTTGAAAATTTTCCAACCTAAGTGGGGGTGTAGGGTTTGAAATTTCCAACAGTAGGAAGGCTTGAGGCTAGTCTATAGATGTTAGGATTTTGCGATTTTCTTGTTCAGATTTCAAAATTTTCGCACACCGGGCCGAACCATGGTCGGCCCGGTGTGTCATCGCCCCATCCACATGGCCAATACAAAACTGCTAATTAGTTTAGCAAAACAATATTTTACTACATTTGGTCAAACTTGTAGACATAAATGGTCATCAGTTGAAGAATTTTCCAACCTGAGGGGGAGCATGAGGTTTGAAATTTCCAACACTAGGAAAGCTTCAGTTGAGGCCAGTCTAGATGCTAGGATTTGCGATTTTCTTGTATATATTTTTCAGAATTTTCTCACACCGGGCCAAACAACCATGTCGGCCCGGTGTTTCCTGGTCTGTTGTCGGTAGCTGTGTGCATTTGTCTGGAATTAGATCACTAGTTGTTTTTTTGGGGGGGCAATTTTCAGGTTAAAATATCTTAATGTTCTCATACTGGGAAAATAGAGGCATGGCTTATGAATATATAGGAAATTAGGCCTGAGCATGAGGTACAAGGGGGGGTGCAAATGGAATTATGCAAAAAGTTGTGTTGGTGTGATTCCGACTCAAGGGGTGGGGGTGCAAATGGTATTATGCAAAAAGTTGTGTTGGTGTGATTCCGACTCAGGGGGGGGGTGCAGTTGGAAATTCCCAAGGTGGATACCCCTCCAGCGGAGACCCTCTAGCCACATCCCTGGTGACCATATCATACTTTTTGGAAAGTTTGAAGACTTATCTAGTGATAACGGAAAGCGGATTTTTTATTTTCATCCCAGGTTGGATATTATTGGACATTATAAAAAAGTAGGTCACCGTTGTTTATCTATGTTTATAATATTTCCATCAAATGTCACAAAACAAAACATAAAATGAAAAATCTGCTTTGCGTTGTCACTAGAACATTACAACAAGTCATGAAGTATTATTCCAAACTTATGCAGGGTTTACCTCCCTTGGTGACTCGGTAAGACCGCTGCTACCGGCGACATTTTACCCACATTTGGTGGACTTCCGCGATATTACCATATATACTAAGCGAACAGAGCAGCATGCTGCTCTTGTTAAGTACACAAAATATCGAAAAAATGTGTTCCAATTTTGAACCTTAAGTTTGAAAAGTCCCACTAAAACCGAAGAATTATTTCGAAACGGTGTGATTCGGTTCTCCGATTATTTATCAACAGCAATGTCTAAATGGACGTGTACGACGTTATCACAACTCGCACGGCAAGTCATCAAACACAAGACTTCTAATTTGCGGAAGTTTTTACGTGTAGCTTGCGAAAATCGTCAAAAAACTACTGCTCTGATTTTCCATTCTGTCATTGTTTTAGTGAGGGAATTGTTCTCAAAGCACATAGAAAATTTGACATTGGGGCGATCGGGTTTCGCCATTTTTGCTGGAAAACCCCATGCTAAATATTGACACACAGACTAGTGCCCAGCCGGTGACAGAGTCAGAAAAGAAGTATGACTGGTGCGCTCTGGTAGAGATTGGTATTATTCTACGGTTTGTAAATATTGACTAATCTTGTCTTGAAAATTAACACTGAATTCCCCATTTAAATGTTGCCACTTTACCTCCCTCTTAATGTACATAGTTTAAAGCAACAACACAACATGTTCGACGTCATTTAAACTCATCCATCAGTATTCGCGCTATCATGCATGAGTATTCAATTGTATGATTATTTGTAATAGGTCTGCCGAAATGTCAAATCGTATATATTTCACCCATTCATCTCAATTTAATGCTTCAATCTACAGGTCCATGTACATTTGCGAACAGCCCTGCATCGAATAAAGAAGGACAGTTACAAGTCGGATTACACAATGAACACATCCATGGTAACGTCCATGGAAACGACCCGTGTCAATGACAACGAGAGTCCAACGAAGCCCTTCATCCAGTTCAACTCAGCCACCGACGAGGAAGTGACAAACGTAGACGGAAATGACCATGGTTGAATTTCTTATTGAAAAGAAATGACAAAACAGTTGTTCAGTGAAAGCAACGTGATATAGGTTACTGCAAGATACCGTTCGTTTGGGCGACCACTGTCAACACATCTGGAAGTGTCCAATGATCACTACGATATCGGAGCCTACAACATCACAGTGAAAATAACGGTGCACCGCAAAAAAGCCGTTTATTAAGCCTTGACATAATGTGACTGTCATTTCGACTCACCTGCATAATGAGGTCCCCAGAGGGTGAATTTAGTGACGGGCAACCATCACCAAATTCACATTCTGATGACCTCATTCTGCTTAGGCCTCAACTGCTCAACCTTTGATAAGATTGAAGTTCCCCAGTTGAAATTGGTGAAATTGGTGTTCACCTATTAGTCACCTCGTTTATGCATTTTATCCTCTGCAAATTAGGGGATATATAAACTGAGCAGAAAGGGAAAGGTAACTTAAATTATGTTAATTTTGGACTATAGATACTTCACAGAATATGATGCCTAAACATAATTAGGTCTCCAGAGGGGGCATTTGGTGATGCTAGCCCGCTGTGCGGCGTAGCAACACTAAATTCACTCTCTGTGGACCTCATTATGCAAAATGTCAGACACACTAAATTCAGGCTTGCACTTCTCCCATATATTCAGGAGAGACGGCCTTCGATTTCGGTTATTAGCGAGGTTTAGATTCAATGACTTGAAATTCAAGACAATACAATTATATTTGATTGGCTGGAAACACCCACTCAGTTGTAGCCGTCGACGACTTAGCTGATGTCTATCGGTTAGTCATAATGTAGGTCACTCGATGGCAGACTTGAACACGTGATTTTAATCCTTGACGTTTAAGATATAAATAGAAACCTAGCTAATATTATTAAAGATCGAATCCCGTCGTGATCCATAGAATGGTATATTGCGATGTCTTAGCTATATAATTTCACTAAACATTGACTTTGGACTTGCAATCAACATGTAGGTGCATGGTCATTTCAATGGCATACATAGAGTATATGTGATCGGATTATGTGTTTATACTTGTGCTACACGTGTGCTGTTCGATTCTATGTAATGGTGTTGCATTTCGGAATTAAAGGTTACTTGTCGTGATTGCTGCATGTTGTTACATGATCATCATATTACATATTCACGATAGGACTGTTGCACTCTTGGCAACCAGTTGACCAGTTGTGTCATCTGCTGATGTTCTTTTGACAATGTTCGTCGTTATTTAAGTTTTCATAAAGAATTCTCTTTTGATAAAATGCTGTCTCTATAATGTCCCAAACCACGTGACTGGGAAAATTAGTTTTTTTTTCTGAAACAGGTTATAGACGCAATGAGTTATTAAAGGTACGGTTGGCCTTGGCGGTGGGTATCCTGTGAAAATATTTCCACCCATCAAAAACCGCCACAAACAGAAAGAACAACAAAATGTAGACAGACTTTGTCCGTATACAAATAAGAAATATCGCATAAACAGTATGTTATTGTCATATTTTTGACCATTGTTATGTAAACAAAAGCATAAAATGTTACTTTTTCTGGTGTTTGTTTATATTATGATGGTAAACATAAAGAGCGTTCTTTGTTGGTGAATTCCTGATATGGAACGAATAAAGAGCGTTTATGCCATTTGTGTGTGATTAGCCAGCATCATTGTGCTGTCTTCTGTAACACAATCAGGCTCTTGCTTAGGTAAAATATAGTAAATCTTTATGATAACATGCTGTTTACGCGATGGTCATGGTATATATGAACGAAACTGTATGCGTTTTAATGTTTTTCTGTTTACGATGATTGGAACAAATATGAATATTTTCGACAACTAAGGCCTCACGTGCCTTTAAGAAATAGCCGAATGAGTCTTATATAATAGTAAACCCCGGGTATAAATTAACTGCAAAATAACAACTTTTTAGATTCATGAAATATATTATTTTGCAAATATAATGTTAATCAATACATTATTATTATTATTGTATTGCGTAACATTATTCAAGAATGATCAAAAATGATGTGTATTTTGTAACATTATATTTGCACAATAATATATCTCATGAGACTAAAAAGGTGTTATTTTGCAGTTAATATATACCCTGCATTTACTATTAATGAAGAACACCCAGCCAGGGGTGTATTTGTTTTACGGTTACCATCATACTCATCGACCGACATCTAGGTTGCGATCTGTTCGAGGCATTCGTGTTTGGGGTCCGCACAGATATCTATCAACAGTGTTATCTTAGCTCAACGAAATCTGGTATGTATGCATGTTGGTGGTTTTATAAGAGGTGTATTCGAATTCGCGTATTGAGCATTCATGAAAGGTGGCCCGATAAGGCGTGATCGATGTGACTCGATGATTCGAACGAGAACACACCATAAACACAGTGATGTCATATTCACAAGAAAAGATTCTCACATTTCCGGCTTTATTCCATTCTCTGAATATTACACTATGATGGCATGTATATTGCAGTTTATATCAGGTCAGGCAAATCATGATTTCAACTATTATAGTTATTTTCAAATATAATAGGTAAGTACGAATGTCGTCGTTTTGTGAATTCGATAGAAGAGGCGTAACCCAACATAATATTTCACCAACAAATATTAAAAACAGTGTCAGTAAATCCGTACCATGCCATGTTTGATTCTGTGACGAAATAACATGTTTCGATCCGTGCGAAAGATTAGTCGTGGTGGAGCATGGTAAGGAAGTCATGGTGGAGCATGGTAAGGAAGTCATGGTGGAGCATGGTAAGGAAGTCATGGTGGAGCATGGTAAGGAAGTCATGGTGGAGCATGGTAAGGAAGTCATGGTGGAGCATGGTAAGGAAGTCATGGTGGAGCATGGTAAGGAAGTCATGGTGGAGCATGGTAAGGAAGTCAGGGTGGAGCATGGTAAGGAAGTCATGGTGGAGCATGGTAAGGAAGTCACGGTGGAGCATGGTAAGGAAGTCATGGTGGAGCATGGTAAGGAAGTCATGGTGGAGCATGGTAAGGAAGTCACGGTGGAGCATGGTAAGGAAGTCATGGTGGAGCATGGTAAGGAAGTCAACTAACATTCAGTTGTCAAAATTGTGTTATGAAGGAGCGATTGAGTTATCATTTAAGGTCTAAAAGAAAGCAACATTTTGTCATTTTATTAACTAAAATAAACCGGCGCAAAAGGTTGCAAAACAATTTTTATCTGGAGACTGAACATTTGCTGTAATGTTGCTACGACAGCAATTTCGCTGTGCACTGGGATGCGCGATCCAATAGTTTCCACAAAATAATTGGAAATGGTGGATTTATCGCTGCCAAATTCAACAATAATAGTTAGATGTAACTATAACAGTTGAATTTGTGATGTACCTGACCTCTATATAGATAGTTGTAACCCGCCTTTCGCGGGTTCGAATACACCCACCCGACGTTGCATATGGAGTCCTTCCCGCCAAGCGTGTAATAACGTTCACAGCAACCATTGAATTATCCTTTGTTGGTTGTCTGAAGTTTTAAAAACAAATCCATATCTCCCATATCTCAAGCATCCATACGTTTTCGGACCTAGATATATCGATGTTTATTAACCCTTCCATGACGAGAGCTTCCTGAATTGTTGCGAAAACTCTTTGCCAGTGCATTCTCTATGGAATACTATTAGGGCCACTTGCTAATGGCGCTTTCGGCGCGCGCCGAAAGCGACAAAAAGTGCGCCATTAGTAACGCGCCGAAAGCGACAAAAAGTGCGATATTAGCGCATGTTTCGGCGCGCACCGAAAGCGATAAAAGTGCCCCATTAGAGCATGTTTCGGCGCGCACCGAAAGCGACACAAATTCGAAATTTGAATAAAAAACATATTTCCAATTGCATATCATCATCCGTGCCCCATGAATGTGTCTCCGCCCGGAGTTCTAGTAAATTCCAATAAAGGGACATCTCCTGCATAGATATATACAATTTAGATAGTCATAGAAAGGAATTAGGGGTCCCTGTGTGTCCCATATGGTGTACTTATTGACTTAAAATTGGGTAAAACCCCCTATATATAAGAGAATTCATTGCCTTAACAGATTTTATATTATTTTGTATAACTGTTCAAGAATGTAAGAACAAATTTAAAAAATGGTAATTTTTTTAAAGAATATATAAAAAAAATTTAAAGAATGTAAGAAAAATTTATAAAATTGTTAAAGAATGTAAGAAAAAAAATTGATAAAAAAAAAAATTATAAAAAATTGTAAGGCCAATGGATTCTCTTATTTATGCGATGCGACCTATGGGCGACTCGCATAATATAAGAGAATTCATTGGCATAGGGTCTAACGTGTTCCGTACGCATTATGTTGACGTGAACTCAATTGAGAACTGTCGGAAGAGTGTATGCTGCCCTGTTTTCATATTATCCATTCTAGAGTTATCCTTTGTTTATCGGAGTTATCCTGTGTTTATCGACAAGCCACCTAATACATGTATCGCGCACGTTTGTCAATCTCGTTTAAGCATTGGTTGTGAGAACATTGAACAGGGTAAGTATTAGCAGCCGAACAATATTATATATGGAGGACAACTCTATTTTTCCCCGAGTTTTAAAGATTATTGTACGCTTCAGCTGTAACATTCGTCTATATATTCTCTATTATGAAATCAGTGCAAACGTTTTAGTGTGTACTATTTTCAGTATAATGGCTAGGTCCTGAATTTTCTTGATGTCTGTAAGATGGACATGTTGGGTAACTTTTTATGGAAAAAAAATCAGTACGTCTAGAATGGAATGAGATCTGCATTTAAATATTATGTTTTCGTCACAATGGTTGCACTTAAAATATTGCTCGCACCACACCACAGCACACAATTTACATTTCACTATAAACCGTTAAAGGTACTCAATCCTATTCGATGGTCCCCATGTCAAAAGGCAACAACACTTTTTGAAATTCCGATTCAGTTATCAGAATCGATTAACTGCCCAAAAATAATGCTAACCACAGTCAACAGTAGTATAAAATTTCCCAAAACGTGTTATTTATCAACATTTTGTTCAACAAAATTTGGCAGGATTGTCAAATATCTAACACCAAAGCCACTTGAATTTAGAGTTATTCACCTTCATCCGCAATGTGGCCCGAGACCGTCGGCTTGACGACTGTTTGCCTGGCCGCCAAAAATGACATATGTCCGGAAATAACAAATTTAAAAAATCAGTCTGAGCTCTGTTTGGTGGGTTCCTCGACTCGAATTAAATATGGTTTACCACAGAAGCCAAAGAAATAGTAATTTGGGAGCGTTAATTCGGATTATGCATCTCTAACGTCTGTGGCCATCGATATTGCATACCTATTGGAATTTACATTAATATCGAAGAGGTGAGCTGTGTTTTATGTAAACAAAAAACAGACAAGGCTATTGAACAACTAGAACCGAGTAGCTATTGTATTCTCAGCGCATCCGATGGAGGGTGTTCCGAACCATAGTTACCATGGAAACCTGAATAAAAACCAACCGTCAGCATTGCGACGCCGTTTGGAAACTGAATAATCGTTTGCGCAATTTACCAATAACCGTTTATTTGAAAAAATACAATAGTTTGACACCCACTAGAAAATGAAATGGTGTGTATTGAAAATACATCAAGCAATAAAATACCTTTAAGAACTGAAAAATAGAAACAAATAAAACAAGAGCAGACTAGATTACCACGAAAGACCCTTACTATTACAATAAAATACATTCGGTATAGCTACATGTACTCACATTATCTAATATCCTATATATATCCCCAACCTGGTGACACATGACTTAATATCCTACCCTCCAACGAGATGTCATATAACCTAAAATCATATCATCCTACAAGGTGTCACATTACATAATATCATATCCTTCAACAAGGTGTCACATAACCTAATTTATCATATGACTCAATCATTATTTACGTTGGAAAGTATGTCATAAATCAATTTCATATGAACTACTAGTTCATATCACCTTCCGATAATTTGATTGGTTTGCTGACAAAAAGTGTGTTCTGATTGGCTGAATGGCAGCCTGGGCCGAGCCGCATCTCTAACTAAATGCAGGTCAAATTCGTGCGCATCAATCAACGCGATGCCGAATTCTCGCAATTATAATCTTGAAATATATAGTTTTGGACATTGTTATACGATAAATAGAATATGTAATTCGTATTTATCTAATAAACATACGATATTATGTCACAAACTGAGAACAGAATAGCGCACTATATCTTCGCGTGCTTATTATTTCTGCTAGTTCACCAGGTGTAATTGGGCTTCCGGTGCAATGAAGTGACGTCACATTAACCTTTTGCTGCCGATGTCATATAGCTATTTAGTGATTTGTGTGCGTTTTGGACATCATAATCAATTTATAGGTGTCATATGATAAATAGAATATGTAATTCGTGTTTCTCTCATATGATATTTATGAAACTAGTCACGAATTTTCAGTTTTCTCTCGCCGGAGGCTCGATAAAACTGAAAATTCTTAGACTCGTTTCATAAATATCATATGAGAGAAACACTCATTTCATATCCTCTATATCATACCACAACAAGGTGTCAGTAACAAACATGCATATAACAATATTTAAATATATATATAAATTTATAAAAGCAAGTACACATTTGAAAACCATCGAAGTTGTGATGCTTAATAATCAGATTGTTGGATCTTATAAGAAACAATGATGCACCACTCGAAAATCGTCGTTGCCCCTAGCGACTCTACCGAATAGATGATGCGGTGCACACCAAACCGTCATAGGACAACCAGCACTGGAGACATTGTTAGTATAATATACTTACAAACTCAAAACCTACATACGTTCTTCGGTGGAATTATAACAAACAAAAATGAGTTGTAGGAGAGGGCTGACAGCCCTTTCAAATCTTCCCGGTATCATCCCAACTCCAAACCAGGAAACCAGGACGTTGTTAGTATTTTTAGAATATAAGTTTAAATTAATCGGAATTCTAACCAACGAGTCACTACTGGCAACTGTGATGTTCAAGTGCTGTATCATTGTTTATGTTTATCTTAAATGTTCAATTAATTTTCGAATGCCCAGATCAAATTATACACAACATATTCCATAGTATATACCATTTGGAAGAGGACCAAACCATATATATTCTACCATAATACGGAACATCTGGGGCGTACGAGTGTCCACCAAGACAGTGATAAGAGATTATCAGATTCACACTAAGACTACCCCAGCGATCTACCCCAGAATGTATCATAATTCAGAACTAAGAGATAGAGATATTCCCCTTCCATTGACAATAATTAACTGGCAGTATAGACCAGATCGAAATTAAGCACAGAGCACACGTCGGTACGTTGACAAAAACAACATGTTCAAAGTTTATTCGACAGTATAAGTTGTAATACAATGTTTTGGAGCTTCCTCTTTCAAATGGTACATAATATGGAATATTCTGTATAGAGTGTGATCTGGTGATTCGAAAATTAAGTGGGTCTCTAAGGTCTCAAAGAGCTGCGTTGCAACACCCAAATTATCCCACCAATAAGCAAATCTTAAAGGAATATTAGTATCTTTCAATATATCAATAATACATATTTAGAATGTCCATTTTGCTCATATAATCTAATATTCGGCCGCGGCTAAACTTATTTTTATAACGATAAAAAAAACCGAAGTTAGCCGAATATTTTGTGTTGTAGACGATGTCACGTGATCGGCACGATCATATTATTGCCACATGATCGATCACGTGGTGACCCATTGACAACGCACAGATACGCAACGATGGCACAATATAAAGGTCGCACGCACAAAGCGATCATGAAGTCAATCGCGGTTTCTGAAGTTTGCCGCGTGATGGAGAGAACACTGCGAATGCGACAACAAATACGTCGCAGTTCTCATAATAAAATGTCCTTAGCGTGTTATCATATGTATCGCGATGTGTTATATTATAAAGTCATGGCCGTATTTTACGTAGGACCTAACTGGATGTTCTCGTAAAAGAAATCACAGATGAAGACTTTGGAAAATTATTAAGTATATTCTACCATGATGTATGAATAAATTATGGTATAGTATTTTGGTTTTACGCGCAGTTATCTACATGTACATGCATAAACATGTGCTCGTGTGTCATGTCTTTTGGTGACCGGAATATTCAAAGTTATATTATAAAGTTATTATACAATGTTGTGTACAGTATGTGTTTCTCTCGTACGAGTCCAGGTTGTGGTGAAAAGTCATATTGAACGAGACACACAGCATTGTATAATGACATTTTTATTGTCATCCAAATTTTAGGAATAAAACTTTTGTGGTTATTTTTGGTATTTGTCAGCACTTAATTCTCTATAAAATCCTGTATTTGATCATCAGAAAGCATGATTTGGAACAGTAAACACGGAAACAAAAACAAACTCAAAGAGGAAGTGAAACGTCTTCCACCAGTGTTGCGCATACATCACAATTTCCCCGATTCATTTCGCAATAGAGTTAATTCGTGACGTCACAGAGTCCCGATAAAAAAAAAGTCATATTGCTCACTTGGGAGTTCAATATGACTTTTTCTCGGATTATATGAGATGATAGCATTTAATGAATCTGCCATATTGCGAGTGTTTTTACTTTATTATATTGATAAGTTATTGTTATTATCGCTCCTTTGGATAGAGAGAGGGAGAAAGGCAGAGAGGGAGATGGAGCTAGGAAACACTCATTTTATATGTCCGAAGATGGTGCCCCTTTTTCTAAAACTTATGTTGCATACTGTCGTTACTAACATGTCAGATGAATACACCCATATTGTTAAATCGAAAGGTCCTATGTGTATTTTTAAATTAGAGCTTGTTTCCACTTTGAATAGAGGTTTATGATGATAAAAAATTGTCGCGACAATATACGAGTCTTTAACCCCCACCCCCTTTATATTCGTTCTATTTCAAATTCTGTCTGTTCTCCAGTTTTTTGAACAGTTGAACATTCACCTGGTTGGACACCACTGTCCTGTCACGACTTTATTCACCAACTGGGTTTATTTTATAAACCGGGTAGTTTACTGGGTGGCCACTGAACGCACAAGGAACATTCGCTATAGCATTCTCGACACACACACTATCGTCATATTCTTAACCATATCTCACGGCTAAATCGCGAAGACACACTGGATAAAATCCGCAAATAGAGGAAAGGACCGAATCTTTTTGCTGAATGAGTGTTGAAAATATCATTTTGGTGGTGGATACTTCCCGTCTGTTTGTGTTCAAGAATATGGACGTTAGTACACAAAAACTTTCAAATACTTGAAATTGACCAATCATTGTACTACAAGTATATTACTACTATACTACTACACGCCAAGGCGATCCACCGCATAGCCAACCCGATCGACGACCACAGACAGCTTCGTCCTGATTCTCGGCCAGTATAGACTACCTTGACTATATATAAACCTACTTGTGAATAAGAACCCAGACATGCACAGCTCAGATGATGGAGGAGTCAGCGTCAACACACTATCTATTTCCCAACCAAGCAGTAATTTTTTCCATCCGCGCAATGAAGAATATAATCGGATATCAGAAGTTGCGCACAACCCTTTACCAAAATAAATCATGCACTGTGTATTTTGTTTAACAATTTAACCCTTCCATGGCGGGAGCTGCGCTGATGTAACATTACATATCTCGTGTCATTGCATTCTCTCGTATAGAAGGGAATGTACTGGCTTACAAAGTCAAGGTAAATATTGTTAGGCCAATGTATTCTCTTATATGCGAGAATCCCTCGCAATTATAAGAGAATGCATTGGCACATGGTTTTCATATAATTTCAAAAAGCTCCAGTCATGTAAGTGGGTTAACAAAATAAACCCCATACTGCAATTTTTTTAAACAATTTATCTGTATTCCTCATTTGATAGTAGTATTTACATCGGCAGACTACAGACATGCATCGAATCCAGCAGGACTGACGTCTATACATTCTGAAATAGAGTAAAACGAACAGTATAACCATTTATTCCCTGGAATAGTGTGCTTTAGCGAAGTATGTCGTCAGTACACACCATTAATACCTTCAAAGAAATATAATTACAATTGGGAGATAGTGCATCCACCGAAGGTCCATGCACGTGATCTTAACGGTACTCAACCCGATCAGACGGTCCCCCATATCTCCAAGATACAATAACAACATTTCTTCAAAATACGCTTTAGTTATCAGAATCGATTAATTGCAACAAAACAGTACTAATCGCTGTCAACTATAGTATCAAATTTCCCAAATACGTGTTATTTATCAACATTTTGTTCAACGAAATATGGCCGTATTATCACTTGAGTATCACAGAAGTTGGCCGTATCACCACTTGATTTTAGAGTTATCATATTCATCCGCAATTTTGTCCGAGACCGTCCGTTTGACGTGGTTTTTTCTGGGCCACAAATAATTGCACTTCTCAAGAAATAACTTCAAAAATATATATCTGATCACTCTGAGCTTTGATGAGTGGGTTTCTCGAATCAAATATTGTTTACCCCCAAAGCCAAATAAATATTAATTTAGGAGCGTTAATTCGGATAATGTATCTTTAAATTTCCGATGTTTCAGAAAGCGGTTGTGCTGTTGATAAAGGTTGTTATACATCATAGTTATAATCATGGTCAACCAATATCATAGCTTAACCCTTTCATGGCGGGAGCTAGCTGCACTGGTGAAGCTTTAAAGATCCTGTACCACTGCATTATCTTATATATGCGAGTCTCCCATAGTCTCCCATAGTCTCCCATAGTCTCGCATATATAAGACAATGCACTGGATTACAACGTCAAGGTAAATATTGATAGGCCAATATATGCTCTTAGATATGTGAGGGTCCATATGGGACACTTGCATATATAAGAGAATGCATTGGTACAGGGTTTTCGCAGGAAGTTCCGTTCGTGGAAGGCCCCACCAACATAATTTCATTATGGGGAAACATGGCAAGCGGTGATATAATAGTACATCATAACTCAAAATCATTCTATAACACCTCAACATCAGCAGAAGCCACTGTTGTTCTGTAGCTGGTGTTCATTCCTTGGGGAATTTTAATACTTTTATATTCACAAATAACTCCAGCTGGATGAGAGATAAATTTTCTGACGCAGTCAGTATATACAAAACAGTTCAAACGGCTAGATTCTGGAACATGATTGTACATCGGGCTTTTCGGATATAGTTGACTCCAGTCATAAATTCGTTTTTATTATAATTACCATGTTGTTTGCATCGTTCATAGAGCACGAGAGTGTATTTTGCACTAATCCGTTGCTCAAATTCTTTCAGTTGTTGCATATGTTTTGTTGAGTATAAAAGGAGATAGTCCCATAAATGGTTGGATTTAGTATGACCTGGTATTTACTTTAACAGGCATAGAAAACACTTGGAGTAAATCGCTTGAAATGACAGAAAACTATTACTGAATATAAATTCATTTTATATTGATGATATCAATTCTTGGTTGTAACTGGGTAATTTGACCACAATACTCATTCATTTCGAACCGACTGATTAATGCATCTTCTACTGTGAAAAAGAAAAGAAAAAAGAATATCATTCGCAGAAACAATTTAGCGACAAAATAACTTAAACTCATTAACCCTTTGAGTGCCAGGTCCGATTTTTGTATCAACCCATATACCCTGTGCCAATGCATTCTCTTATATATGCGAGTCGACCATAGGTCGCCTCGCATATATAAGAGAATGCATTGGCCTAACAATTTTTCATCATTTGTTATTATTTTTTACAATTTTTTACAATTTTAATAATTTTTTAACAATCTAAAAACAAAAAACAAAATTTATATTTTTTAGGGTCGATTTTACAGACCGTAAATTAGGGCCGATGAGATCGGCCCCTGGCACTGAAAGGGTTAACATAAAAAAAATCGATAGATAAAATTGACGCTAAATCACTATTACATTACCACTAACACTTTAGCATATGGCGGGGGAGTTTATCATGCTTAGACGTGTATTCTATCCATATAATGTAGTTATATTGGAGATACCATTCAGTAATACAATGGTTGACTTACTGGTTCCACAACAGCCGCAATGGAATAGATGAAGCAGTCATACATGTGATGGAACTCCCATTTGCCACCCGGCACCGTATCCCAGAACCACCCGTACTTCCAGTCTTTCCCTTCCGGGTATGTATTCTTGTCACACGCGTCTCTCCTTAAGACTCCGCCTTCGTAGTCTGGGTCTACCACAATGAGATAGCCAGGTTCCACGACTATCTGTTCATCTTCTGCAAGCTTATGAAAGTACGTCCTGTCTGCGTTCACGTTGTCGAAGACAGTGGTTCCTACTAGCTCCGCCCTGGAATGCAATTGCTGTGTATGATTTGGTTCGTTATATTAGTGTGATATTTTGTTCGTTGTATTAGTCTGATTTTGTTAGTTATATTAGAGTGATTTGGTTCGTAATATTAGAGCGATTTGGTTCGTAATATTAGTGCGATTTGGTTCGTTCTATTAGTGTGATTTGGTTCGTTCTATTAGTGTGACTTGGTTCGCCATATTAGTGCGATTTGGTTAGTTGTATTAGTGTGATTTGGTTCGTTATATTAGTGTGATTTGGTTCGTTGTATTGGTGTAATTTGGTTCGTTATATTAGTCTGATTCTGTTCGTTATATTAGTGTGATTTGGTTCGTTGTATTAGTGTGATTTGGTTCGTTATATTAGTGTGATTTGGTTCGTTGTATTAGTGTGATTTGGTTCGTTATATTAGTGTTATTTGGTTCGTTGTATTAGTGTGATTTGGTTCATTGTATTAGTGTGAATTGGTTCGTTATATTAGTGTGATTTTGGTTCGTTGTATTAGTGTGATTTGGTTCGTTGTATTAGTGTGATTTGGTTCGTTATATTAGTGTGATTTGGTTCGTTATATTAGAGTGATTTGGTTCGTTCTATTAGTGTGTGATTTGGTTCGTTATATTAGTGTTATTTGGTTCGTTGTATTAGTGTTATTTGGTTCGTTGTATTAGTGTGATTTGGTTCATTGTATTAGTGTGATTTGGTTCGTTGTATTAGTGTTATTTGGTTCGTTGTATTAGTGTGATTTGGTTAAAATTTAGTTACTCGGGGAACCAAAACTAGTTCCAAGGTTTGTCCAGTAGTGGAACCAAACGAAGAACCAAACACATATGTTTTGGTTCTTCGCGAGTAACAAAAATGAAGAACCAAACGTGTTTTTGTTACTCGATGAACCAAATTAACCCTTTCAGTGCCAGGGGCCGATCTCTTTTTTTTCTTCTTTTTTTTAGATGTTTTTGGGTTGATTTTTTTTTGGGTATGCTTAAGCATGGTACAGCGAATTTAAAAACAAACTGGATAAAACCTTAGGGGCATGTTATAACTCAAAACTGTCACCAAGTATTCATAGTAATAATGTTGATGCCCATGAAAAACGTAAGATTCCATGGCACTAAACCTACAAAATAAGTCTGTTAAAGAATATAAGAAAAAATTATTAAAATTGTAAAAAATTGTAAAAAATAATAACAAATGATGAAAAATTATTAGGCCAATGCATTCTCCTATGGTCGACTCGCATATATAAGAGAATGCATTGGCACAGGGTATATGGGTTGATACAAAAATCGGACCTGGCACTGAAAGGGTTAAAGAACCAAATTAAGTACACAACAGACATTCTGGTTCCACATGGAACCAAACTTGTTTAATTTTTTTGTCCTGTGGGGAGAACCAATGTGACCTGCTTTGATTCTCTTGATTCCCCAGATAGAACCATTTTGCTCATTAAATGACTACTTGGAAACAATGATGAGTGCTTAGTGCATTACTGTAGGTCGTGTTCACACAAACCTGGAATGCGGTGTGCTGGAAACAAAGCAGTGTGGAACCAACTGTTTAGTTCTATGTTGGTATTTGTTTCTCCGGGGAATCAAATTTGGAGCAATTTTCTTAGTGTGTAGGCCAATCAGGACAGTTTTCTTTCAAATATAAGTTTGTGAACAGTCATGATTTTCGGTGATTGAACATTGATGATTCGCAGCATTACAAGATCGGAGCGGATCCGCCTCACGAAGATACCACACATTCACGCAACGCTGGTATACATAAATACACACCAGTCTCAAGTAATGTCCCGTGATATGGAACTGTTTTATATATTTTAATGTACATAAATTATGTTATTCATTTTTGTAAGTTCAGCCTCGTCCGCTCATATATCAAAACAGCCATGAAAGTAGTTTTCGGTATGTTCTCGGTATCACTGTCGGTTCTGGAAACACAATCATTAAAATTGAAGCAGTAATTTCCGGCAGTATTTAAATCTAGTGCCGACCGAGACTTATGTGAATGCAGGACGGTGTGCGTTTATGTATAAAACGTTACGACAGAGACACCATCAGCTAAAC
Source organism: Siphonodentalium dalli (assembly GCA_032622095.1). Taxonomy (NCBI): domain Eukaryota; kingdom Metazoa; phylum Mollusca; class Scaphopoda; order Gadilida; family Siphonodentaliidae; genus Siphonodentalium; species Siphonodentalium dalli. The sequence goes on from CP136068.1 coordinate 51,151,844, forward strand.
ATATTTCTATCTACCAAAATAATATGCTGACGTGATTGGAGGACAAGTGCTAGCCACTTAGATGGACCTCCTCTCCCGAAGACAACAACGCTAAATACAACTTTACAATAGCCGCATGGTAACAGTGCATATATACATACACAAGAGAGTATACAACACATGTGTTGTGTTAATGCTAGTTCCCCCTTCTAACCCAAGTCTGTTATCAGTTTTTATTTTCTCCAAACTCAGATATGTTAAATGTTAATACTTACCACATTGACCCGTTGGCAGCCGGAGTTTGGACCTTGATGATTCGTAGCATGAGTGGGCCGGATGCGTCCGTGTGGAATTGCCACTCGATGAGCTTCCCGCTCGTCTTGATTCGCATGTCGTCGTTAAAACCCGTAGCTCCCCACCACTCCCACCCTAATTCCGCCCGTGATTTCGTTATATCTACCTCATTGTTTCTCTGCGGTAATCCTTGTTGTGCTGTTGATGGGAATGGCCTTATGGTATAAATATAAATAGATGGAGATTGCTCTGACACTCTAATTTTCATAAAATAATTAATGTAAACTATCAACAACTTAGCCCTTCCATGACTGGAGCTTCCTGAAATTTTGCGAAAACCCTGTGTCAATGCATTCTCTTATATCTACAGGTCTCCTGTAGGGAGCCTCGCATATATAAGAGAATGCATTGGCCTAACAATATTTACCTTGACATTGTAAGCAAGTGCATTCTCTTATATATGCGAGTTTCCCAATATTTTGTTATATTCGCATATATAAGAGATTTCACTGGCACAGGGTCTATAATGCACCAGCGCGACTCCCGTCATTTCCGAATAAAATTTCAGACTCAATGCTTGGAATATTTCAGACCATAGAGGGGGTGTTTGAAGGCAGTCTGTTAACCATTTTTATACTAAATGGTTTAACCCACTCAGTTCTAAAAGTATACATTCAAATTGTCTATTATTTGGAGCGGTATTCGGAAACATAAGAAGACGACATATACGCGAATATATAATGCAATTGCAGAACGATGGCTATTCGTTGGTGGGAAATGTTCAGATAATAAGTTCAACAAACGGCAAATTTGTTGCACTTATTGTCTGAACATTTACTAAGGGTGTTTAGTTAAACCATGGCGATTTAATTTATCGGTATGAGCAAAACAACAGTGTGACAAAAAGATAACTCAAGAGCAGAATGAATCATATTCATTGGTGAGAAATGTTCAGATAATAAGATGGTTTTTTTGAACTTATTATCTGAACATTTCCTAAGGGAACTACTCATCAGTGATTATTTAGTGATTATTTAGTATAAAATGGTTAACAGTTCAGTTAATAATCCAATGGAGCCAGGCTATAATTCTGAAAACGTTGAGCTAAATAATTACAGGAGGTCTACGCCACGTAGTGGAAGTTTGATCAAGTTCATGTTCATAGGTGCAGATCCAAAAAGCACATCTAACATCGTCCTTCGCGCGGTGGGATGCATTATAATATAAATTCTGATGTTGACGCCGCCACATCGCAAAGTTCATGACACAATGACAACCAAGTCCGAGTTTAGTGTGCCTATCATGTGAAGAATGAGGTCCCCAGATGGTGAATTTAGTGACGCTATTCTGCATAGCGGGCTAGGATCACCAAACTCACCATCTGGGGACCTCATTTTGCATGGCGTTATCTGCTATAGTAGACATATAGACTCATATTGAGGTTCCAAAATGGTAAATATTTTTGATGTACACCCATTGGGAACCTCGATTATGCAATGTGTCGTCTGCCAATTTTGGGATTTAGGGAAACTTAACTAAAAGAGATGATGTTGAGACCTAAGCAGAATGAGGTCCCCAGAGGGTGAATTTAGTGATGATAGCCCGCTACGTTCTGGTTGCATTCTCTGACAACATAGATTCGCATATCGCTAATCTTATAAGAATAGGAAACAGTCTTACGTTCACACCCGGGAAGTTGACCCGTGAATGATCCGTCTTGAAGACAGCCTAATGTCAGACTTCCCGACATGAAAATATAATCTGGTGCGCATGCATACACCAGATACTCTCCTGTCTGTATCTGACTATATACATCTGTCGTCTGCAGAACGGCATTAGTTGGCGTTTCTGGTACATTACAAGCTGAAAGCAAATACTCAGACAATCGATGGCATCAGGGCATTGGTTTCGTCGAACAACGGTTCTCAAGACATTATTCACCGGTGGAGAGAACACTAATCTCCACGAGCAGAGAAGGTAGCTCGAATAACTAAGAAAGTGTTTCATTTCGAGGTATGCTGTCCATATACATGTATATAAAGCAATCCGTTTTCAGATTCTGAGTTAAATTTAGTGGAGGTTAGTACCCGTTAAACTTGATGCATGTGTGTAGATATGTTAATTTGTTTACTGTTAAATTAAGTCGCGTATCTACTTTATATTATTGTATGTATTCATTTTTTTTTCATTTTTTTTTTAAACCAGTAATTACTTTCCAGTATATTGCGTTATGCTCACGTGTGTAAGTAAATTTAATTTATATTTCCATGCAACATTTAAAACAAGAGCCAGAGTAGAACATGATGTGAACATCATGCGTTGTAGTAAGCAGTCTTTTTAGAGACACAGTGGAGAATGCAGGTAACATGCAGCAAGCATACAACAAACAATGGACAGACATTATGAGATATGATGGTAATTTCATTTAGTAAAAGAACAGTTAACTAAAAACGATGAATCATGATGATATGATACACATATATACGGGAGAACAAATAGTTAGATTGGTGGCTAAATTTTCATTGTTTATTTTGACAATTTTGGATATCTTAAAATGACAAATTTATCTTAATGTTATAGTTGTAAGCACTGGTACACCATTGAAGTACAAAGACATTGCGATCCTATATAGCAACACCTCACAAATAGTATCTCTGTTATATCGATCAAGTGTTGAGGTCAATTGTTCAACTTCTATCTCTCGAGTCGAGATAAAAATCTGACAAAGATCTGACACGTTTGTCACTCTATTAATATCAACAGTATTGACATTGAATGGCCCAGAATGCATTCCTATTATTGTAACAGGGTGTCTTGGAGATGCCACTTAAGTATCTGGGGACCTCATTTTTCCTTATCCATCATACATGCTAGAAAAAAGATCATAGCTGATAATTTTGATCCTCAAACAAATACGTTTGTGTCAAAATTATGACTAATGTTTACATATATTCTCCACCAAGCGATGCCCAATAAAATCACTACAAAAAACACCCACAGTAGATACCAACTCCTCTATGTAATAGAATACATGTGGATAATTGGAGATTATTCAAGATTACTCCCATTCGGTGGGGGAATAGTCCATACCACTCAACGGGATAAGCTGCAACTGACCTTGCCCAGTCACCCAAGCAACCATACTTACAGCATTGTGACACAAAAGTGACTAACCGAGTTGCAAACTGCCATCAGCCAGTAAAGAAATTTTCCAATCAACATCCCCTAATTCTATGATTTGATACATAGGGGGACATAATAAGAAATAACTTGGGTTACCAACCCATGCTTCAAAACAGAGTTGATTCCCCTAGATACGCTATGATTGACCACTGCCAGCATTTGTATTTTCTTAATGAACTATAACACTTTTATTGAAGTGTTTTGTCAGTTACAATTCATTCTGTCTTGATATAGACTATTTTCAAATGAATATGGACAGTTCAGTTTCTCAGAATAATGCAGAATGAATAGTATCCTTCAAAAGTCTCAAATAAAATAATGAGTGATTTCCTCTCATGCCGCGTATGTGCTGGCAGTGGTAAGTCCTGTGTAGATGGGACTGATCTCAGCATAGAGCTTGGAACTAACCAAATTGCTAGGAATTCATTATTGAAAATGTTTAACAGTTGAAATTTTAATTTCCTAAATTTATCTTTTTTAAATTGGGGTGAACAAAAATATTTGAAACTTTTTTTACTGTTATAAGAGATATATTAGTCAGTTGGAAATGTATCAACTATATAATGGGTATTGTGAGACAGTTGTGATGTTATTATATTGGGAAATGTTTTAATTATATATTACAAGAGGAATCGAACATTTAATTTTTAATATATATTTAAATAAAAAAGAAGAAAATAGATTGTCTGAATCTCTTTAGTTATAATAGCATTTGATAAATTAATGGTTTTCGTGAAAAAAATGGTCTGTTTGCATTCGTACATTTTTTTTTGCTGAAAATACATAAATTTAATTTTCCCATTTTCTGGTATATTTTTCTTGCTGTTGAAAAGTCTATATTTTATATAGCATTACTTATTACCTATTCCATAAATACAAAATTGTAAACAATTATTTCGACGTCTCCTGAATCTAGATCAAGGTCAATCATATACATAAATAGTCATTTGATCTTAATTTTATTCTATTTTGGCTATGCAGACCGGATTATAGTGCGGGGCCCTGTTTCATGAAGCAATGTCATAAGATTATCTTAAGATGGACTTAATCTAAGATCTAAGGTGGATCTTATGATGTAACTTTCCGTTTCAAGAACGCGTTTCACAAAACAAGATTAAGTCCTACTTAAGTAGTAAGTTAAGTTCCCGCTCATTTAGACTGGTTATCGACACTTTTCTACAGTCCGGAACAAAAGTATGAGGGCTTGTGCAATCTGTATGTACGGCATTGAGAGGTTATCGAGAAAGAGCCGAGTCCGAGTTGACATTATTGTGTGACAGGGATGCTGGATAGCGGCTGTGGTGGGGTGGGCGAATCAGCGCATGTATCTTACTGTCTATAGTCAGTGGCCTTATATTCTCATATGGATCTTATACTTGCATGGGTTCCACGATGTAAATTCGAACATGAGTACATCACAGGCTCTTAAAATGACGAGCTTTCCGTTTACTGGTGAGTGGCGGTGTCAGAAATAAGACAATATAATTATATGGACCGATGCATGACTGCGACCATGCATTTACGCCGAGTTAATCCACTGAGAGCAATGATCAGGCGGCGATTTTTTTATGTGAGCCGACATAACACGTGTATTATCGACCATCGCTCTCTACGTGTAGTAATAATCAAAATAAATCGGCGATGTCATCTGGACACACATAGGTCATTTTTTCGATTCAAAGGGAAATGAAAAATATTTGTTAGAGTAACTTTTTTTATGCAGATGATTTATGCGGCTGTCATGCCATGGATATATATATATATAACTACGTGTTCATCGGCACACTCGCATTAAGGGGTGTCATCGTTACGGGTGTATATATCATATTTACAATATGCTGTACAATGGTCATCCCACCCCTGCAAAAAAAACATGAGCAAAATTTGGAAAATCAAGACATATGGGCGTGGGCATAAACTCAATACCAATAATATTCTCTATAGAAAATTGTCACTTTTTCTAAAACATATTTTGATAAAGAGCGATTGTGTTACCTTTCCCATATGACATATCTGCTTTGTAAACAGCCGACGGAAATTTGGAAAGAGGAAAGAATCAATACATTAATTGATCTCATTTTACCCCATCTCCCCACACACATATGGAATAACATAGAGGAGATTGTGAGCTTTGAACTAGGCCATAATTCTTATCAAAAGTTTAATTCGTGGGTAATACAATTTTATAATATATATTATCTATAGGTCACATACACAGCTGATAATTGACTATATCCTACATTCGATGAGGCTCGGGGTGGCTAGTTGGTCTCTGTTGGGGGGGGGGTACATCGTGCAATTTCCAACTGCACCCGCCCCGTAATTGAACCGGGCCAAACTTCCATGTTCGCGAAATGCCATGTCCACCCCACCCGTTGGATTTAAACTTTCCAATTGGTATCTCAAATATTCCAACAGTTCGAAATTTCTAACCCAATGCCCCTAAAGCCGGTGATTTTCCAACTGATTGCCATATCGGTTGCTGCTGTTTGTCTAAAACGATACAGTCCTTTACTAGTTAGAAATTCAAACAATTGAAACCTATATATAGTGTACGATTAATGTTGTTGTCAGGCATGAAATTTCCAATTGCTAAACATTTTGACCAAAGTGTGTGTGTGGGGGGGGGGGGGGGGTAGACAACACACCAACCCCATTCGCCACGTCCCTGGTGATAAGCCTGTGCTCTGAATTGTTTTTACCAAACACACCCTATGGTTATACGGTTGGGGGGGTTGCCCTCTCCAAACTTTGGTTTTGGAAAGTTTGAGGTACCTGTTGGAATGCTTAAACCCAAAGAGAATTTGGTGTTGTTTAAGGGGGTGTAGTTGGACATTTCGAGGCGAACAGCCCCTCTCACTCTGTAGCCACGATCCTGTATACCAGACGACGAGTTGCCCACCCCAGACAATGTACATATATCTCCGTAATTGCAAAATAACATAGGCCGCCATATTTGTGATCGATATGCCACTTATCACGTGGGTCTTAACTTTAAGATTATCTTAAGACACCTCACACCAGTCTTAAAGTTAAGACCAAAGTTAAGACCATCTTAAGTTAAGACCTTGTTCGTGAAACGCACTTATGACTGAAGTTTGAACTTATGACAATCTTAAGTCCCAACTATGTCATAAGTTGCGTTCATGAAACAGGGCCCAGGCAGTTACACATTTATGCTGATAATGATATGTAAATATCAAGATAATGCGATTACATACATATTAATTACATTCAATTTATTCATATATTCTAATTTTATGTCCTGGTTAGTGGACAAGTCGGATGGTGAATGTTCCTCTTCCTATACTACTACCAGGTGTCGAACCACAAGTCAAGGTGACTAAACGTCCAACATTCAAATGAGACCCCTGCTATAATGCGTAATAATGCAGCGGAATAACAAGCAGCGAAGTTAATTAGTGGTCCAGTCTGAAGCTGCACATTAACTGAAAGACGACTTACGTGTTGGAGAACCACAGAAACCACAAGACTTAGGACACGCTTGGTGGGCAAAAGTATGGTATAGTGTGCACGCCTCAGGAACGTCCGTCATCCTTTTTTCACATGTGGTTATTTGATCTTCGCATATAGCGCGAGCTGTAATGAAACAAAGAGAAAATTGAACACAACTTTCTCCCTTTCTCACTCATTTGACTTTAAACCAGTGTAGGTGAGATAATGAAACAATAAATTACAATTCAGGGTTTTGCTACGAGAACTCGGACTGTAATTGCCCAAGGTAAATTGCTTGGGGTGCACATCGGGAAACTTTCTCTGCTTGATTCCCTCTGCAGACCTATCAAAACAAGACATCCAAACAACCGTGATTATGTCCACACTCTTAAATATAACAAGCCATATAGTTACCCTAGAGTGCATATAAGCCACGGAGTGTCTATATTGTGGTGCATTCCTATAGTGTCAAGAATATTGATATCATCAGAACCAACTCGATGGGAATTGTACCAGATGCATGTACTATTCTGTTATGTTTTAGGAACTTTGGTATAGTATCAACTTAGTGACCCAAGCAAATTGGGTGCGGCGATCACGTGGGTCGATCACGTGGGGCACGCTAAATTTTCACTATGCAAATTAAAAAAAACATGGCGGCATCGGATCGTCTTCCGAATCCAATTGAAATTTGGTCATATGAGAATGTGGTAGAATGGCTTGGGAACACCGGGTTGTCAGCCATGTCTGGCAATATAAAGGTTGTATAGATTAATAATGTTAACATTAATTACACACAAATTCGGAAATTGTGTCGATTATTTCAGACAACGTAGGGCTACATCGAAATTTACAAACAAGACTCAGAACAGAGGTTCCATGACAGGTACAATGGGGTACCTGACCAGATACTCCATAGTACTTGGACAGTTATTCCACACAGTACCTGGATATTTGGTACCCAGAGTACCCAGACGAGTACAAGAAAACACATATTGTACACAACATTGTATAATGACATTTTTTATTATGCAGCTGTATGTTATATAAATTTTGGGAATACAATTATTGTATAATTAGAGGATGTACATGTATGCTTCCCAGTGGCGACCGGGTTGGTGTCCGACGATTCAACAGTGGGAAAATCATAGCACCCAGTTGGAAATTTCAGTACAATTTGACATTTCCGACTTTCATATTTCGTGACATCACCGAATTCCGATAACTTTTATAAAAGTCATACTGGACTCGATTGAGTTCAATATGACTTTCGAGAGTCCAATATGACTTTTTCCAGGTTATCATTTGACGGCTTTTGCCCAATCAGAAATAGTGTTAAGGGGTGGATAATAACACCAGCTATAATAAGACGTCTGTTGAAGGACATTATATTTCACACTTCAGTTATAAATTCAGTTATGGATTGTTACCCTTTTGAGTGCCAGGTCCGAGTTTTGTATCAACCCATTTACCCTGTGCCAATGCATTCTCTTATATATGCGAGTCGACCATAGGTCGCCTCGCATATATAAGAGAATGCATTGGCCTAACAATTATTCATCATTTGTTATTATTTTTTACAATTTTTTACAATTTTAATAAAAAAATTTAAATCTAAAAAAAAAACAAAAGAAATTATTTTTTTATTTTTTTTAAGGCCGATTTTACAGACCGTAAATTAGGGCCGATGAGATCGGCCCCTGGCACTGAAAGGGTTAATAAACAAACCTGTAGGGATTGGCTTCTTGCAAATGAAAGGTAACTCTGTCCACCACGTACAGTAGTACTCGTATTCGTCAGACCATTGGAAGTTGAGGTCTTTTGCTCCCATCTTGACGCAGTGATCTCCTGACCCCCACGAGTCTGGTTCTCCTGAAAGCCACGTGTTGATAGCCTCAAACTCTGTTCCGTCTGCCCACAGCAATTGTCCCAAGACATCCTTTGTTATTGTGCCAACCCACAGCTGATAATTAGGATCACTGTAATACGAAAGTCTCAGTTTTTTTTGTAAAGCGACATTAAGGAATCAACATTTTCATCGAGTACTGTAAATCGTCGAAAAATCAAATATTCTATCGTCATTCCGGTCTTTGTGATGTATGTCACATAGTTTTGAGTTTTAGTTGTGTAAGAAAGACTTCATAAAGACATAATTTCACCAGGAAATCACTCCACTACACGTAAAATCCACCGACCTCCTGTAACCAATTTCCGATTCTGAATATTTAGAACGCGGGTGTCCGGTCGATAATTGTCTGTGTTGTGTGGTAACTTGAAAATCCGTTTTGGTTGCGGGGACGATCGGAATTTTTTACGACATTTTCACAGTGAAACTTAGCGTCGCACTTCAAGCACCGACATACATACTGTGCGAGGAATTTTATTTTTAATTCTTAATAAACTACCACAATAGAGCAAATTATTTTTCGATTTACTATTTTATCACTGATAATTTTTACTATTTTGGTAGTTGATTAAGAATTTAAACTTAGTCATAAGTGATGATAAGTTATGTATATTCATATGGATCGACTCAATGGCGTCTATTCGGAGGCAGCTAGTGTAAACACATTTATTCCAATCATAATAACATATATACATTTGACAAAAGTTTTGACAATAAAATAGAAAATATAGTTGATCGATTGATGTGAAAGGGGGTTAAACAACAATCCCAAGGGCTTTTGTTAAGTTTGCTCCCCTTTTGGTTCGCGCCCACTCTTAATTAAGTGTAGAGGGGGGGTCGGACGGGAAGGAATGGAAATATAATAATAATATAGTATTGATGATGTCATGAGAGGCAGGGGAGAGAGAGAAGAGAGGGAGATATCGAGAGAAAAGAAAGAGGGAGAGAGAGAGAGATATGGAGAGAGAGAGAAGAGAGAAAGAGAGAGAGAGTGAGCCTGTCTAGGTAAAGTGAGGATGTGATTCAGTTGGAGCTGATTGGTTACAATGCTGTACATATAATACTGTTTATGTCATTTATGTAAATGCATGTATTTATTGAGGTGGGAACATATTGATTATGAGATTGTCATTAATGGGGTGTCACAGTTTGTCTCAATGCACAAATCGGATCTATTTTAGTAGAAGAACTATTCTTTTCTATATATAGATTCTCCCATTTAGTTATGTATATTCATTTGGAGATATCTTCAGGTAATAAAAGCAAACAGCAGACAGACGAAGAGCTAATACAAGTGCAGAATGATTCAAATGCATTGTTGGGAAATGTTCAAAACATTTCCTAAGGAAACTACTTGTCAATGAGTATTTAGTACAAAAAAGTTTAATCTCGTATTTTACTGCATTGCACTATCGTCCATGTTCATGAATACATCTATATACAACTAATAAAATAGTTATTAATCAAAGAAACGTTTAGATACTGCGAAATTCTTCTGAACAAAACACTACAATAAAAACTGTATAGCCATCTCTATTGCAAGGAAGATATGTTTGTATTACGCGTAAACGTACCATATGTTATTGAATGTTTATGCGTAAGGTTTGACTTTATTCAATATAAATCTATCAATAACATCTCACCTGATTTCACCCATAAATTCCATCTCTTCCATCGATGTTGGGCGAACCAGTGTCGCCTGCTGATCAACACAAGCTTGTTTGGCGTCAGTCAATAGTTCGCCATTAGAATGATAATTGTAACATGCAGAGTTGAACAGCTTCCAGCCATCTGGGCATCCTTAATCAAGAAATACAAACAAGATGAGGGAATGCAGATAAATGGAATTAAATTAATGTAGCTAAATCATAATGGTACCCTCTCTAAACAGGAATGTTATTAACACCAAACACCAAGTTAGAGTTACTTTGTGCCACCAATGGCCACCATGTATTGTAATATAGGAAACCTAACCTAAGCATATTCGCGGGGGTTCCGAATGATTTCGTTGGAATTCCATCGGGATTTCAGTCTAGGTGTGAATCCCAACCGGGATTTCTTTATTCTGCCGGGTATCTACTGGGATAACGTCGGGATCCCAGTCAGAAATTTTCTCTGGATATCGCGCTGTTTCAAGTGCTACCGAATTACTTATCCCGATTATCTCCCGTATATGCCGATCGATATACTGCAGTGTATCCAATCTGAGTAGTTATCCGGTATATACCGATCGATATACTGCAGTGTATCCAATCTGAGTAGTTATCCGGTATATACCGATCGATATACTGCAGTGTATCCAATCTGAGTAGTTATCCGGTATATACCGATCGATATACTGCAGTGTATCCTATCTGAGAAGTTTACATCACATGAAAATATTGAACTTCATATTCTTTACGTTTCGAGTTTTAGTCTATGCATAACAAGCTATATAATAAGTATCTTTCCCATCTATTTTCCTGTCGGGTGTATCACCGTGACGCTAAATTGGATTTTAGATTTATAGTCCGTATCAGACACATTGTATCAAAACCAATGAAATATTAAGCAATGTGCAGTATTTGCTGTGATGATATTTTCGCACAATACCAGAATTGATATTAGAGTCTTTGGATCTCAAAGTCAAAAACAATCTGAACATGGTACTCACATCCAGAAACATATCTCACTGTACTGACCACATTCTGTTGGTTAAATTTCCACTAACAAAACACATACTCTTAACCACATTCTATTTGTTAAAGTTTGGTGGAACTTTATATCAAAATTTGCTGCTTACACGCATCTGCATTTCCATGTCATTGGGGAATCATTGCGGTTTATTTACAGACGAAAGTCGGTCCAGAACGGAGGAGTATTTGCGTACTTCGGTCGCTTTGTTTTCTGAAATTATTCGATCGTCGTGACATTCTCGGTGATAATAAGTGAAGCTACATTCTTTCAGTGGACCAAGTGCTTGGGTATTTATTATCAGTTTGGTTCTCTGAAATAAGTACATAATATGTCTTTAAATATACTGGATATGAACTTAGCTACTTACCTCCACAGACATAGCCCACTGTTGACCATGTATTGTCGGTTAAACACACCGATTTCATGGTCTGGTCCGTATTTGAGCATGCAAATGTGACCGCGTCTCCCACACTGTACGTGGATTGAGCTTGGCCAACAAGAGTACTGTCAGCTGGTACTTCAGGAACCGAACACGAAATCGCATTGACTACAATACATAATAGTGACAAAATATCAGATGATTCACCCTAATATAATTTGATGATCAATCATGTCATTCAAGATGAACAATCAATGTATAACTCTGCTAAACTTCTGAAAATGGGTATGAAAATGAGTACGATGATGCAGTCACTCACAGATGTTCAATGGCACTACTCTGTATTCAAAAACACGGTTTAGTAAAGTTCACTCGCTTAATATAAGGCATGTAGTCGTGTGCATGTCATTGCCATGTTTAGACAGGCAGGTATATGTTTCCATATTAAATTAGGCTCGATACTTCATTCATTTACTCCTTTAGAATATTCTACTCAATGTTTTTTCACATTCAGATACAATTCCTCTGTGGTGTGTATACAGCAGTTTAACCCTTTTTATACCAATTACCGATTGACGGATAGTTGATAGTTACTAGTTAGGAATTGTTCAGATAATATTGTTGTTTGTTGAACTTATTATCTGGATAGTTCCCACCAAAGAATATGAATCTGTCTCCACTTGTATTAGCTTTTCGTGTGCTGTCGAGCCTGTCGTCTGCTCTTATTACCGGAACATCCCTCGAAATTTAAAATGTACTATGCCCATATATAATGTTATAACTGGGTGGCAGAACACAGTTAGTATTGAGTGGTGGTCCCGTGATTGGTGCGCTTGTCAAGTAGCGTCACGGAATGACGATGGCGGCTTTATAATCCTATTGTATGCCATTGAACGTCAAAGGCTGCGTTGGTAACCTTCAGCAAGCTGCATCCTACTACAGCTGTCGCGGGGTGTCGCCTGCTGATGGGTGGATAGTATTAGTACATGTATGATCATTCTGAAATGTCCAGTAGCTGCACGGACCCCCCCCCCCCCCCCCACAAGCGTGAATGGGTAATAAATGGGGTTCGCACATTGAAGTAGTTTACGGTGGAACGCGTCCAATAAAGTACACAAATCAGCATAGATTCTGCTGTGAATCTCTAGGGCACAGGTATTAACTTTATTTATAAATTGTATTATCATTATCATGGAGTTTCTACATCAAAACATAACAAAGTTCCCAGGTATTAAACTGGCTGACTATGATCTCTGTTGGTCTCGCCCATACACAACAGACAGTCATGACATGAATCACGATCTAATAGGATCATTATTGTCATTATTGAATGTTTAGTTTCACACGAAACCAAAATGTGTTCTGTCTTGAAAACGCAATCCATGTTGATTATTATAAAAACCAACTAGTTTTCGATCAGAACCAGTTGAGGGTTATTGATCAGAACCACTTTGGTCACATATCTATGACAACAAGCCATATCTGGTTTTGAACACTCCTTCCAGTTGTTAGGATAGCGCACATTCTTCGGCATTATTCAGTCCAGTATATTCGTACGGAAGTTTCTTTTAACGAAATGAAGAATCCTAAGTGAATATAACATCTATATTTTAATTTTATTTGTAACAAAAATGTAAACAAGGAAAGAAAAGCAATAGACGTTTTCTCACAGTATAAATGTGTATACATAAATTGCGAGTGCGTATACATATCGATACTAATTTCTTATGACAGCGAGCATCAAAATGAGATCGTACAGGCTAAGCGTGGAGTATCTATAGTGTAACAGACTACCAGTAACAAAAAGTGCCGTTTAGCGACATTGGCGAATATCGTCCTGTTTTTTCTTGCATACGCCATGTAGAATTATGTTCTTATTGGTATATAACACGTTTCTTCTAATCCAACCCGGAACCATTGTTGTGTCCCAAATGAACATAGAACATACTAGTTATAGGCATTTTGCTGAATATGCTGTTCTAGTTGGTTATTTACCATATATGTGATCTATGGTGTCATCCTTGCATTGTTACAACGTAATTGGCGATAGGCAACATGAACTTGATGTCGCTATGTTTCTTCGGTTGCTATAGTCCCAGCCGAACGGCTCCATATATCTATCGGATTCTGTTATATTGATCAATACCCATGAGGAACCAAACATTTTAAAAGTGTACCCGTGGTACTCATTATATTGCATTCTACTCACCGTTAACAACTTCTGATTCGGCTAGAGTACAGTAATCACACGACAACATGCACCACTCCATCCCGTCCACTGTTAAACAGAACCCTGGTATGCTCGCTATATCTTCATCGCATGAAACACCTTTGTTATAACATTTTTCTGTAAAACATTAATTTAAAACACTTTCTGAAAATGTATTGACGAGTAGTTCTCTTAGGAAATGTTCAGAAAATTGTCGTTTGTTGATCTTGTTATCTGAACATTTTCCAACAATGAATAAGAATACTTCATTATATTTTTGTCTATCTGTCGTCTGCCCATTTTCCGCGAATACCCCTAAAAATTAATAATAGACCATTCCAGTACCAGATAATCCATTCAGTAAAGAAAGAGTTAATTTAGGCTGGTTGGTGTTTGATGCCGTTTCAGTATAACCATTATGCCTTATAATGATGTCAGTTGTATTGGTGGAGAAAAAAGGAACGGTTAATTTCACCCTGATTGAAACCACCGACCCCTGGTAACGTTGCCCAGATACGGAGGAATCGATTTATATTCCCAGTGTGGGGAAGACCAATCTGCTGTTATCTTAAATCGAACCAACTTCACTATAGCGCACACTACCAAATGAGCCACTGGGGAACCCCTCGAAATTAAGACAGTACAGGACTCCCGACACCGACTATGGTTATTTCAATGAGTGCCGAGCAAATGAATTTGTTGAATAGAACAGTTTTAATTCACATAGCTTTAGCAGACATTTCCATTTGGACATATATGCATGACTCCAGCCGACAGTCGGACAAGCAAGGGTTCTCCATACCAGTTGTAAAAAGCCCCACTCTGCAGGAGAAAACAGTTATGCCCCTTTACTTCGCCCCCACTGGGTCAAATGTTGGGGGTCTCGTTTGGACAGAGTAAGAAATATAGGACTATCTTGTATATTGGGTGCATAATGCATGGTTACCATAACACAGAATGTGGGACTATCTTGTGTAATGGGTGCATAATGCATGGTTACCATAACACAGAATGTTAGTACTGTAAAACGTGTATATTTATAAATTACGTTTAGAGTAAATTAGAGAAATACCGTCAAATACGACCACCACAAGATGAACAGTGGATAACCATATTCCATTTATATTGGCGTTGTAAGTAGACAATTTAGCATTAATACAATCCCAACTATGAAGAAAGAAAATGAACTGAAAATTATTGACGTTAAAAATACCTTGAATTGTCCTAACATCTAACAAACTCGTGTGAAACATTTATAGTGTTGACCATATGGACTTTGTCACATGTGATCAACACAATGACTAACCTTTTCGACAAACATCGCAATAACCTCTGCCCCCGCCTATATCGATGTAGCACCACGGGCGGCGCCCGTGGCCAGGATTCCGGCAAAAATTGTCATCTAATCCGTCGTTAAGGTCACTGCAATGCAATGATTAATTCTCTTGACACGTGACAGATGAGTATGGAGATTAACATAACCTATATATAAAAATCGGCATCACGTATATACAATATGTGCAAAATGTTGGCGGCATTGGTTATCATGTATATGTGTTCATTCATGGTTACAGAGGTAGCAATAAATAAATAATTCAGATGGTATGTGTCAACCAAGCGGATTTTCGTCGAACCTCTTAAAAATGGTATGCATAAATTTGCATTGACGTCGTATTTGACATGGGTTTTGCACATTGAGAAGTTCGTCCATTGTTGTAATATTTGGTCTGTCATGTATTTTTCTGCAATGGTGCGAGAATCGACAACAGTTAAACCGGTAATACCGAATCCTGGAAACCAGGACTGGTAGGCATTTTGCCACTAGTAGTAACTATTTTAGTAGCACAAGAAAACATATATATATTTATGTAGAAATATTCGCCATACCATATTAGAATGCTATAGTCTATGTAAATAATATTGGGGTTATAAAGATGATTTATTGGAATCAAATTTCCGAAATAATACGTCATTTCGCCTTTGAAACAATATATCGCACCACAACTAAAATAGAAACTTCAAGTGATATCACTGTAACTTATATAATTCTTACTAAAACTGTATAGAGTCTCACGATAGGCGCCATAACTGTTCTCCGTATCGGTGGTTCCAGGCACCAGTAGGTTTTCAAACAAAGATGACTTTCAGCCATTTTTTTCTTTGAACGTCAGACAGGCGGATCGATATTTAGCTACGTTAGATCCAGCGGTGCCAGATTCTTCTTCCCCAGTTTAACCCCCCGCACCCGAGTTTAAAACAGCCTTTAACCAACAATGATAGTCCAATTAAATCATGGTGTAGGGTCTGTTCCCACCGACATGTCATTGCGACATCAATGTGTGTGTCGCTCATTGTGGAGTTAATTATCATCGCCAATCAACCACATCATCGTGGTGACCAATTACCGTTGGCCGGCGTCTCGCCTGGTTGGTACAGTTATTCATTTTACTACATGGTCCAGAAACTGCATTTGTCCGGAAATGTTCGTAAAAGAAAGAAAAGAACCGATGGGAGAATTCCTGGCAGATACTTGGCTATGTGTGTCCACCTTGGAATTTTCAGCTTCACCCACTTGAACCAGATCGAAATTTCCAAGACCGGACAGTTCCACGTACACATCCCACCTACCATATCCCTGTCCCAACATCCCTGATCACAGGGTCTCTCATAATTGCTAGCAATATCAATTCAATCTAAAAAGGTTATATGACGGACGGTTTCTTTCGACAGTTTCTTGGCGAATTTTATTCAGCATTGTATCGTTGGATCGGATCACCCAGATCTCTCAATACTCACTCCTCGGTATGTCCTTCGTGTAAGAATACCCTAACCTCACACTAGCCCTAACCCTAACCCTATATAACCCTGACCCTAATCATAACCTTATATAACCCTGACCCTAACCCTAACCCTAACCCTAATACATATGGAGAATGGAGTGGGTATGTGGTTTCGTGTATGTAGAGACATTACTGCTAAACCTTGGTCTCCCTGGAGAGATTGTTTATTCCTCCTTATCAATGAAGATGATAGATATATACATAGTTATGGAATTATCACACGAGAGGTAATATACGGTATATACGCCGATGTGTGCATAGACAAAACAAATAAATGAAATGAGTGTTTCTCTCATATGATATTTATGAAACGAGTCTAAGAATTTTCAGTTTCAGAACTGAAAATTCGTGACGAGTTTCATAAATATCATATGAGAGAAACACGAATTACATATTCTATTTATCATATGACACCTATAAATTGATTATGATGTCCAAAACGCACACAAATCACTAAATAGCTATATGACATCGGCAGCAAAAGGTTAATGTGACGTCACTTCATTGCACCGGAAGCCCAATTACACCTGGTGAACTAACATAAATAATATGCACGCGAAGATATAGTGCGCTATTCTGTTCTCAGTTTGTGACATTATATCGTATGTTTATTAGATAAATACGAATTACATGTTCTATTTATCGTACAACAATGTCCAAAACTATATATTTCAAGATTATAATTGCGAGAATTTCGGCATCGCGTTGATTGACGCGCACGAATTTGACCTGCATTTAGTTAGAGATGCGGCTCGGCCCCGGCTGCCATTCAGCACACACTTTTTGTCAACAAACCAATCAAATTATCGGAAGGTGATATGAACAAGTAATTGATATGAAATTGATTTATGACATACTTTCCAACGTAAATAATGATTGAGTCATATGATAAATGCATATACGTCATTGAGGTATCCGATATGACACAGATATTTTCATCAAAACTCTTAATCAGAACATAGGATGAAAATAAACCGCAGATCGATATTGCTTGAAACGACGATATTCATCACACAACAGTTTCCATTGGGATACTACCGCCATGGCAGTTAGTCCAAGTCTTCTCGTACTAAAACCGGCTAAGATATTGGGATGGAGGTGCCGGTCTTTAGTCCGAGTTCCAGGCCCATGGTCTCCTTTGACACGAGTTAATCGTTAGTGACCCGCTCAAATAAAACCACAATTATATGAAATAAAATATCACAATTGCTACAATAAACGGATAGTTTCCGCAGAAGACATGCTATTTGATCTGAAACCCACATCGGTTGTGAATTGAAAGCGGTAATTTAATGTGAAAAGAAACTTTTGCCGCAGTGTTTACATATTTTTTAAAGTATGCGAACTCAGTTGACCTTGCGAACTGCGTTCGGCATTTTCCGGTGAAAATATTCCGTAGATTTTCAATCAACCACGCACGATGAATTCTCCATTGTAATCGTAATTATACGTGACAATAAATAAATTATTACATAGATTAAATACATATTGAAGATATAAATGTAATACATTAAATAAATTACGGGAATTATAACCATCTCACAGTTTAAAACAGTGTAAACACAATGACCATTAGAATATCATGGGGGCCGCCATTTTGTTTGTATCGAAATTCGTCTCGGCCAAAACAAACACCGGACAATGCCGAAGTTCTTCGGAACCTGAGTTCGGCTTTCAGTTAAGTAAACAAACAGAAAAAACAGCGATGTTGGTGACAATCAACCGGAATATTCTATGCGTAATTTAACATGAAAGTTAGATTATTATACACCATTATGACCATGATATGTCTCTCTTTCCGATGTATATAGCATCATGTATTGATTCATTAGGTAAATCGAGTAAAATACACCACAGATTCCCGCCACAGATCGTGGGCGTAACTCGTGTGATAGGATTGGTATGCAAGCGGGCTGGGACTAAAAACAGCAAATCGCCATCCCAATATCTTAGCTGGTTTTAGTACAAGAAGACTGGGACTACATGGCAGTATGCAAGGAATGTATTGGTATTCATATATTAATAGAAAATCCGATCAAAATATGTTCGCTATCTTAACTATAAATTTGTCACTATCTAATTAGGCAAGTACGATTGTTTAGGTGGACGATATAGAGACATTACTGCTAAACTTGGATCTGCATGGACCGGGTTTAAACCAGATATGAAGAATGTTTCACTTAGACCTGCTATCTCGTGTTTGAACTATGGTTGTAGCTGTCAAACTACCGTTTAAACCTGGATGTTTGCGTAGACCAGGTTTAAACTGTGGATTAAGAATCCGGCGCTGTAGAATCCGTGGAATATATTATTATATTGCCGGGTGTAGTGTGTGAAATCGCACATACTTGAAACAACTATACAATCTCTCTCAAAAATTACCATGCAACATTCAGAGCATTCATTTATCGACGAGATTATTGTTTAGCTACGACTGGACTACCTTTCCCGCCACTTACATATTAAATTATTTCGACTATTTTAAAGCCATGTCATGGCGGTTCGCGCTCCAAAATACGAACAAGGAGTTTGGGCCCCAAACAAAAAACAACCATTTGCACGACATTGAACAGAAAAGAGCGTTTCGTGTTATTTCTATTCCTGATATGGTAGCAATAAAGAGCGTTTGTCTGACTTCGAGCGAAAAATTTAAAACGGCTGGAAAATGGTTGTGATTTTGGCAAGTGTTTTTTCAAAGCATATGAAGCCGGCAAACCAGTATTTCGTGCAGTTATCGACCTACCGTATCCGTCCCTTCAAATTACGTTGACAAAATTTGGAGCTTCGAATGAGCCATGTCCGTTTAAGTCTGAAATGTGGCGCAGTCGGGTTTAAAGCTGACTGACCACAACCATATGTTTTGTCCAATACGGAAACTATACTCACTATGGGTGGAAAGGATGGTGTCTTTGGTGTCTGAAATCCTTCCACGACATGCATATATCCATATCAGCCGTGAACATGATGTTACCACGATAGCTCGCACCCTTGTCGGCGACATCATAACACATGTCTTGCGCTGCGACGAAAAAACGTGCATTTATCGGCGCATTTGCAATTTCTATTGCGCTATATCGTGTACTTGTATACGTACGATACATGATTATACATGGTGCCTTGACACATGCAGGTGCCACTTTGAATCCATGTTGTCACTTAAACAGTTGTTCAGCTACCTCAACTATTTCAAAATAAGACTCAAGAAGCTTCTGTTTGAAACACGAAGAAAGGCGAACTGGGTGTGCAGCCAGGCGTGACTGGCCACCGAATCGAAAGGTTTTTATGCGGTTGTCGTTTCAGTGTACAAATATTTTCAAAAATAAAGACGGTTTTATTTAAGGTCGGATGAATAAAAATGCATTACTCACAAACTCCCACCAACGTTTAGCGGATGTTAACACGAACGAAGGACTCACGTGTAATTAGTTCTATTCTGGCCTTGAACCCAGTCTGTCGACCTTCATAATTCGTTCTCATGATCAGTGAAAGTGTGTTGTCTTTGGTGAGAACTGATGGTTTAAACTCCCCCTCACAGTATCTGAAATAAGATAGTTTCATTAATAAATTGTAGCTTTCGACCGTATATTGCAGCGCATGTATCTACATAATG
The DNA here is from genome assembly GCA_032622095.1 of Siphonodentalium dalli. Taxonomy (NCBI): domain Eukaryota; kingdom Metazoa; phylum Mollusca; class Scaphopoda; order Gadilida; family Siphonodentaliidae; genus Siphonodentalium; species Siphonodentalium dalli. Next base: position 51,172,376 of record CP136068.1, read on the forward strand.
TAGAGAATAACAGAAAATCAAGATATACCATCATGCTCCCTATAACAAAGACTACCCTGGGATTTCAACTGCCACAATACGGTTCTATAGATTCAAATATTCTGGCAAATAAACTGTCCTACGTGTATCAGCTGCACGATCCTATGCTTCATGCTTGACTCAGTGAGGGTAAACATGTGGTTGTGATCATAGTCAGGTGTAGACTCGACTGCGTCAAATTTCAGAATAAAATATAACATAATGTTTAAGAGGCGGTAAAGATAGTCCATTCGTAGCCAATTTATAAATCAGTTGATAAGCACATCGCGGTTTTCGAGTTCTGGTTGTTTTCTATGCGTGTCGGCCACCGTTTCGCATACTAAATACTAAATATGATTCATTTCCGATCTTGTCGACAAATGTAAATTGAAAAAAGTTGCAAGGTGCTTGTTATGAAAGATAGCATAGGGGGTTCCAATGCTGGGTGATTTCGCACAACGCACCCCGCGTATAGAATATTAAAGTCCTCAGATTCTAGAAGTTGGACATAGATGGATCTAAACCATCCTAAAATGTCGTTATATATACTCACTTGTATCCTGGTTGACCCAGCTTTTCGTTTCTTATTTCCAATGAATCAATGCAACCCGTGGTTCCGCCCGGCTGACCTTCAAAATCAAAATGACTGAAGGTCATCTTCATTTGACAACCTGCTGGCGCCTGTAATAGAGAACAGTAATGGTGCCTATGGAATTACAATTTCGGATCCTGTAATTCAATAGCGATAAATGCCGGCAAGTACATTTGTATGTATCACAGCCTGCGTTAGTCGATAAGAAAACGAGTACAAAATATAAATACACATTTACACATTGCTATTGATATAATGCATTATAAATCATAATAGCATTAGCTACATGTTTGTTAAAATGGCGCACTCGTTCTTAATTTGAGCCAAAATTGATCAAACAAATCCTTAATTTAAGACAACATTAGATTTGGGAGGCGACCAATCCGAAATTTTCCACCAACGTGAGTGATTTTGAAATCTAATATTTCTAGCAGGGACATTGTCTTGTAGATGCATAAATCAAGACCCCTATGAACGCCATTCTACCACTGAAGGACATCTCTTATCAACGCCACTGGATCATTGAAGGACACCTCTTATCAACGCCACTGGATCATTGAATGACACCTCTTATCAACGCCACTGGATCATTGAAGGACACCTCTTATCAACGTCACTGGATCATTGAGGGACACCTATCAACTTCACAGTACCATTGAAGGACACCTCTTATCAACGTCACTGGATCATTGAAGGATACCTCTTATCAACGTCACTGGATCATTGAAGGACACCCTTATCAACGCCACGGGATCATTGAGGGACACCTCCTATCAGCTTCACTGTACCATTGAAGGACACCTCTTATCAACGCCACTGGATCATTCAGGGACACATCCTATCAACGCCACTGTATCATTGAGGGACACCTATGAACGCCAATGGATCATTGAGGGACACATCATATCAACACCACTGTATCATTGAGGGGTACCTATTAACGCCACTGTGTCATTGTGGGACACCTATCAACGCCACTGGATCATTGAGGGACACATCCTATCAACGCCACTGTATCACTGAGGGACACATATCAACGCCAATGGATCATTGAGGGACACATCCTATCAACGCCACTGTATCATTGCGGGACACCTATCAACGCCACTGTATCATTGGGGGGCACATATCAACACCACTGTGTCATTGAGGGACACTGCCTATCAACGCCACTGTATCATTGCGGGACACCTATCAACGCTACTGTATTATTGAGGGGCACCTATTAACTCTTTCACCACCGAATATATGAGGGTAAAATGCCCCAGACCCCAGATGTACAGGACTTAATTAGGATTTGTTTTGTCTTTAGCGCCAAGCCTAAATACTGATGTTTAGAGGGATCGTGGGTATGGCAAACCATATATTGCGGTGATCAGCAGTGAATTTATATTCACATGAGGGTCACAGATGACCCTCGGTGCCGAACTTCCTTGACAACGGTTTCTAGGGAAACACCCGTCATTGAAAAACACAAGATTTTGATAAATTTTCTACTGAATGGCACTCATACAATGCTGGCTATTTTTTTTTTGTGCACACACTGGTGATCACCCTGTGGTCAAATTTGAAGAATTGATTTCACCTTGTTTAAAATATCAGGCAAATGTTGGCTTGAGGTGGGGAAAGTTCTGTCAATCACAGTCCAAAATCGATCCAAAAACGAAAATAGGCAATGCAAAAATAAATCACCCAGTGATCACATTCAGTCACTGATAAATAATTGACTATATTGACCAAAATCTCTCTAATCGATCTAATTATATCTCACAATCAAAACAAATGAACTTCACACACTAGAAGTCCTTTTATTGACGAACTTAGAACACAAACTTCCTCAAAACGAAATCAATTCGAAACTGAATTCACTCCCTTTGTGCTATCTATTTATAACTTTGGGAATTCTAGTATAATGAGTCTTTCGGCTTCAATAGTGCGTTCGTTTTCAGGGTATTAGGCCCAATTGTCCGCGTAAAAGGTGTATCATACGCACAACTATAACACTTTAGACAATATTATTGCCAAATATATGAGATTTAATTTAAAAATATACTGCCGGACATAATGTCAGGCTAAAAATGAAAATGGTCGGACATTTGGCGATATGTATCGGGAAATGTCCGTGTCCGACTAACCGCTTAAATTCAGGCATGCTTCCAATGGAATTCGGATATAATATTTTAGTTTTCTATGGCAGGGACACATAGCAGGGACACATAGAGGGATCCCCAGAGGGATCTATATGAATTGTGGGAGCTATTACATTATGTAGCCGTGACACAGTTCGTTTCAAAAACGGATAAACAGGCGAACGCTTCTGCCCGCTACATAGCGGGCAGCGGGGTAGAACGTACATGACGTCGTGCCCGCTATAGTGGGCAGCGGGGGGTGAAAGAGTTAACGCCACTGTGTCATTCAGGGACACCTATCAACGCCACTGGATCATTGAGGGACACATCCTATCAACGCCACTGTATCATTGAGAGACACATCCTATCAACGCCACTGTATAATTGAGGGACACCTATCAACGCCACTGTATCATTGAGGGACACAGCCTATCAACGCCACTGTATCATTGAGGGACACTGCCTATCAACGCCACTGCATCATTGGGGGACACCTCATATCAACTTCACTGTACCATTGAAGGACACCTCTTATCAACGCCACTGGAGCATTGAGGGACACCTATCAACGCCACTGTATCATTGAGGGACACCTATCAACGCCAATGGATCATTGAGGGACACATCCTATCAACGCCACTGTACCATTGCGGGACACCTAACAACGCCACTGGATCATTGAGGGGCACCTAACAACGCCACTGGATCATTGAGGGGCACCTATCAACGCCACTGGATCATTGAAGGACACCTCTCATCAACGCCACTGGATCATTGAGGGACACCTATCAACGCCACTGTATCATTGAGGGACACCTATCAACGCCAATGGATCATTGAGGGACACATCCTATCAACGCCACTGTATCATTGCGGGGCACATAACAACGCCACTGTATCATTGAGGGGCACCTATCAACGCCACTGTGTCATTGAGGGACACTGCCTATCAACGCCACGTTATCATTGAGGGACACCGCCTATCAATGCCACGTTATCATTGAGGGACACCGCCTATCAACACCACTGTATCATTGAGGGACACCTTATATCAACGTCATGCACTGGATCATTGAGGGACAACCTCCTCGGACCCCATGCAGAACCAGTGACATACGTCATAATTTGCTCGAAAATGACGACAAGATGTCTCACATCGAAGTGAGTATTTGTTTGCTATAACTCACTATGAATCCCATCCCCATGTACAAAAATGACTGTTGAGAATATATAAGTGGTGAAGTTACTTCGGTTACAATTTTTCTTGCCAAAATCTCAAAATCAAAAATGTTCGATATCCGTTTTATTTTTTTTTATTTTTTTTGCAGTAGGTCAATCCGAGATGAGTTGTGATAGCTCATTGGTCTAATATCTTGCTGATATCTTTGGAAAATATATAAAAACACGAATGCTGAAATTTCCAGGTTGTACGTTCATAACAATTTTCGAGCAAATTGCAACATAGGTTCCGGCCCTGTGTCTGCAGATTGAAAGAAGAAAGAACTGACCTTGAATATCCAGAAACACTCCTGTTGGTTGTTGTAAGGTAATGGGTGATTCGGCGTCTGAATATCAACGACAGAGTTAGACTCTGACATTGTGAATATATCACCACAGCCTGAAAGATAAAGTGCCAAAACTAAAAACTTGTATGTTATAAACTATTTTAATAATGGGTGTGTTGGTTGTTGCAAACCGATCATAACCTATAACGGCTATTCGGTTTGCTAAGTATATGTCGGTTCTTGGATGCTTCATTCGTATAATGGCTATTCGGTTTTCTAAGTATATATCGGTTCTTGGATGCTTCATTCGTATAATAGCTATTCGGTTTGCTAAGTATATGTCGGTTCTTGGATGCTTCATTCATATAATGGCTATTCGGTTTGCTAAGTATATATCGGTTCTTGAATGCTTCATTCGTATAATGGCTATTCGGTTTGGTAAGTATATGTCGGTTCTTGGATGCTTCATTCGTATAATGGCTATTCGGTTTGCTAAGTATATGTCGGCGGTTCTTGAATGCTTCATTCGTATAATGGCTATTCGGTTTGCTAAGTATATGTCGGTTCTTGAATGCTTCATTCGTATAATGGCTATTCGGTTTGCTAAGTATATGTCGGTTCTTGAATGCTTCATTCGTATAATGGCTATTCGGTTTGCTAAGTATATATCGGTTCTTGAATGCTTCATTTCATATAATGCTTTTCTTCGATTCGTTCGGATTATTCAAATACCGCGAAAATTAGAAAAACTTTAGAAAAAAATAACAGTAATAATTTTCTTAACGGTATCAGTTTGCCATACCAGCACCATAGCAAATTAGCATGGCCACTTAACCAGGGGTGATACCACAAGCCCTTGTGTGGCGCCATTCTGAAGTCTATCCTGTCCGCTCTTCTATTGTATCATGTTGTTTTCAACAAAATTGCACACGTTTAATGTTGACCAGGGTTGGGTATATCAGTTTAAAAATTATGACAGATGTATGTATATAATATGAGAGTGGTCTTCAAGGTAATGATATGATATGACCCACCGTATGTAATCGGTTCGTAGATATGGTATCATGGTTACCCACCGTATGTAATACATTCGCAGATAATATATAATGGATGTAATCGGTTCGTGTATATGGTATCATGGATTACCCACCGTATGTAATCGGTTCGTAGATATGGTAGCATGGTTACCCACCGTATGTAATATATTCGCAGATAATATATAATGGATGTAATCGGTTCGTGTATATGGTATCATGGATTACCCACCGTATGTAATCGGTTCGTATATATGGTATCATGGTTACCCACCGTATGTAATACATTCGCAGATAATATATAATGGATGTAATCGGTTCGTGTATATGGTATCATGGATTACCCACCGTATGTAATCGGTTCGCAGATAATATATAATGAATGTAATCGGTTCGTATATATGGTATAATGGATTACCCACTGTATGTAATCGGTTCGTAGATATGGTATAATGGATTACCCACCGTATGTAATCGGTTCGTATATATAGTATAATGGATTACCCACCGTATGTAATCGGTTCGTATACATATTATCATGGATTACCCACCGTATGTAATCGGTTCGTATATATGGTATCATGGATTACCCACCGTATGTAATCGGTTCGTATATATAGTATCATGGATTACCCACCGTATGTAATCGGTTCGTAGATATGCTATACTGGATGTAATCGGTTCGTATATATAGTATAATGGATTACACACCGTATGTGATCGGTTCATAGTAGCAGAATCCGACTTCCAGCGACGTGCCAGTGAGTGTTGAGTGCGGGGTAAGCCCCGTGAAGACCACATTGGCAGCGTCTACGTTTGTGAAGGTGTAACTTTGTTGGGAGGCGGTCATGTCTATAAAAAAACATAAAGATCCGTAATAATGTCACTGCCAGGGGAACACACATCTAAAGGCTTGGCCGGCAAGAAATGTATACACAGCATTTGTTTTTAAGACAAGTGCAGACATCAATAGGCGCAGGGCCACTTGAGTCTTCATTGCATCTCAATTGAGATGATTGTGAAGTGATCAAATTCAATTTACGAGATGGCCATGATTCATTTCAAAAGATGGAATCGTTTCAAGTCTCGCTATGAGCAAGAACTAATCTCCATGAGAACAGATGAATGGTACATCCACACCATTGCCAGTAGTTTTTGTTTGGCACATTTTGGATTGACACCGAGTGGCAAGTCGGAAATACAGACTGTTGATGAGAATAGTTAATAGTTATTCCAATATAATGTGATTACATTCATACCTTAACTTTTTCGTTTTAAGACCCTCGAACTTCTGGCCAATACACATATACTGATACGCCATCGACCATAACACCAGGGTGAACAAACCTTTGAATTCTTGGCATCCGTCTTTGTCCATTTGGTACAAAATAAACGGCTTTGACGTGGGCAATGATACATCGTTCTCGCGTGCTCCGTCTCGGCGACAACAATATCGTATGACGGTAAGGTCTGTGTAATTAGTTATGCTGTCTTGTAATGTTCCAGTCAGGACAGTATCCATGGTTACACTGAATTGTATGGTTCCGGGTGACGTGTCTGCAAGCAATATAGAAGGTGTTGAAACGGCAACTTATACCATTCTTCGGGTCTACTCCCATCTATAGGGACGCGCGCGCTACTTTTAGTGTGTGCAATAGCTTACTATCCCGGTAAAAAGTGTGTCTTAGTGGTCATTTCTTTTATTTCTTGATTATGAATACTCCAATTATTTAAAATATGTGTATATCAGCTGCAAAATTTGCATCCAATCGAATTAATTGATTATATTTTTCAAAAATTGCTGAAAACTGACATGTTTTTATTGTTTTCTTGCGATTCAAACCATACAATGGGTCCAGAATCGATTATTTCCAAACAATAGGGCTAACTGAGCACAAAAACATCCATTGTGACATGTCTGAATGTCGTATCGGGGCACAAGTGGCATATTTATCATCGATTTCCGAGCGCTGCTTTATTATCCCGTATAGGCCCAGCTTAAATGGAACACAAGTGTACCTTTTTTTTAAGTCGAATTCAGAATAGCGTGTTGTTTACTGTAATTTTACCTAATATATGGATTTTTTTAAAGGAAAATTCATATATCATTGTAGTCACTGGCTATGTGTTAGTAAGAAGTTGATAGTGGACCAATCAATATCGATAAAGAAATGACGTCCGAGAGCGAAGCAGTTGAGCTCAATCATGATCGTATATGGGGCAGTTCGACCTAAATAGTCGCCGCGTCTAAACCCATTCGGGTCCGTAGATGTGCATAGGCCCTTATTTTGGCTATCATTATATGAACCTATCACAGTTTACACAAGTAACAAGATATTAAGTATCGCCGTGTATTGTTTGGTTTTGCTGTTTGGAATGGGATTAAAATATCATTAGACTAAATCAATACAATTATTAAGTCAAGAGAGGCTTAACCAGATGGTATACATATAAGCCGGACAGCTGTTATATAGGCAATCAATAAATATATAAAAAAAACGTCATTTGTTATTAAAACAAAATATCTTCTTTTAGAACACATAGCTCATCTGCATTGGCATCGTTGTAAAAATATATATACAAAAAACATTTGCCATACATAGCATTAATGGTGACAAAATTATGGGACCCCGTTCTATTTGTTACCTATTTTGAGATATCAATAATTCATTTTGTGATATCAAAAAATGAATATATGATATCACAAATTCGAATATATGATATCAAATTGTAAGCATTTAGTGATATCACATATTCGATTTTATGATATCATGTATTCATTTTGTGATATCACTTATTCGAATATGTGATATCATATATTCATTTTGTGTTATCAATAATTCGGACGAAAAAACTATTTATTGATATCACTAAATACATTTAATGTTATTTATTGATATCATAAAATTAATTTATGATATCATAAAATCGAATTATTGATATCAATCACGAAATGCTTTCTATTTTGTAATATATTCGATTTTATGATATCATATATTCATTTTATGATATCACTAATTCGAATCAGCCATATCATAAATTCAGTTTGTGATATCAATAAATGGTAGCTATTTTATGATATCACATGTTCGATTTAATGATATCACTAATTCATGGACTCACGGGCGCCGTTCTTCCATTTATCACATATTTAGTGATATCAATAATTCATTTTATGATATCACTAAATGAATATATGATATATATAACAATGACTTTATGATATCATAAAATTATTTTAAGATATCATAATTCCCAATTGCGATATCATAAAATCTAATTTTGATATCACAAAATAGGAAGTATTTTGTGATATCAATGATTTTATTTTGTGATATCATAAAATGTTGGGGAATTAGTGATATCACAAAATGAATTTAAGATATCACAAAATGGAATTAGTGATATCATAAATTCATTTTGTGATATCACAAAATTCGAATATATGATATCACAAAATAAGAAAGCATTTAGTGGATATCAATAATTTGATTTTATGATATCATAAAATGATTTAATGATATCATAAAATGTTGAAGGAATAGTAGTCCGGCTATGCTATTTCTATTTATTATTATCGCAAACTGAATTAGTGATATCACAAATTAAATTTTATGATATCACAAAATGAATTTATGATATCACAAAATCGAATTAGTGATATCACTCAATGTTTACTATTTTGTGATATCAATAATTCGATTTTGTGATATCAAAAATTGAATTTACAAATTGGAATTAGTTATATCTTTAAATTATTTTGTGATATCATAAAATATGTAATGAAATCATATAGTCGATTTTGTGATATCGTTTATTCATTTTCACAAAATCAATTATTGATATCACAAAATAGGTAATAAACAGAATAACGATGCCGCATACAAAAAACAATAAACATAGCAATGCCTCATTGTGGACATTTTGTGGCTGTGTGCAGATTTAAACATTATCACATTACACTCACCATCGGGACACGATGGTCCGTCTCGAATGATGCAGTACACACCACGTGGCCAAACGACGCTGGATGTCGTCTGCTGATTTTTGCAGTATTCGTGCGTCAGCGCAGGACCGGAAATGGAGCCAGAAGCGCTATATCTGCTGCTAGTCGTGACGTCAGCAGTGCCATGCATGGTTGACGAAGCAGAGCTCATTGTGGCGTCCGGACAGCCGTCTGCGGGCTTCGGTAGAATAAAGTCGCCACCAGGCCACTGAGATGTCTTCAGTGAGAGATCTGTAATCCCCAGTAACCGGTAGACATTAAATCAGGAAATAATTATCGGCGATAAAATTAGATCACATAATCATAATCATAATGATAGCATTGGAAATATATATATATATATATGGTTGTCAGTTTTGGAACATTAACAGAATTCAAAAGTCTGATTGATTTGATTTATGTTTATACCAACAGAAATATGACTTTTATTGCTGATATTAAATTGTTGTGATAGTATATAGCATTACCAAATGCAATACCTTATTGGGACTAAAAGTCGAATGACTTGTTCCTCTTTAAATTGATATTGATATTGATATTGATATAGAGTTGTAACGTCGAGAAAAAATGTTAATATACGAAAAAACAATGTTCCAAAGTATTTTCCAACAGTTCTGACGGATTGACAACTGATGTGACTCAGGAGCGGTATTATGTAGCACGCAGATGGCCAATTCGAAATATATATCTAATAGTGGCATTTACTCAAACAAGATGTACTATGTATGGCACGAATGGATATGGTAATATTTTCCACCCAGTGGCGTACATGGCAAACAGAGTGAGGTTTGGGAGACAACCCCACACCATGAATTTTCAACAGTTGGAAATATCATAGGTTGAAATTGTTCTGATAGTTTGATTTTCCAATCAATATTACAGTAATGCCCTGAGTAATCGACCCCTTAACCACAGCATAATTATGGGTAACTTTTCAGGATTTAGTCGGAAATATGGCTTGTTGCCATTCATCGGAAAGCTCTCCCCGAGCTTTCCGATGAATTAATTAGAGCATTACTGTACGTTTCTCTCCTTGTTCTGAGACGTACGTTATTTGTTGACACTCTCGGTGAAGGTGTGCGGTAATCACAGTCTGGGGTATAACGGGGGATCACTGTCGTCGATTAAACTTATCCAACACAAAGTTGTGGAATAAAACAGAACACAACTTTCACCATAATCTAGAATCAGTTATAGTATTATAGAACTCGTTGTTGGTGGCGCACAGTCGTATTTGTCTTAAGCCCATTAAGATGCGCGTTGTGTTTTGTCTTTATATGTGCTGTATGGTATTCGTTCGATTCAAGGTCACCATTCCAAGATTGTGAATTATATATTAGGTTCGTACCCCCGTTGTATAGTGTAGTGCATTGATCATTTGGATCCAGGCCAGTCGGGCATATACACTGACATTTGCCTTCGAGGAGAGAGAAATAGCCATCATTCTCGCAAGGCACGCCGCTGGATGGACAAGCTGAACCTGAAGATAAAATACGGAACAGCATATTTTTAGTAGTTTTGACACTGGTTTTATTATGACATTCTGGCTGTCAGAATGATCACGAAATTACAAATTACCCTATCCGAGGTGAATGATAAACCTGCGCAAGACATACATGTATACTTTCTGTTAATAGTGAAATTGTGTAACCCCGTAACTTGTCAGAAATTTCGACAGCTGATTAGTCGATTTAAAATACAGACATGGTAAAAATTAAGGAACCTGCATGGTTGTCGTTTTAGTCGCTAGGAAATATCTTGATGTTGCCCCTGTTATGTGCACAAACGGAGGAAAGACCGCAATGGGTAATTTAATTACGGAGCTGATTCTAGACCAGATGACACTGCAGGCCTGCACCCGGTGGTCGTGTGGTTAGAATACAGGGGCGCTTCCATTGACCGTCTAAAAGGCTTTGTAATTATAACAGAAATCAAATTGCCAAAAGCGAAACAATAGTGTGCAAAAATCCAAAATGAATAGAGAGTCCATTTCCGCCATTGGCTAACCTTCATGAACTGTGACCCAATTAACTGCAACATTGGCTCAGCAATACAAACCGATCATTTCAATACCAATCTAACAAATGGAAATTGAAATTGATGAAATGACGAAGAAGCCATTTTGATGACCTTCTCACTTGAAAAAGTTGAAGTTTATTCTAAATCGGAACACGTTGGAAATAATATACCGATATTATATATACCCACCCCTTATGGATTACGCCGCTGTATACTGCATGGGACCCAGCCCCTGCAAACCTTTTGATCCAATTAGACAGAGTACACGCCGATTACTGCACCTATATAATCACCGAACTTACCCGATCACTCCCCTAAAAAAAACTGTTATGCGAATTGGGAAGGAGAACATTAACTGACAAAAGAAAATTTCACAGGCTGCATGCCATTTATATAGACTGTAGAATAATACTATGTATAGAATATAGAATAAGAGTCCATGCTGTTTGACTGATCTCATGCCAACCTGTCCAGAAACTACTTGCACACTCAGAAACAATACCCCTCCCCCACTATAGCAATCGAGAACTAAACATTTTAGTATTATTCCTGCGATCTACGAAGGACTGGAACGAACACTACCCAAAGAAATTAACAAAGCAATTTCAAAAACATTTAGCCTCACCAAATATAGTACTGAAATCCCCCTGATAATTCAATACTCGAACACAGTCCATGGTAAGCTTCCTAACTTATGTAGCGACTTAAATTCCGAAACAATTTGAAACCTTATTAGTGATAATCCCAGACACCCTTCTGGTCAGTGTTCTGGTTCTTATATCGTACATCGTAGGCGCAAGTTTTAAATGGAGGTTCGCTCTGTTGTATGGCCATTCGTATATATAACTAGATAATTTAGTATATGTACCTTGGCAGTTGTATGTTTCGGAGATCGATCGAAACATGTAAAAATAATGTTGGTCCAACCTAGGTAGGAATTCGTCCGCTGAATCAAGCGGGACTAACTCGTCGGTCTGCAATGAAGATAATATATGATAATCTGCAAGGCATATCTAGAACGACCCCGGTATAATAGTAAGAAGACAGACAATGCGAAGGATTGTGCAAATAGTCGTGGAACTATATGCGTATATAGGCCTATTAGCCTATACGCATGTCAGCGACGCGAATTCTTGATTAATAGTGTAGATCGTGTTGGATGCCAGTGGACTTCGATAATTATATATGTCTTGATATAGCCTATCGGCTTTTGATAATAAAAGCCCCTATATTGTAATGTACATAGTGAATGCTATAGACTACAATGTACGTTGCTGCGATGCAGCGAAGACGACATGACACGTTCAGTTATGTCTGGAAATCTGATTGTATTCTTATATATTTTCACAAAATCTGCTGAGAATTTGTGACTAGCCAACGCAGATTTTCAAGCACTTAGCAATGATCGTGTGATCGATATAAATATCTCGCTTCAATTCAGCTTTTAAAAACAACCCCAATTATTCTGCCGATCGATTTTAGTGATTCTGCCAACAATTTGTGACGTCGTGTTCGCGTTACGGTCTGTTTATTGGGATATGATCACCGAACTTGATCTCGTGTGACGTCGTGTTCGCGTTACGGTCTGTTTATTGGGATATGATCACCGAACTTGATCTAGTGTAACACAGACGGGCTATTAGTCCAGTGCATTTATGAGAAAATAGGGCTGAACCTCAAAATAATTGCAACACAAAAGATTTTGTTTTATTTTGGTTGGGAGCATCATAGAGTATACTCAGCTCAAAATCAACAAAAATCTGAACATGCGAAATGGCCCTTTTGATGCAAAAAGTGGCGAAAATGATGACAAATTGGTGAAAAATGGAGATTAACATTTTTTGTTAATAACTCTTGATGTAAACATACAATTGTTATATTTTCACAATGATAAACTGTGGTACAGTTGTATCCAAGATTTTGTATCATTTTATTCTATAAATATTGATTAAATCTTTGAAATTTGGGTCAAAAAGTTGAAAAATTTGCCAAAATTCAGTGAAAACTGGAAGTCTACAATAACTCTTGATGCAGTTGTAAAATTGTCATAACTGGGCTTGGAACTATTGTTATATAGTTATATCCACAATTGTGGGGTTTTTTCATGTTGTTACTACAACCAAATAATCAAAATATTTTAGGGTGAAAAGATGTAAAAATGTCAAGAAATCAGAGAAAAATGGAATTTAACATAACATGTTTATGCATTAGAAAATTGCCATAGTTGGACTTGGACTGTTGTCAGTCAGTTATATATGGGATTTTCCATCAATTTTGTGCCAGGTTGTGTAATCAATGACACTAAGTTGTCCATATCTTGTGGCAAAATAGTTAAAAAAGAGAGAAAAATATAGAAATTCATTAAAAAAATATATAATTTTGAAAAAATAATAAGTCTGGATAGATCATTCTGATTTTCAGTCTATGCATCCATTTCACTATTGCCGAAAGGCTGTGTATTCGAACAGTCAACACCTTGGCATTCCCCACAAGACATAGAACTCATAATTCCATGTTTTCGGCATGTGCACCTATTGCTTTTGCAGTCCGTTTTACATTTACAACGAATGATGTTCAGTAGTTCTTTTCGAGCTGGTGGTTCCTCATATTTGATAGGATTAAGCCGCCCATCCTTAACCTGCCAATCTCCAATCAGTTGGTTCCAAATTAAGCCCCTTCCAACACTGCACCTGGTGATAGTGTATGTAAATGAAATCCTTTTCTACCTAAAAGTCTGACACAGCAGGTTACATCACCTCTGGTCGACGCTTTGGCAACAGTGATAAGCCTCTGAAACAAGAGTTGTGGGTCGATGTGTACAACGTCGTTGTCGATCTTGAGAGACGGAGCACTCATTATTATTGCTTGGGATGTTCGCTTGAATACATAACTCATAACATCTTTCCCTCCCATGTTCATAAAAAGGATCTTTTTCGTGCCTATTAGTTCAGTGCATTTATGAGAATAAAGTGACAAACCTCAAACTAATTGCAAGACAATTTTTCTTGCAGGAATAAGTCTATTAACCAATTATAAACAACATACTAAAAATCAAAAAGGATCAAGAAAGGAGAAATTGATGAATTTTGTGAAATAAATTTAGTAAAAGTTGGTAAAATACCCATTTTATACCTTTTCAAGGATGTTTATATAAAACATTTCCTTCCATTTATATATCCATTTTGTTGAGTACACAATCCTGATTACAGAACAGAAACATTTTCCAGATACGTTGAGAATTTTTCGAGTTATGTGCCTCCAAATTTGGGAGTTTGTCTAATTTCGGAGCCTCAATTTCTGAAGAATTAGCTAAAATCCATATTTTAGGGTCTAGTATTTTAAAAACTAGAGAACAATGAAGGGATATCTTACTGTTGTATTAGTTGCCTCACTATATTGTGCGCAAAAAATGATTTCTTTATGCATCTATGATCGAGAAGACAAAAATATTCTTAAACAAAATGTGTGTTCCATTGTATGGACGTAGCCAAATTTGCCTTGTGACACAGAACTGGTGTGATGAAATACCATATTTGAGGTCATACAACGCAATAAATTGATATCCATATGCCCTGTATTTCTCATAACCTCTTACATATACTAGGTTAAATACACTGTGCTGGATTTGCTAAACACATATGTGCCATAATCAACTTATGGCCCTATGCATCCTTTGTATTGACTCTTTTCCAAAAATGCCATTTTGGACCGTTTTGTGGTGTTTTTATCCATTTAAAATAATTTGTGTGTACAAATAGTAAACAACAATGAATACAATTAGTGTTTAATGTGTAAACTCATTTGAACGTTCCTCCTAAAACACTTAGTGTTGGAAAAAATATGATTACGTTGGTTATGCCAATCAACAGTCACTGGATTTCACATATTTTTCAAGAAACTGACTCCAAATTTGAATGTTGATAATGGGTATAGGGTGAAATCACAAAGGCTATGATCTTGTCACCATATTCTAGTCATTGGGTTGTTTTATTCCAGTTTGTGCAGATTATTCTTGCATGGTAAACAGTTTAGTACTTTAATAATTATTAGATGTTTATTTAGAACTTTATCAGCATGTTATATAGAACCAGCCCGAAATAATGATTCGTCATTTCGCCATTGAGTTACAACAAAAAGGATTGTAGCTCTAAATATGAACATCAAAACAGGAAGCAGTTTACTCTGTATGAAAGAATAAGGTGTGTAGGAGCTGGTGATGTTAAAGTTTTATGCATCAAGGTCCATATTTTTTAGATTTTGTCAATATGGTTTCCCCTACCCCATTTTTCAGATATTCAAATTTGGCATCAGTTTCCGGAAAAATTAGTGAAATTCAGTGACATTCATTGACATATCCAACATCAGGCATTTATTTCAACACTAAAGTGTTTCAGGAGGAAAGTTCAAATGATTTTGCACATTAAACATACATTGTTTTTACAATTTATACACAAAAACCTTTAAAAATGAAAAAAAACGCCCAAAATGGCATTTTTAGATGAGTCAATTCTAAAGATTCATAGGGCCATAATTTGATTTTCTACACCATGATTTGGGAAATTCCTTTACAATGTGTTTAACGATGTATACTTAAGTGATTATGAGAAAGACAGGGAATATAGATATATAATTATTGATTTGTATGACATCTAATATGCTATTTCATCACGCCGGTTCTGGACCACAGGCAAATTTGGCTGTCCATACACACATTTTTTTAAGAATATTTTTGTCCTCTCAATCATAGATGCATAAAGAAATCATATTTTGTGCACAACCTAGAGAGGAAATGACTAAAACAACAAGGAATCCCTTCATTTTTTCTTTATTTTTTGAAATACAAGACCATAAAAAAATGGATTTTAACTAATTTTGAGAAATTGAGCCTCCGAAATTAGACAAACTCCAAATTTTGGAGGCACATAACTCAAACAATACTGAACGTATCTAGGAAAGGTTTTCTGTTCTGTAATCAGGGTTGTGCACTCTACAAAATGGATATATAAATGGAAGGACATGTGAAAGGAAGTTTTTTATAAACATCCTTAAAAAGCTATAAAATGAGTATTTTACAAAATTTATTTCACAAAATTCATAAATTTCGCATTTCTTGATTCTTGTTGATTTTTAGTATATTATTTGTAATGGGTTAAAGTACTTATTCCCACTGAGAAACTTTGTGTTGCAATTATTTTGAGGTGAAACCATAAATGCACTGGACTATATGTAAATATTTGAATTTGGACGATTTAGTGTCTCAGATTAATGGCGAATTAACTGAGAAAAATAACCAATGTCTAATAAAAAGATGTAAGACAGTTTACATATATACGCTGATAAAGCGATCATAATGAAGTGTATTATGGAGAGAAACATGAACAATGTCTGGTGCTTTGCCAGTTGACTAGATCATGCCATGAATCTCTGCTCTGGCTAACGTCCGTAGAGATCATATTCCACCATAGTCCAGGAGATCGACCCCAAGAAATAACAAATGTTGCTCATTTTGACGGACAAGTGCTATCCACTCTAATTTTGTAGTAAAATATATGTAGATTACGAAAATCCATGATAGCAGTGGTGAATTTGTAGCTTAATTGGCGAAAAACATGTTTTTATTGACCTACCCGACGACCGAAAATAGAAGAATTTTCCGGCGACGTCATAGTACTACTAGTATTCCGGGAGCTAATATTGGTACCCTTGCACCCCTTGGGACTTAACTTCTCCCCACTCATTTTGTTCCTTATCATGTCCTTCAACTTTTAAGCAATGTTAACAAGAAAAAAAAAGTGGCCATATAGACTCCAGACAAAATGGCGTCCATCATGGCCGCTGTTTTTCAGACTAGACTCTAAGTCAGTTTTATGCAAATTATAGCGGTAAAAATCTTGTAAAATGTATACAAATGTATATATTTTCGTGAAGGTAAGACATAATGTAACTTTTTTGGGGCAAAATTGAAACTCACTATCCAAGATGGTCACCAAAATGGCCGCCGGAAGTTGAAAATATTACTTTTTTTTACAAATATCTTCTATATCGATTCATGCTGTTTGGAACTGGTTGAGTAATGTGACTTTATTTTGTATTTTGTATAATAACTGACCATTGGGGCAATTCAATATGCACTTTTTGGGGGTCCTAACCCCTTCCGTTCCCTCAAAAATACGAATTTACAGAATGCGGTTTAAAATTTCACACAAAAACATCACTATTGGGATTCTAGTCATATTTTAACAAGAAATGAACATAACTTTGTAATATAAGTGATGCACATGATTACCTATGAATATTCCAACTCAATGGACCCAAAATTCTTACTTTGGCTCAAAATGGCTGCCAAAATGGCCGCCAAAATATGGAAAATGGTAAATATTACCCCAGCATGTCCTGCAATCGATTACAAGTTGTGGATGATGTACAAAATTGGCTATTCTGCCTTCTATACATTGAATAGTAACATGTCTGATGTACCATGGTTAATTGTTACTATTGTCACCACTGACATCACCAAAAATATTGGACTTTTCTCTAAAAAACTTGACTTAAATATCGGCAAAAATTAACTTTTCATGTTTGGACTATTTTTTTCAATTAAAATGTAACTATCTTTGGGTTGAAAGGTGTTTATTGTTTTGGTCTCTCTTAAATGTGTCACACTGCGGTATTTATAGACCAAATTGTTCGCCCGATGTTGACAGAACTGTATACTCTCATTAAGTAGACATGGATAAACTTTTTATATGCAGCCTGTGTCAGGGAGGACGCAGTTATATAGGAGTGGGTGTAATATAGTGTGTCATGTTGACGTATTTCTCGATGGGTTAATATATAATGCTATGCTAATTATGGTCTGAAATGACTAATATCGATATTTCTGGTGACCATTCAACGTTTGATACCATTTGATGTCCAGATGGGATATATTCTTGGAGTTCTGACATGACACGAAGCTTCGGTACATGTCACGAAGCTTCAGTACATAGGATGAAAAACCGCCACAGATTTGGGGTTAATGATGCAAGGTCACATTTTTCACCAGATTTCGACAGAACTATATACTTTCATTAAGTAGACATGGATAAACGTCTTGTATGTAGCACTGTGTCAGGGCTGAAGTAAAGCAGTTATATAGGGTGGGTGTAATACAGTGTGTCATTTTGACATAATTACACCATGGATTAATATATATTTCTATGATAGTTACGATCTGAAATGACTGATATCGAAGTTTATGGTGACCATTCAACGTTTGATGCCATTTGACGGCACGTGTCACGAAGCTTCGGTAAATTGGATGAAATATCGCCACAGATTTGGGGTTAACGATGCGAGGTCACATTTTTCACCAGATTTTGACGGAACTGTATAGTCTCATTAAGTAGACATCGATAATCTTCTTACATGTAGCCCTGTGTCAGAGAGGAAGCAGTTATATAGGGGTGGGTGTAATATAGTGTGTCATTATGACATATTCCTCGATGGGTTAATATCGATGCTAATTATGATCTGAAATTATTAATATCCGGGTTTCTGGTCACCATTCAACGTTTGTTATCGGTGCCATATGATGTCCTGTGGTGGTATATTCCTGGAGTTCTGACACGTCACGAAGCTTCGGTACATGGCACGAAGCTTCGGTACATTGGATGAAAACCCGCCACAGGTTTGGGTTTAAGAATACATTGTCAATTTTTTTGCCACAGCGCTGGGGGATAAGTACCCAGGGCCACATGATTCTTCTTATTTCAATATTACTGTATACTGTTATTAATAACGATACACCTTGATTAACTTCATGTTGAATGAAGCAGTCACAGTATAATTTTCTATTATTGAACATTTAACTTGAATGTCACGAATAATCGTTACATTCGTGTTTTTGTTTCGACGCCGACTGTATGCATACATCTGATTTAAATATAGTAATATATGAATAATAATTAATGTACCGAAGCTTCGTATCTATAGGTTACAAACACCTAATTATTTTCCATAGATGACAGTGTTAACTAAAAGTCCCTCCGACCATGGGTTAAGCCTATTTGAACCTCAAGTGGTAAATTTTTCCTTAGAACGTCATCCGTTGCACCATCCGTATGTGACAACAAACGCGCCCTTTTCGGAATTTTTTTTTCCAAACGATAATCTTGCATTTCTACAACTACCCCATTTACTGCACATAAATCAGCAGCATAAAAATATCCAGACCCCTTCCATATTTCCCTCAATGATAATCAACCATCAGATTTTTTTGTTATGCTGACTCGAGTTTCCCTACACAAATTCAAGAAGCGTAACTCTATATAATTAGTTGCTTGTAACATATTGTAAAGAAAATCGAACTTTAACCCACATACCCCGTTTTAAAATTTATTTGGGTAAGAAATAACACCGATACTCTATTCCTGATAACTCTGGAAGCACAGTTTAGTAGAAAGATACTAATGTCTCATATCATGCTTGTCATATACATATATACTGCACAGTGCTGCACAGTGTCGCATGCACCATGTCCATCCACTCTCTAATGGGAATATTATGACCACAAATGTGATCACACCCAAAATTCAGGGTATTTCATCATAATTTAATTTGTAAAATCCGACTCGCGTGCATAACGCACATGATAGAAAGGCATATGTATAAGTTTTGAAAACTAGTTACGTATATCTACCATACGCCTTAAGAAATTGATCTAATTTTGAACAGTACAATGTTTAATTGGATTTGAATTAGGCCCCCCCCCCCCTCAACTTAGAAAACAAGTAGAAACCTTCTTAAATCCATTTAAAAACATTGTAGAAGACAAGTTGTAAATTATTTAACACTATTAAAATAATTAATGGCGAATTTAACCATTAAAATCATACTAAGATGAAATGGTTGCAATTTGGACGATTTTGCATTAAAAAAATTTAAAAAAATGGTAAAACTTTTTAAAAAAATGGAAATTCTTCAATTTTTTTTAGCATGATTAGTTATTTAACATTATTAACACAATTACTATTCAACTTAATCACCAAAATCATACTAAAATGAAATGGTTACAAATTGAAAAAAAAAATGAAAAATTTGGGCTAAAAACGTAGAAAAATGCCCAAAAAATCGCAAAAACCAAAGAAGGCTACAAATTTGTTCTTGCTATCATAATTTTTCTTCATTACCATACCTAAAACATTAAAAATAACATGGTCGCAGCTTGTCCGTCAATATGAGCAACAATACCTCCCGATCTCCTGGACTACCAGTACAAAACCTTGGAACGTTTTGAAGTTTTGACAGGGAACCTTATATAGTCGAAAAATAACGCGGGGAATATAGTTCTTAGTTAGTATCTATTCACTAATAATGTACTTTACTGTAGGTGAAGGTCCCAATTCGAAATTTTACGATTTAAGTGAATTTGTGAGCGATTTTGCTATGTGTCACTTACATTTATGGAATTTCTCACGTAATTAATTCAATGTGTTTTGCGATATCGGTTCAAAAAGTCACAGAAATGGTGGCAATTTTGAGTTGGAACATTCATATGCTGTAAAGTCATTATTAAAGAACAGGTAATAACTAATAAATATATTCCCCGTATTATTTCATCGACTTTATATTTATTGGTGAGATTGAGATTCATCTGCAACCACAAATGGACATGTAGTTTAATAGAAGTAAATTGTTTTTGAAAATTCCGTCAAAACTTCAGAAAGTTTCAAGGTTTTGTACTGGTGGAATATGATCTCTACGTTCGTTAGCCAGGTTAGAGATTCGTGGCATGATCTATACCAGATGACCAGACATGGATATTTTCAATGAAATACTTACATAGAAGAAATAGAGCATGCTCGATGAGAAATCAAAAGCTTCCTCTTTAACAAAATTACTTTGGGGCTTCTCGTACCAAAACCTCATATCTGAAATTACATGGAGTGAGAAGTTTTTATCCGAATCAACATGTATAGTCTGCGCAAAGATGCGTCACTAAAAAACATGTGTATCGCGAGTTTTACTATACCAAATCGAACAGTTTAACCGAGAACTATGTAACAATTTGAAAAAAATATATAAGCTTCTTATTGATCCATTAAAACTATTGACGTTGCCGCGTTGGGTTTTTTAATCAGATTTGGCGTTCGTCGACAGACATTCAGGGTGCATTTAACTGATATAGAACTGTATACAGATCTGTATGAAGTCACGTGTCGCGCATTACTGTGATCACAATATGATTACTAATAGTGAACGCGCGCTGATCAGTACTCTTGTAATTGACAATTCACTAAGAGTCGTTTCAGTTTAGGCCAGACATAAAAATGGATCTACCAAAAGCAGACAACAGCGATTTGGTATGTGCCGCATGTATTTAAAGTTTATCCTTATACCACTTGATAATGGTTCGAAGAAAGAATGAACATCGCATAGGAATACACAATAAACAACAGTATACACAAATAGAGGCTAGAGAGCACACATATAGCTTTAGATGGAGATTCCACCAATATTTAGGATTTCAGGTGATCAACTATATATATATATATATATAGGTCTCCTGTTTGACACCATCTGGGCGGTGGCCGTTTTGGAACTGTATGGAATGGGTATCCACCCTACAACACCCTTTATTTGACCAAATGTAGTAAAATTTCCAACTGATGACAATTCCAATGACAATGTTGACCAAATGTAGGACAATATTGTTTTATTAAATTAACTAGCAGTTTTTGATTGGCCACGGGGAGGGATCATGACACAATCTTTCCAAGTGTCTGAAATTTCCAACCTGACACCGCCCCCATGATAAGGTTGGAAAATAATTTCCAGCTGATGGCCATTCAGTCCCAAAATTTTGATAAAAAGTAGGAGATTATGCAAATATTGGTCCGAAAACAATAACCCCCCCCCCCCCCCCCAATAAAAGGTTTGAAAATCAAACTACAAGATCATTTTCAACCTATTGTTGGTTTGGAAATTACAGCTAATGTCGTGTCAGGTATGAAATTTCCAAATGTTGAAAAGTTTGACCAAAGTTGCCACGTCCCTGTCCGTGTTCAATATTCGAAATACACGGGTTGAAATGACAACGAAAACTAAAACACATTCGCCAAGTCCGAGTAACAATTAATCAAAACAGATTTGCCTGTCGCAGTGCTTCGGCGTTGACCGTGACGTATAGCGGACACGATTTTTGCTCACACGAACTAATACCGTTTTATTTCTGTGTGCATTTCTATATCAACCCGTTTACACTAGTCTGCGTGTAGATCTGTGTGCCGTTCCATAGCAATGTAAATGCACCCTCAATGGAAGTTGGAACATATACGAATGTGTTACAATGTTATGCCTTTTGAGATGTGTGAAGCAGAACCGCTGTACTGAAAGTACATTATTCACTTTGTGCCTCCGACATCTGCTTCACTGCTTCACACATTTTGTTCAAACATTATTCAAGTACCGACAGATCTAATATTAATATTCCCACGTGAATCGCATATTTGAATTCAAGTCTACACTTTATTCCTATATTTGACGATAATTATACAAAGCGACTTCTGAGTGTACAAAATACGTGTGATGCCGGCTTAACAAATCAGCGATGAGTATTCTCAGTGTGTGTTCGCCACATTGAGTTTATTTTCAACGCAAACCTAACTTGAAATTATTGCTGAAATATGGGAATGAAGTGGCGATAGGGACGTGGCTGCTATAGGGTCTCCGTTGGGGGTGTCCACTTTGGGGAATTTCAACTGCACCCCTTGAATCGGACAAAATACAAGTTTTGCGTAATTCCATTTCCATTTGCACCCCCCCCCCCCCATTGGACCTCAGCGCTCATGCCTAATAGCCTATATTTCACAAACAATGGTTATATACACCCGGTATATATGAGAATATTTGAACCTGAAACATCTAGTGGTCAAACTCCAGCAAATATACAAGAGACCAGGATGTTGCTCTGTTCGCTTAGTATATATCTTAATATCGCGAAGTCGATTAAGGGTCTATTCTCATTGCACACGCGCGTGCGATTAATCGCAGCGTTTTTTAAGGTCGAGCGGCTCTATATGTGTGTTCGATGGCATTCCTTCCTCCCACTGCTAAGAGTTCCCCCAATAGGGATGGGGGTCTGACGAAAACATTCATACACAGGTCTAGGGTAGGTTGGAGGATGATAAAGTACTTTCGGTTGGGGGTGACCACACACAGGCCTATATATATGCTAACACATTAACTTTAATTTTCCTCAGTTAGATTTACTCAGGTATAAGTTGAGTATAACGAGCCATGCCATCAAAATGACATAAGTTTTGAGGACACAATTATATCTAGCTAATTATAATTAGAAATAGAGGGTTCAATTCCATGTAGTTGGGCATAAATATGCATATTTTATTCCAGCTTGAAACGAAAATAACACTATATAGTACGATCACAACCCAGATTACAGGAGTTTTATGCATTTTATTGTTATTATCACTCAATATTATCAAAAGTGTACGATTCAAGTGGTTGAATTAGATCTTTCAAAATTTTACTTTATAGTTAGCTATAGGTCTGACAAAAATCGTCTTTCTGAATAAAGCTCATTTAAAACAGTTGTACTCAAACGTGATATCCAGTAAAAATTATGGGGAAAGAGGGGATGAGACCCCAGTTTGTTGATGGAAAAACAAATAGATTTGCATGCAGGGAGGATGGTAGACCCATGGTTGGGAGGGTTTTTTATGTTAACCCTGTGTATGAACGTTTTTTCTCTTCAGCCCCCCCCCCCCCCCTCCACCATCACCGAGTGCTTATTTGTATAGCCGCTGGCAACAGTGACAACGCGGTACTATAATTGACGAACCACTATTCAATTATAATAAGTGGTGGGACTCAGAATTCGACCTTAAGAGTCACACACGCATCGTTTAAGGTCTCATTCTGTCGCCAGGACGCTGTTCGCATGAGCGATTGATTTCAATTTGATCGTCATCATTCGGCGGCTTATCATCAGTGATCGCACATGCTAAACGGCACATTACTATCACTCTATATATTCACAATGTTGGGTACAGTTTTGCGCGAGACAGACGGGTAAAATAATTCGATTGAATTCTACAAAAATCACCACGGATGCTAGCTATACGTAGGAAACTTCTTTCCAAGCCATTTCCTTCCCGTACATTTATTATGTTATCGCCCATCAGTTATGAAAATGACTGTACCCGGATAGTATATGTGACCGAGTGAACCATGCCATTCTCTGTAACGGCTATCTCAATGACGAGGTTGATTGCAATAATGATTGGTCACGAATAGGACGTGGCTGATTGAGGAAGATAATTGATCACGAATCGCTCTGCGTTAATATGTTTACACGCACCTTAAAAAACGCTGCGATTAATCGCACGCGCGTGTGCAATGAGAATAGCCCCTATATGTGGGTAAAGTGTCGCCGGCAGCAGCGGTCTTATATCGAGTCATCGAGGGAGGTAAACCCTGCATGGAGTTTGGATGGCAACGTCACTGTGCATAATGAACATACCGCTTGAGATCTTGCTGAAGTCGACCCTAATCTCATCATCTCGTTCGATGCTGCCCATCTCGTGGTAAAGCCCCAAACCATGCCCAATTTCGTGAATGCAGTGGAACTGTGGAAATTAATCGGTGTATTAGTGTCTGGATCCTCCATGCGGTTCCATGTTTTCTATAGCACCTTTTACTTTATGATTCTGAAGTATACATGTACACCAGAACAGCTAATACATAAGCGATTGAATAGCGAAAGATACTTAATCGGGGTTCACGATTAGATAGCGATTGGAATTGGAATTCGATCTGAGTAACAGGTGCTATACGCGATGTATAGGATTTATTTAGAAATGAGTATTCTGCGTTAATCGGGGTTCGCGATTAGATAGCGATTGGAATTGGAATTCGATCTGAGTAACAGGTGCTATACGCGATGTATAGGATTTATTTAGAAATGAGTATCCTGCGTTAATCGGAAGGGGGATAACCAAATATAGAACGTACTTTCGGAGATATGTCTGAAACAGTTTACACCAGCACTTCTTGTGTTAAAAACGCTCTTTAAATTTCTGAATATCTCCGTTATTGAGTCAATATAATAATTCCAAAAGGAAGTATATTTAGTAGTGGCTAGTTGGCTCCAGTTATACTCCTTCGATTAACGACATGTTATGGGCTTAATCGGGTGCGTAAAACTGATAAAAACAATACTCAGGTGCCATTCCAACTGTGGGAAGGTAGCATTCTACTAACAGCGTCGACAATTTCACTCCATACAAATCATCGTCTGAACTACTGTTAATTGTAAATATTTACATCTCGATTCGGGACGCAACAATCGGCGATAAACTAACGCAAATTAGTTCGCTTTGGGAGTCATTGCATTTAATTAATATATAAGAATGACGGTGTGTGCTGTAAATTTGGATTAATATTCTTAAAAATAACTACTTTGAACAAGATTATTCTCCATTTCTATTTGATCACCCTACCAGAGTGTCTCACATCACTTTAATAACTGGATACTCATTTTGAAATACGATCCTAATATCGCGTGACACGTGTTACTCAGATTGAATACCAATCGCTATCTAATCGTGAACCCCGCTTATATATTGTTTGATATATAATCCTTTGTGTACTGGCTGATCACAACGATTCGCTATTCCTTTGAAATGGTGGATAGGTAACGGATAATATTTATCTGACTGTCAACAATCCAGTTGTCGCCTCTATGTTCTATTGTCCACAGCTATGTATTCTTAGGACAATAACTACATATTCTTGGGACAATAACTACGTATTCTTAGGACAATAACTATGTATTCTTAGGACAGTAACTATGTATTATTAGGACAATAACTACGTATTCTTAGGACAATAACTACGTATTCTTAGGACAATAACTATGTATTATTAGGACAATAACTACGTATTCTTAGGACAATAACTACGTATTCTTAGGACAATAACTACGTATTCTTAGGACAATAACTACGTATTATTAGGACACAAACTACGTATTCTTAGGACAATAACTACGTATTCTTAGGACAATAACTATATATTTTTATGACAACTATGCATTATTTTGACAATAACTATACATTATTTGGACAATAACTGAAAATTCAGTGCATGGTCTATTCGGATAAAAACAATTAGCCCTGTGTTCGCGTAATAAGAGCTGACTTTGTCGTATAAGGATCTATTAGCGGCCCATTCGGACAATCTAGGTGAGAGGGAGAACAAATGGTCCATTGCAGTTCTCCCTCTCACCTCGATTGCCCGAATACTATAGCACAACACAATACTATCTCAACAAAATAATTACAGTTCACTTTATAAGAAATCAGAAGTCAGCTGTTATTTCTGCGAGTGTAGACAGTAAGTGAAACTATTGGTGATTGGTGTCCAGTCAGACAGGACTATATATTTGTTGCAGGTGTATTTATAGTTACGAGTGAAAAGGATTATGTGTATTTTATGAACATATATTAAATTTATGAGGTGTGTTCGATGTTCATAATCGGGGCACACTCGATATATAATTTCTTTGTATATTTTGTATATATGTGACCCGCCATATCAAATCCAGTCGTAAGTCGGGATTTTTTTTACCCTGTGCCAATGCATTCTCTTATATATGCGAGTCGACCATAGGTCGCCTCGCATATATAGGTGAATGCATTGGCCTAACAATTTTTTATCATTTTTTTTAAATAAATGTTTCTTACAATTTTTAAGACATAAATAAAAAACATCCATTACCCTGCAGGGAGCCCCACACATATATAGAAGCATATAGAAGAGTGTCGTCTGCTCATGTTTGTCTGGGGCTCTGTGTCGGTGAAATTATAAAATTGTTAAAGAATACAAGAAAAAATTATTAAAATTGTAAAAAATTGTTAGGCCAATGCATTCTCTTATATATGCGAGGCGACCTATGGTCGACTCGCATATATAAGAGAATGCAATGGCACAGGGTAAAAAAAAATACCGACTTACGACTGGATTTGATATGGCGGGTCACATATTGTATTTTCAGCTATACATCACTTTTTAACGACTACTGATTTTTGAATGTACAGTTCACAGTTAGTTCATCCCATTAACTCATCAGACAAACGTTTATATAAGTTTTAAACAAATTTAAAATCAAAACCACTTTGGGTGTGAGACTACCTTTTCGCCGCATGCTATGGACTGACCGTTCCACCAGTAAAGGTTTCCGATGTATGACCAGTACCTACAACATAATTATTTTGTTATAATTTGCGAGGTTTGGAATAAAGATTTAATCCTTAAGATGTCATGATTTTAATCCCATTTGAATTCGCTTCTATTGATGTTCAGCTTATAAGTTCAAAATAAAGCTCAAATATGTTGAATTTATAAGCTGGATATCCCTACAAATGAATAAATGGGAATCAACTACATGCTTAATGAGCGTATATCGTTAGCTACAATTCGCCACGTGTGTGCATACAAGTAAGAAAACGTCGGCATCTATATCTATATTTGCGAATGTCTGTCTGTCTGTGTTATATAGAAATTCACGGGGGGGGGGGGCATCTAGATGACACAAAAGGGGTCTAACAGGGGTAACTTTTTACGATGAAGATAATGGTGCGGGTTAGAATTTTCTAAAATGACGCCGTTGTTGTCAGGGACAGTAAAGGGGGAGGGGCAGCAAACAATTTTGTGGCCAATTTCCACCAAACTTATACATAATCATCTCCATGATACGAGAATTATAATGGTGTGGTTTAAAGATGCCAAAAGTGGCGTCGTTCGAGTTGTTATGGGTGCACGGAAGGGAGAGGGGCACCAAAATTGAAAACAATATTTTAGCGCCCATTTCCACCAAATTGATAGACAATCTGCTGCATGATACAAGGAATCTAATCGTGTGATTTAAAAGCACTAAATTTAATACGATTTTTTAGTCGCCGATTTCCACCAATTGTATATATAGTCATCTTCTAGTGGGTCTAATTGTGTGGTTTAAAGACGTTAAAGGTGGCGCCGCTTGAGTCAAGGTAGGGAAGGGATGGTCACCAAAACTGATACAAAATATGTTTACTGGCAATTTCCACCAAATTCATACACGTTCTTCTCCAATGATACGAGGAATCAAATCGTGTGGACTAAAGACGTCTTATTTGGTGCCTATATTTGGGAATTTATGTATGTCTGTCTGTCAGTCTGTTTGTCTGTGTTCTAACTTCTATACAACTTCACGGGACCATCAGATGGCACCAAAGGGATCTAACAGTGGTAACTTTTTACGAGGAAAATAATGGTGCGAGTTTAAATGGTCTAAAGAGACGCTGTCGTTGTCAAGAGCAGAAGGTGGGAGTAGCAATTACCAACAAACGTATACATAATCATCTCCATTATATCAGGAGTCTAATGGGCGTGGTTTAAATGTCAACAGTTAGAGTCACGAATGGGGATGGGAGGGCAAAAAAGCTGATACAAATATGTTAGCATTAATTTCCAGCACATTCATACACGTTTTTCTCCAATGATACGAGTCATCAAATCATCAGGGTTAAAGACGCGACATTTATTGCCGTTTGTATCAGGGATAGAGAGAGGAGGGACACCAACATCGATCAAAATGTTTTAGTCGCCGATATCCACTAAATGTATATATAGTCATCTCCATAATTAAAGAGTTGTTCGCATTCAAATTTCACAACATCGACAAATGGTGACCGAATTAAGTTACTGGAACAATATCTTTTCAAGTTTTACTCAACTGTCATATTTATATGGGGACGGGAATCAGGGCATTCTTATATTGAGCTAACAAAACGGATAGATCGATGAAACATTAAAAGTATAGTTATCATTCTATATACATATATTCTTGCAAAAATGAGGGCCCTTGAACCGTCAGAGGTTGGCATGTTAGAACGGTTCATTTATAACACAATTGATATTTCCACCAAAAAAAAGATACAATTTGTCAAGAGCGGTGGAAATGTATAGAAGGTCTGTTCAAAAATAGTGGGCACAGTGTGCAGTCAAAAGAGTTTCTTCTGAGATAAAGTCATCAGTAGCACAAGCATTTTCATGATCGTCCAATACTGGCACATGAAAAGGATACATGTGCCCGATACAGAGGATTTCTTTCATAGCCTAACATAAACAACTTAAAATTCTCGCTCTGTGTGGCACATGTAGCTGATATATTGCAACATTTCTTTTAAACTGGTAATAATTAGCAAGTATAGCACCATTAACAGAGGAGCACCTGGTCATGTCTTTAAAACATCTGTATCTTGATAGAGATATGATAATCAGGTGTCCTCAAAATATTATACCAACCGACTAGATTGATATATACATCTCTTTGTAAAACTCAATTGTCGTCTTTTATTTTTACGAACTTATGCGGCTATGTTTATGTTTTCATCCCAATAGAAATATTTAAATCAAAAACAAAACAAAACAAACAAACGTCAATCCAACCACGTCAACTATACGATTGAAAACCTCGATAACGTCTGAAGTACGAGCAGTTGTAAATAAATACTTATACTTATTGGTGGGGCGAATTAATCACGAGAAACAAAATGACAATCACTCTGACAATGTGAGCCATTACTTACAACCCACATCCCCACCAAATATCCACAGTCGAGGGTTTTACATCACTTTAACCTGGGCAACGCCGGGTAACCCTGCTAGTAATATAATAAGCACGTTCAGAACCCGACCGAGTCTACAATTTATTATATAATATACTCCATGGTGTGCGTGGCGGAAAAATCGCGAAATGCACATGGCAAATCACGTGTCTTAATATTATATAGCAGGTAGTCTGATGGTATATAACCGTTATATCTGGATGGATGAAACTACAAAATATAATTTATTTCCCATTACACCCGATACGACTGTATAGCATACACTATCTAGAAATAAATATGTTTAAGTTACTGGAACCGTGAGGCATCCTCTTATAGTCTGCAGTACGCTTAATATAATGGAAGTTTCTACATATATACTAAGTAGTTGGACGAACTTACTGCTGATACTGTCTGCAGAAATAGTTACACAGATCCTGGTATAATGTTAAGAATATATGTTATTTTCGTCTGTAATTGTGAAAAATATCACGATTGCCACGCAAAATGAAAAAGGTGTTATAATCATGCATGAATTTGAAACACCATTACTCGACCCATCTAAATTTCATTGCATTATGATATGACAGCAAAAAAGTTGTTTGAAAATAGCAATTTGATACTGAATGTATGCGCGGATATCAGTGGGCGAAAAAATAATTTTAATGCAGCGAACGGCCGGCTAAGTTGCTGATTGGTAGACATTATCTGCTCATATGTATTTGATTGACAGCTTAGGCAGAATATTTTTAGCAAACAGTTCTCTGTAACCCACACAGCAAGTGAATATGGCGTTATCACACAACTTCCCCGTCAAATAAAATGTGAGCTGAAGTTCGAATCTGGTTTTATTACAACAGCAACATATCTTTTTATAAAACCCGATTTCAAAAAGCTATTATGTTAATATATTTACACACTAAGTGTTGTCATCACTAAATCCAGCATTCTGATTGGTCGGCGCCCACGTGGCTAGTTGCAGTTATTTCTCGGTGAATGCGTAACGCCTCATAACACCAAGCTAATAACACCATCGATACGTCATTAGGTTTGGAAAGACGAACGCGTAATGCTTTGGGCGCATTTTGACTCGCGCAGGATTGACTTAATACATCATCGGGTTTCAACATGAAGAGAAATTGTTCCTATTAACTTTTGCCAAGGGTGCTATTGGGTATTTTGGGCTGATCTTGTCACGATACACTTTTCGATTTAAATATATTTACAAAAGCGGCTTTTTCGCTAAATGTATATAAATATAAGGATTAACTGTCATGTGGACTATTTTTATGGAGATGTAACGGTGAGGTAAGTGGACATAACTTGTATGTAAAACCCTTCGGGTTTTACACAAGTTATGTCCACTTACCTCACCGTTACATCTCCATAAAAGCAGTCCACATGACAGTTAATCCTTATGTAATACAGATAAAACTGAAGATGGTGTATATTATTTGTCTATAAATGAATAATTTAAAGTGGTTTATTTCGATCGTAGTTCGCGGCAAAATCTCTTAGGTGGCCCTGGGTGGTCTGCAATTTTCCACTCTTTATGCTGCTAATATATAGAGTTATCCTTCTTGGTATGCTCCGAACGTTTTTGAATGTTAAAATCCTCCCTGTCCAGAATATCAAACGTTCCCATGTATTGAACTGATTGAGTATGATTGATATGTACGTGCGTAGCCTTTGTGGAATCGTGAAATGATCTAGGTATGTGCATACTGATCTGTTACGTGTGGTAGAGCGTTATATCACAAAAAAAACTATTATATCATTAAACAAGCCAAGACATATTTCCTTATCTGTCACTGGTGATGAATAGGTGCGTTCAACATATAATAAATAATAATAAAAAATAATTTATGTTATATACCGTAAAAACACACATGAGCTCAAAAACGGTTTACAAAGTGCAATAAAATATGTACATACAAGTGATCTAAAATAATACATAACACGTAAGACCATCTGCATGTAAGTGCATGTTAACAGTTAAAAAAAATATTTGATAAAGGAAACAGTTTGTTGATGTGATAAAAAGATATAATTTAGTGAGGAAAACATTTTTGAAGAGGTGTGAAACAATATATATGAGGCGTGCGAGTTTTAAAAAGCTGAGCCATATGAAAGGGAATAAGTTAAGATCATATGGAATATTACTTGGCATCGCGCCAAAAACATGACTGCGCCATGTCTTTACATTGATTCCGGTAGATTAATACTATTTTCGGAAAGCCGAGCATGACACCAACACCAGATAGTGCAAAATGATTGCTTGTTCATTAAAGTTAAAATTGTTGTCCAACTGATGGAAATAGACAAAAATGCAAAGAGGCAACTTGGGGTCTATTAAGGATTTTGATCTGTAAAAAAGGCACATTTCTAGTTTTTGTCATGTGGATCTTCAACTCGTTATGTTAGCATATAAGATTTTATGAAACTCGTTTGATAAATTTATCAAACTTATTTCACAAAAACTTATATCCCAAAATAACGAGTTGGAAATCCTCTATATGATACGCAGAGTGCGCCAGTTATACTTCCTTTCTTACTGTGTCACCAGTTGGGTACCAGTCTGTTGTTTTCTGTATTTAGCGCTGGTTTTCCACTTGTGTTGACAACATAATCTGAGAACCAAATACACCATTGCGCGAGTATGAGGCCTATCGGTGAGCAGCGGAATTTGTATGTGCCAATCTGTGAATTGAATGATGTGTGCTTACTGGAGTGGGCCTGTTGGAAACAAACCTTGAGATGGATCGAGCACAATACAATACCATAGTTGGGCTTCCGCTTAGTAAAGGAATTATTTAGTTCATTTAAATCGGAAACCGCGTACCGAAAATCCTCAGTTTGTTTGTTTAAAATCCGAAAATCGACACAAAAGCGGTATGAGGATAAACTTTGTTCCTTATTTGGGATATCCTTTTGTATTTGTGGTTTGTTACATTTAGAAACCAAAACTACAGGGTTATTGATTGGAATAGACTCGTTTGGCGATACGGGTACAATGATAACTTGGCGAAGAAGCTCATCGAAATGATGGCGCAACACTTCACGTTCATCAGGCGGTAAGTAGTATGGGCGCTGATGTTTTGATCCCACATCAGGTCACATGTGAATTTCCTGTTCAACAACATTGGTAAATCCTATATCAAGATTTTCTTGTTCATTTCTATGGTTATACAAACATGCCAAAAATTGTACTTGCTCTGTCTCATTCAGAACATCATATTTGTCTTAAAACTTTCATAATTGTCTGAATTATGTGATTCAACATAAGACATGTGACAACAGAACCCTGCAGTCTTTGATGGTGATGAATTAAATGGTATGAAAACCGAAACGTGGTTACAAATTTCAAACGAACCCAGGATAATGCCTTTGGACAGAATCTGATGTTTAGCACTATCCCTTGGATTGAGAAGTCGGATAGGAAAACCCGATCTTTCGAGGTAACCAATCAATTTGCTACCAATACCCCCCAGAATGCCCTAAACAAATACTTTGCAAACCCCAAAATACAAACTCATTTGGCCGTGTTCCAGTGACCAAGCACTCAGAATTTAGTTCAAGCAATATTGAGTTACAGTTTGACGTTTGCATTCTGAGAAAGAGGTGTCATCTGGTTATCTCGCATATATTGAGTTCCCAAAATCAAAGGATGTGAACAACATTCAAGAATGTGCACTAAATAATCATGACATTTACCAGCTTCATTTGAACGTACTTTAACATAAGCACAATCAAAACATCTTAATGCGGTGATTGTCAACTAAGAGCTGCCCGAATCGAGCATAAAGCGAACTAATTCAAATTCAAGACAACCAAATCCCATATTCCTAGAAACACCAAGAACTGTCTTCAGTGAAAATCTACCCCATCATGCTTTCGCCACAATATGGAACAATCTATAAAATAAAAAAAAAGAACACGCTATACACATCAGACAAGACATCTATTTAGGAAGAACTTGCATACAGACATGATAAAAAAACTATTCTGAAAATGTGAAATGTAAACATATTGGACGCCCGGACTGCACATACTAACAAATGCGGCAATCATGATATGTACATGTATTATGCGTTACATAACATATTGTAAATTATCTCTACATGTGATTTTGCCTGTGACCGCACTCAATTGCCTCCCCGATGACCACACAAAACATCACCCATTTACCGATTGTTATGAACAAATCTGGCAATGGTCCGGGTTGGTACCCATCAACTTAAATAATATCTGTAACAAACCCTTGATAATTATGTTCACAAGCAATGATTGTCTGTGTACTCACATGGAGATGACCGCCCACATATAAGCCATATTCAAACATTCATTATAGAGATACCTATGCCAACGGGGGTGACATGAGGACAGCCTGGAAGGGTTATATCACCCCCGTGTATATACGGTGTAATATACAAAATATTCCGTATGTATTGTTCATATGTTTGTGATATTCATGTATGTGTATTGTAAATAAACTTATCCTATCCTATCCTAGCATATCCTAAAGCCATGACATATAAAGTCCCAATAAACACTTGATGGTACAACGGACCACATGCTGAAGGTGGTGATCGACCCATTGCCATCTTCTGAGTCTGGTCGTGGTACGCTTGTACAGTCTTGGTCACTAACTGTGCCATATCCACCTTCTATGCCTGGTCGTGGCGTTATTTCGCCGGGCCGTTGGAGTTTAAGCGCACACACATGAAAGTTCCGTGTCCATATTGTTGACTTAACAACAGACGTCTGGAGATTTTGGTCCACGCCCATCTCAATTATAATTGAATCGAACATGCGAACGACGGGGCATTGAAAGAATCGAAAATCTTGTGGGTTTGGGACGTTCGGTTCTGGTTGGTCCATTGCGCCCTGATCAAGTGAGATTTCAATATTGTCAAACCTATCACGCAGTTTATCAAACTGGGCATCAGCCGCAGCGCTACTTGGTGCCATAGTAGAATTATGTGATGCTGTAGACACCACATTTACTTTGGGAAAGACACTATCCTGGCGATAGCCATGTGCTTCACAGTCCCGCGCTAAATAGAATATTATATGCCTCTTTGGGAGTACTTGGTCTTCCCGCATGGATAAAAAAAGCTAGCTGCTGTGAAAGTCCACTGATGAATCGGTTCAACATGTAACTTGATGACTTGTTTAGACTTTTGAAAGAATAAAGGCATGGAATTCGCCCACCGACTGTGTGGATAGGCACGATTTCAGATAACGTGATCGGATTGCTCAAACTATCATATTCATCTCGAAACATTGAAGCGACTGCGGACCAAGTCATTTTCATAAGCTGGGGTATACAGTTGAACCAAACTAAAGCTGGCCCTTTTAAATGTAGGTCAAGTGCGGCACCCATTCGACCTGATTGCCCTTGGGCAATCACTTCACGGGCCCTTGTAACATAAACGATTGGAATTCATGCAAACATTCTTGTGCATCCTCATGCATATTACTAGAAAACTATAAATGGTTTCAGATGTTGTTCCCTTGAACTGGTTGTTGTATATACACTACACCACTTTGTTGTTTATGTTGACTAGTAAGCACAGCCCCTGTGTCGGACACGAAGGCTCCGAGAGGTCTACTTTGTTGAGGGTTCATGTCAATGCTGTCCGGTGTCGCAGGATCAATAAAAAGATTGGGCAGATGTGGGTTAAACGGTGAGTTCATAATCATGGAAGACACCACCAACAATATCGCACACAATGTTATGCAGTTCAACAAAAGCTTTAGATTCGCTATATGGGACAACGTGTATGTCATATACACTTGATTTCAAACAGATGTTTCTTCATTAAACACAATTATTTCAATATTTACAATAATTCTCATTAAAAACGTGCTTAGTTTTTTTTCGCTTTCTCTCTAAGCGCACTCGTATCAGTCACATCACCTTCACCTCTCAGAACTCATGCCCATTCTCCGGCCAAAAATCCTGCAAGCCGTGCCGTGACGACTCCCATGACATGAGAAGCATCCCCGAACAGTATCACGTTTAGTGTGCCATGACATGAGAAGCATCCCCGAACAGTATCACGTTTAGTGTGCCATTGATATGATTGTTCGTTGTAGTCTTTATTATGACCGCGTTTTTGCTGAGTTATACTACATCGCGTAATAAAACATTCTGATCGGCACTACAACTCTGATCTCCTCCTGTTGGAACTACTCATCGGAGTGCTAAATACCCGTTATTGAACTACTCATCGGAGTGCTAAATACCCGTTATTGAACTACTCATCGGAGTGCTAAATACCCGTTATTGTTGATAGCGACGTCATAATTTAAAAGTCACAATTGAGTATTCACCTTAAGATACTGACCTGTGCTTTTAGTTAGGGTGATATTAATGTTATGATATTTAAAGGTAGACAATCTGATTCGATCGCCATATCATCAGATTCCAACAAAACCAAGCAAGTTGCAAGACGTTTTAGTTATCAGAATCGATTAATTACCAACAAATAAAGCTAAGCACTGTCAGTTCAAATATGAAATTTTGCAAAACGTTTTGTTCAACGCAATTTGGTATCGAGAGTATGTTGGTCGACTCGTTGAATATTTTCTAGGCAGCCAAATATTCTAGGTAGTGACAAATAACAGATTTCAAACATCGATATCTGATTACTCTGCATGAGCTAACCTCGACTCGAATCAGATATTTTTTTTTACCACCGTAGCCAAAGAAATAGTAATTTAGGAGCGTTAATTCGGATTATGTATCTTTATACATATATTTTACTATATATAATAACATCCCCTACTCGGTCTACCACGTGTAAATGTTTACGAACAATAGGGGATCTCGGAGTTTACAGCCACTCAAACACAGATCCCGTGACCAGGTTTCCAGTATGTTTACCCACTTAATATTTTAACACAATGTGTGTCTGTTTACGCCACAATAAATTACTTTTGGACTCAAATTTCTTTTATTTGTTGGTCATTTGGAATTTAGATTATGGCCATTTATGGGATTAACCCTCTTGGGTGAAACTTTGGGTTGGCTTGGTAACATTGATCCACAAAACCTCACACCCTTTCATGTATGTTTTCTATAGTGTTCCAAAATTTGCTTCTTTGTGGTGTAAATACATAGACATTTCGTTAAAATCATATTTAACGAAATAACGGACATCTTAGAGTTATCTCTCATTTTGAAAACATAAACATTGGATTACGGGAGGGCTAATGTCATACTACGCCTCGGTGATATTTCAATTGAATGTGTGAACGCCTTGTGATAAGGATTTTGATAAAATGCTACATGACCCGATTCAACTCAAAAGCAGAGCTAACTGACTGAGCAGAGTTAACTTTTAATAGTCCACAGGAGGACGTGGCTAGAGGGTCTCCGTTGGGGGTGTCCACTTTGAGGAATTCCAACTTCACACCCCCCCCCCCCCTTGAATCCGACCAAACACAAGTTTTGCATAATTCCATGTGCACCCCTTATCTCAGTGCTCAGGCCTAATAGCCTATATATTCATAAACCATGGCTCTATATACCGTTATGAGAACATTCAGATTTAGATAATTATTTGAACCTGAAAATTGCATAAATCCTAACATCTAGTGGTCCAACTCCAGACAAATGCACACGGCTATTGACAAAATAGACCAGGACCACGGGCCGACCAGTGTTGTTCGGCAAGGTGTAAGAAAGTTTTGAAAACTAAACAAGAAAATCGCCAAATCCTAGCATCTAGACTGGTCTCAAGCTTTCCTAGTGTTGGAAATTTCAAACCTCATACTCTCCCTTAGGGGGGGATTCTCCAACTGATGACCATTTCAGTCCACAATTTTGACCAAATGTAGTAAAATACTGCTTTCTTAAACTAATTAGCAGTTTGTGTTGGCCACGGGGGAGGGACAATGACACACCCTGCCGACCATGGTTCGGCCCGGTGTTGAAGAATTTTGAAATCTGA
Source organism: Siphonodentalium dalli (assembly GCA_032622095.1). Classification (NCBI taxonomy): domain Eukaryota; kingdom Metazoa; phylum Mollusca; class Scaphopoda; order Gadilida; family Siphonodentaliidae; genus Siphonodentalium; species Siphonodentalium dalli. The sequence continues at coordinate 51,210,290 of CP136068.1, forward strand.
ACAAGAAAATCGCAAAATCCTAGCATCTAGATTAGCCTCAAGGGTTGGAAATTTACACCCCCACTTAGGTTGGAAACTTTCCAACTGATGACAATTCCAATGACAATGTTGACCAATGTAGAACAATATTGTTTTCTTAAATTAACTAGTAGTTTTTGAATGGCCACGGGGAGGGACAAGGACACAAGCTTTTTAAGTGTTAGAAATTTCCAACCTGACACCATAAGGGTGGAAAATTGGAATATTTCCAACTGAAGTCCAAACTTTTGACCAATAGTAGGAAAATATGCCAATATTGGTCCAAAAACAATAATTTTCCCCCAATAAATAGTTTGAAAATCAAACTAGAAGAACATTTTCAACCTATTGTTGGTGTGAAATTTCCAACTAATGTTGTGTCAGGTATGAAACTTCCAACTGTTGAAAATTTTTACCAAAGTGGGGGGGAGACATCCCCGCCCCCCCCCCCCCCGCCAAAAATAAAACCCTGTCGCCACGTCTCTGATTGCACGTACCCTTGCGAAATTACTAATTCAGTAGCATTGAAGCGTACGGTCTCAATTATGAGTCTCAATTGTATTAAGACTCGGATAAGGTAAATCAATAGGTAAAGTTTAACCGTCACAAAGGCACCAGGTCATGCAGCTTTGCATTGCCTTTAATGTTGTTCATGCATCATTAAAGGCTAGAGACAACAGGTGGTTGAGTAACGGCATGCCAGCCAACTATGAAGTGCCAATTTCATCTTATTTAGAACAGTGTGCCAAGACAACCCCAGGGACATAACTTTCAACCTGGGAAGAAGATAGGAAATCTCTAAGTCAGAGGGGCGCTCGATTACCACACATATCAGCGCCGCTGTTGACCACATCTAGATCACAAAGTACTGAGCACCAAATCGAATTAGCGAGCGTCCATGCAATAATCTTCCCCGACACATACATAGGCGAATGATTTGTGGAGTAACAGAACGGTCTTGGGGATTAAGCAAGGCCAGATGTATCGCCTAGAAAAGCTACTGAAACCAGGAGAGTTAATAGGACCCATGGGGAGATGACGATAACTCAATTATCCTAAGTAAGTCTGGAACCGACGCGCCGTGAAAATACACATGGCCGTCATTAGCGGCCACTGGGTATTTTAGTAAGAAGCAAACCGACATCCACAGACAGTTCTAACCAGCTACCCTATAGTAACAACGAATGCTCGGACGCGTGGAAAAGCAGTGTGGAGAAATGGACGAGAATACAAGGTAAACATTATGTGCCGACGGAGGAAGAAGAAGAGCAGACGACAGGAAGACGAACTCGACCGAAACTCAACCGAGTAGAAGACAAGCAGACACACCCAACCTATGAAGACGGAAGAAGACCCGAAACCAAGCAGACGACAGGAAGAGAAACCCAGATGCCGATGATTGAACATTATTGACTTTGTTATATATAAATAATCAAACAGTTCTGATAGTATTAAGAGTTATATGTACCCGTATTGGCACATATCTCTTAACTGGTGCCTTCGAGCCAGGATCTGAACGCTAATCGCAGACACAACGTGAAACCAGAAGAGGAACAGTGTGAACAGAAACAGTGTGGGAAAATTCGCAAAACGTGAGTCTAATTGTTTATTATCATAATGGCTACCCAACAACAACAATCAGCTGGTGTTCTCGCCCCATTAACAGAATCTATCAATTCTCAAATTGCTGCAATGGCCATGACTACGGTGACACAGGTAGTGACGTCATTTGACGGGGACCCCACGAAATACCACGGGTGGGTCAAGTCGATAGAAAAATGCGCGATCCTAACCAGCGCTAACGAAGCAAAGAAGCCCTATATGGCATTCCAGAGCGCGACGGGCCCCGTATCAGATTTTTTACAAAGATATTTGGCCACGAATCCTAACGCCACGTGGCAAGACACAAAAACTGAATTATCTAGTCGATTTGCCGAGATAAATGACATTCAATTCGCCTTTTCGATGCTAAGAAAAATCAAGCAAAAACAAAACGAAAATTTACATGTGCTTGCCGAACGAATTTTGGAGATCGCGTCGGTGGCATACCGAGAGCAACCCGGCGGGATCAACGCGGTTGAAGGCCAACTCGTAGGGTTTTATATTGACGCTTTAAGAAGCGACAGTTTGAAAATGAAGTTGATCAGGGATGCGCCGAAGACACTAAAATTGGCAGCCGACATCGCCATGCGGGAAATGGGGATCCGACGGGTATTCAACCTACGAACGGGCCGCGAAAATTACAACGAAAACGAACCGGAAGCAATGGAAATCGATAGTTTCAGAAACAAACGCGCGAGAACAACCTGCGATATATGCGCAAGCGATAACCACACGACCCGTGAACACCGATCACGCCCGAGACAGGTGCATGTCGAAGCGGTGGTTAAACCACGAACAGTCGAATGTTGGACGTGTCAAGGTGACCATTTCGCTCGCGACTGCCCCTTTAAGACCGAAAACCGAAGGCACGTATCTTGCTGGGGTTGCAACGGTAATCACTTGGCTAGAAATTGCCCCTCTAAATCCGGAGATTCGAAGCAAAAGCAATGGAACACGCCAGTAACGCCACCTAGGGGAATCCGCCGAGATCAGCCGAACCGATCACGTGACCTATCCCATGATACACCGCGTCACAGCCGGAGATATCCGACATTAAACGAACCACCGCGACTAATGACCCCGCCCACATACGCAAAAAACTAAGGAATCCTCTCATTGAGGCCACATGTGAGAGGAAATTTAGTATCAACATTGTGGGGAACCCCAGCTCGTGTTTAGTCAGAATAGGTAAAAATAAATATCGCTCATTAGTGGATAGTGGAGCGGAAGTATCATTGATTCACAAACGCGTCTATGACGCATTACAGTTCCGACCAAAACTAACTAGGGAACACATCAACCTTAGCTCCGTGAATGGGAAGTCACTGGGCGTACTTGGTAGCGTGGAACTGACCTTCAGAATGGCGAAACTAAAATTAACCCATAAATTTTATGTGGCGAATGATATGACCCGGAATATGATCTTGGGGAGGGATTGGTTGACCTCTCGGGGGGTCAGACTATATTATGATCTGGGATGCCTCAAGGTCAGTGACGTGTACGTCCCATTGGAATCGGACGCGCACATAGCTTCCCTGCTGAGATTGACCAGCAAGGTTAGCTTAAAGCCCCAAACATCAACTGTATGTATGGGAAAATCAAAAAACTTAGCTTCTCTTCACAAGTCGACATTAGTAGAGGTGGCCCAAATCGAGAAAGGTTACCTAGCATCAAAACCCGGTTTGGAGGTAAGGAAGTCGATTTCTGAACTAGGTAAAAGACATCAAGTCCCATTGCTACTTGTGAACAACACTAATAAAACCGTTTATCTACGGCGCGGCAGTGTAGTTGGAAAATCAGTCACGTATGGACGAAGACGCAATCGGGCTGGGAAAGGTTATTATCAAATAACATTACAGCAAGAGCCTAAATCATTTATGATGGTACACAAACACGTGAAACAGGCGAAACGCCAACAAGCAGCGAAATTTAACAAAAAGGCCACAGACACCAAATTCGAGATTGGCGAGGCCGTCTATGTGAAGAATCATTTACGAAAAAGCAAACTTGAAAGCAAATGGAAACTCTACTTCCGCATAACCAAGCAAATAACGCCCGTTACTTTCGAGTTAAGGAATCAATTAACTGGGAAAGTCACACAATCCCATGCTGAACATATGCGCAAAGCCAACCTGGAATGGGAAATCCCCAAAACTGACAACAACAAGCGTGCTCAAACGTATGTTGTTCCCCCCGAAGACGAAGATAGCGACGTTCCTGCCCCTAACCCTGTGGGTGGGTCTTCTGGCGATGAAACAGAACCATTACCAGATGATGTAATCGCTCGATATCGGAGACAATGTTCGGACTCCGATGACGAAGATGTCCCTTTAAGCGAGCTTAAGATGCGCTTACAGCGTAGAAAGACGCGACTCGCGCGCTCAGAGCCGCTACAAAACCCTGACTCGTCCATGGACGAGAGACCAGAGCCGAGTGCCAAGGCACGACGCGCTCCAGCGCCTCGTCGACACGGGCGCAAAGGAACAAAGATGTTTACGAGTGATGACAGCTCAGAGGATGAGTTAATGGAAGTGGCCGCCATTGAACAAACCCCTCGTGAAGGTAGGCCCGTACCGGCCCCTCGCAAGTGTAAGCAGCTCATGAATGGAGCGAGCATCAACTTAATAGGCAAACCGTCGCTTCAAGCCCTGCTATCAGCGATAATAATAGAGTGCTCGAAACAGTGACCTGGGGTCCATTACAGAAGAAATGCGACCCTACCCTTAACTGGCTTATTGGCAAACCTAACCTGGCTTCGTAAATGTTGAAAATAGTTAGCCCAACGCCCCAGACCGAATCGCGAATAAATAGTCATGTTCGGATCAATGACAGGTCGCGCGCCCCATGAAACCCGGCACGTGCGCATGGCGATTTAATAAATAAAGCTTTGAACTTTGCAATCGCGCACCGAGAGATAACGAGCACCACGGCGACGTGCACACCGCCACCCTTAGGGTTACTACGTTTGAGCGCACCCCGCTCAAATAAACACGATCGAAAATATGCTCATGACTGACATAGTGAACGAAAAAGTATTACCCCAATGAATGGTAGAGATGGCCAGGGTGGTATTTTGCCCTAGTAACGTAGTTACAGTAGTAATTTTCATTATCTTGACCCACCGATTCCGGTGGAAATTTGTTAAACGACATTTACCAAGGTTAGCCATGATGTATAATAAGCAGTTAGACCAGCGACCTGAGGATATCCTGAATGCCGTGTTCAAAGAACCCATCGACGAAGCAATGGAGACGGATGCACCAAAGCCGTCTGCGCTATTCCGGGACAACACTCAGGAACGCCTACATGTATATCCAATTATAGCCGTCAGAGGCTGACCACATCAGTGGCGGATTTGGATTAGTATTAATTATGTATCGTATATTAATGTATTCCGAATTTCCTTCGTAATTATTGTTGCGCGGATATCAGAATCATTTGCATGTATATAGACATTTATGCATTTCATATATTTCAAATATTAATTGTTGCATAACGATGTCCAGGGTATTATAGTTGTATAATCATCAGAATGATTATAGCAAGCGTTGAATAGGGACTATAAATCCCGACATTCGGTCATAAGTTTTGATGATTGAAATCAATCACCCCGACTTATCTTGTGTTTAACTGTTCGTCAACCAATCCATCTATATAATTAGTTGTAAATTCCATTTTCGTATTGGGCCGATCTGACGACCCTCAAGCGATACCGATAAATTGGAAAAGTAACCATTGTGTATACTGACTGTGTCATTTGTTCTCAAACCTCACACAAATATCCGTTTGAGTATTACAGGCTGACCATGGCGGTGGAACAAGGGTCGACCAGTTGTCAGAACCTACCCCCATACTCGGACATTGAGGACGAAAATACCTCGACATCCGATGATGACGATATGACACCCAATTCAGATGCACGACCATCCACCAGCAGGCGGCCGCATGAAAGCTACCTCGACATGATGCCGCGCATGCAGTCACCCACATCCTACAACCAGCCATGGGTACAGCCTTACAACGAGCATAGACGATATTACGCGATGCAGTCACCTCCCCCGCCTTACAGCCCGCCCAGAGAATCTGAAGATGCACTCATCGACATCGACCCCGATTGGTACTACTTCACGGACGAACACCGACAGCCGATCCAGACTCGCCAGCGAACCTACGCTAGAGCACGACAGCAGCCGTACCAACGACACCGACGGACATACGAACAACAGAGGCCTCTCATTCACCGATGCCGCTGTTGCGAACTACTCCGACGAATCATCAACCTGCTACGCAGCAACGTATTGGACTTGCGATTTCAAGATCAACTTTAAATCGAAAAAGTGAAGGAGTAATGTGCCAAGACAACCCCAGGGACATAACTTTCAACCTGGGAAGAAGATAGGAAATCTCTAAGTCAGAGGGGCGCTCGATTACCACACATATCAGCGCCGCTGTTGACCACATCTAGATCACAAAGTACTGAGCACCAAATCGAATTAGCGAGCGTCCATGCAATAATCTTCCCCGACACATACATAGGCGAATGATTTGTGGAGTAACAGAACGGTCTTGGGGATTAAGCAAGGCCAGATGTATCGCCTAGAAAAGCTACTGAAACCAGGAGAGTTAATAGGACCCATGGGGAGATGACGATAACTCAATTATCCTAAGTAAGTCTGGAACCGACGCGCCGTGAAAATACACATGGCCGTCATTAGCGGCCACTGGGTATTTTAGTAAGAAGCAAACCGACATCCACAGACAGTTCTAACCAGCTACCCTATAGTAACAACGAATGCTCGGACGCGTGGAAAAGCAGTGTGGAGAAATGGACGAGAATACAAGGTAAACATTATGTGCCGACGGAGGAAGAAGAAGAGCAGACGACAGGAAGACGAACTCGACCGGAACTCAACCGAGTAGAAGACAAGCAGACACACCCAACCTATGAAGACGGAAGAAAACCCGAAACCAAGCAGACGACAGGAAGAGAAACCCAGATGCCGATGATTGAACATTATTGACTTTGTTATATATAAATAATCAAACAGTTCTGATAGCATTAAGAGTTATATGTACCCGTATTGGCACAACAGTTACCTCAATTAAATTGATCAGAAAAAATCGATCGCATAGTATGTGGCCACATGTTCTGTGCAACTTATAATGCACTTTTGTCATGCTGTTGGTGACGTTATATAACCTATCCACGTTGCCAATCACAGAAACGTTGCCAATCCTCTCATTTTCGAACATACTGATGTACATTTATGTAATTCTATTTGAATTATTATGTGCTTTTACAGGTTATTGATGACGTCATACGTCCCAGGTACGTTATCAATCTCGTCGTTGTTGAAGATTGTGATCACAGTTGTTGGACCCAATCACCAAAGGAAACCAAACAATGCCCATTTAAGCATATTAGCTGAGCGTTCGGCCCACAATGCTGTTTCTTCTGTGTTCCATTGAGTGGAGTTTACAGTAGAGATGTTTCGCAAACTCACGTATATATTTACGACTACGTTTAGCTATTCGTATCCGTAATATTCACGTATGCCAAAAAGTTCGTTTCGCAAAACGATTCGGATTATTGTTTTGTGCTTTAGATTGACATACCGATTGAGATTGCATACTGAGCGGCAAATAGGTTGAGCACTAATATCGTCCCACTGACTGCAGACGGGGAACAAATATTCTTTCAGAAGGCGATATCTTTGTCAATACAGCATTTTTTCGTTTGCCTCATCTCTGGTGAGTAACGTGTATCAGACAGCGAGGAATGGCTGATATAAATCGTGAGCAGAGACTTCCGATTCGCACGATCTAGCAGATTATGTACAGCGCGAATGACAAACTTCTTATCAATCGGTCAATTGGGGACAGTTGTCCAAAGCCTGATTAATGATGGCTGCATGATACAACAAAACAAATTGATTGAGTTCTATTTTTAAACGATATGTTGGGTACACATCGAATAAATTGATCTATCTCTATCCGTCGCACGGTTGGGATATTAGAGACCTTTCGCAAAATCACTAATACGATTACGGATAGGGAAATATCCTGCCAATATGCGGCCAAAATTCTATCTTTACGCACGGGGGTTCTTATGTGAGACGAATTATACCCAACGTAGTTTAATTATGTGCAGATGTGTCAAGAATGTGCCACCGGTCCTGCTTGTGGACGCTCTAACAGTATATGTGTGGAGTATAACACACGGATAAGGACATGGGACCTGCAAGAGACACACATTACTTTTCCCATCAAATATATGTGTAACAGAATATGCCGTCTCACCAATTAGCCATCGTAGGTAAATTGTGTTGGTGTCAACCTTACTCAGACAATACATCCTATCCGTAATCGTAATTGTGATTTTTGTGAAAGGTCTCAATTATACGACTACGGTTAGAAAGTGTGCATAATTTGATTACGTATTACCCTAACCGTCGCCATAAACGTATCCGTTACTCTATCCGTGAGTTGCGAAACCTCTCTATTATGCTTCGCAAAAATGGCGACAACGAGTAGGATTTGTGAACTCGACAACGCATGGCTAATCGTTATGACTGATAACTGAAGCGGCATTTCCAAAAAAATGTTGTTGTTGTTGTTGTTGATGTTGAAATGTACTGATACTGATACTCACCCAGAGCTCCAATCGGCTAAAAAGTTGAGATAATTGTCGTGCAACAGCCCGAACTCCGCCATTGTTGTGTTGTCATGGGCCACAAATCGAACACACGTGTTATGTTCGTATCGGCTCATCGCCTGCAGATACCCAGCAAGTTGTTCGTCCGCTAAACAAATGTAGAGATATGTTTGCAAATGACCGTGACCAGGAACCTGACCAGAAGGTCTGTATTGTGGGGGGTGTCCAACTTGGAATAGCAACTACATCTCATTGAACCATAACGAAATATCCAAGCCATGACCTGCCCCCCTTTCCACACCACCCTTTTGTTTGGAATATGTTCCTCAAGATTTCCAACTTTGTATAGTTTCCAAACTGACATCACCCTGTGATTGGATATTTTCCAAGTGATGGTCATTACACCCAAAACAATTGACTAAAAGTAGGGATAGAATCGACTTTTGGTCAAAACAACTAATTTCACACTTAATTCTGGTTGGAAAATCAAACTATATATCAATGTATATAATTTCATTATATTGTTAGTCTAAATTGTCCAACTAATGTTACATGTATCAGGCAAAAATTCCAACTTTTGAAAATGTTGACACCAAAAACGTCAAACTGCAGATTATTTACTTTTGATCAAAACAATTAATTTCACACTAAATTTAGGTTGGAAAACTATATAATTTCATAATATGTTTAGTATAAAATGTCCAACTAATTACTAATGCTGCATATGTCAGGCAAATTTATTCCAGCTCATGAAAACGTAAAGCTGCGTACGGAGTGTAATCTGTGGTCAATAATCAGGATTCTCCCACGAAATAACGACTCTGGGTCTTGTTATCACTCTGCACCCAGTGAGGGGAATGTCGTTGCTAACTGCAACCAAGTTTTCCGACTGATGCATGTGAATTGTATTACTTCAACCGCGTGACTTGTTTCTTTCTTTTGTATGTGATATCGTCTCTTCATAGCTAAATTGAGTTAAGGGGAGAAGCAAGTTTTGCATAAATTCAGCCAAAAAAATTTCAACAAAGAATATCTCTGGATCTATTAATTTTGGCGAAAATTCTTGATTTTCACATACCATTTTCTTCATTGTATGTAGAGGCTGAGCAATTATTAAGATACGACAAAACAACGGATTCTAATACATTTGAGAGGTTGAAAATATTATTTTCTTTTTTGTCCTTTTGGGAACCAAGAATTGCTAGAATAATTAATAATTTCATACAACACACTCCAATCACCAAATAGCTTCATTTGCACCACTGGTATTAGGCCACATCGTTAATAGATATGGTGGCCAGCTACATGTATAACTCGGTTATGAACCCATGACCCAGAACTAATCTCAGCCCAATTTTTCATTGGTCAACAGGCATATGACATGGTAAATTCTCAAAACTAGAACATTGTTTATTAGTAGTTGACTTTCTAAATGAAAATAATCATTAAATTTCACAAATCAAGAACAATTAAGTCTCCTCTCATGATCTTTAGATATTATTTTTTGAAGAACAAAATATTTACAGAAGATCTTGGTACTTGAAAACAGCGAACTTTCAAATATTTGTCATGCCATAAAAGTGAACTAAATGAGGATATAATATCCAATGTTTCGATGGTTCTTAAATATTGTGTCGCAATAATAATAAATTTAGTTTTCAAAATCGATTAATTGCAACAAAATAATGCTAACCACTATCAACAATGGTATCAAATTTCCCAAAACGTGTTATATATCAACATATGGCCTTATTATCACTTGAGTATTCACGAAATGTGGCCGTATTACCACTTGATTTTAGAGTTATCCATCTTCATCCGCAATTTTATCTGATACCGTCCGTTTGACGACGTTTTTCTGGGCCACAAATAATTGCACATCTCGAGAAATAACAAACTTCAAAAATCGATATCTGATCACTCTGAGCTTTGATGGGTGGGTTCCTCGACTCGAATCAAATATTTTTAACCCCCGAAGCCAAAGAAATAGTCATTTAGGAGCGTCTGATCGGATAAGGCATATTTAAGGAAGCTCCAGTCATGGAAGATTTAATCACGTGTTGGAAACCAAACTGTCAGAAAGATTTCAACTTATGTTTTGTCTAAATTTCCAACTGATATGTCAGGCATAAATTTCCAACTCTTGAAAACATTGACCATATTTGGGGGGGGGTGATGCACCCCATTCCCCTTGAATCACACCTTGAGAATAACTGACAAACAGACAGAACTTCTAATAATATATCATACAACTCACTGTTGTCTTCTGGGAATCTAATTGGGACGTACGCCTGATCCCACCGGTAATAGGGATCGCTTTCGATTGTTCTCTTCACTCGACGTTTTCCTTTCCGATGTTGGGCAGGAATCTCTCCACGGCCTTTCCCTCTCCCAATATTATCCTCCTTCCCTCTTTTTTTCCCTTGTTTCTTTCCCGAATCGGAAAATTTGAAGCCGTCTCTTTCCAACTCTTCTTTCGGCTGCTTCGGCAAGTTCTAAAGAACGAACCACCATAGCATATGTTTATTGTATACGCCCTGTAATGGGTGCTGTTACAAACGACCAGACAAAATAAAAAACGATTCACTCACTTAAATAATAGCAAACTCCAGGCAGAGTTAACTTCCATCGCTCCGCTGAGATATCACTGCCATAAGGACATTTGGTATGGATTTCTTACTTGTTCTTATATAGTTCTTATGTTTTAGGATTATAATTGTCTATGTCTGGCTCAGTATATATTGTTCTTATCAATACCGAAAGAATTTCTATTATTGCAAACTTTTGGTGGTCAAAATAAGATAATAGGTGACTAAATATAGTTCCGACGATATGTAAAAATAGATGTATCGGTCCGCAAAGTACCATTATTGTGGCAGTGCTATATCGCAGTGATAACGTAGAGGGCGCTGCATGGAGTTTGAAATAATAGTTCAACAAACGACCATAGTTTTTTTAACTTATTATCTAAACATTTCCAAAACATTAAATATGAATCCTTCTGCTCTAAATGCGTGTACTATCTTTCACCGTTGACCGAATTCTAATGAACTTCAAGGTATCTTCTGCTTTGTTCTTATTATATGTACCTTTTCGATTCAAGAATAGTATTAGTTGGAAAATAAATCTTTGAGGTACATCTAGATAATATTGTGGATGTTTGCTGCATCTGACACTCGTGCAAAAATAAAAGTTAAGCTTATTCAGTTCTGCATGAGATTGTAGGGTAATAGTAAAAATTTCACTCTAATTATTTTATTTTACATGTAACTAACCACATGTACAACTTGTGTAGTATCCAAAACTGTCAGCCTCTGACGGAGAGGATTTGGGAATTTGCTTAAGGAGTGCTCTGTTAGAAATTCTTGCCCTAATCAAGACAAAAACTAACTTGAAAAAAAAACACTATTGAGTGCTTATTTATAGCTAATAAGGTAGCATTGGTATATAAAAATCGCAGAAATGCATGACTGTCCACAAACATGAACAAGCAAGATATTAAAATTTAATTATCTGTTCGTTTTGCTGTGCACAAAATATATTATGTTCTTTATCCAATCGTGATTGATTGGCGGAAATAAAGATATAAAAATAATGTTCAAATGATATTTGGTTTCAATTTGTTTAAAATACTACACTGGGAACAAACATTTTACTTTCGGGTAGCGGGGAAGTTTGTGTTTTTATTTTCAATAAATTGTGGTACTAAATCCAGTGTAGGGTGATATTCCATAAACTGTTGGTATTTAGTCAAAACTAAGTTTTTCGCAATTTACGCCGCCATCTTGGTGGCCATCTTTGTAACCATTATCAGATTGGGATACAATTAATATAGATTGATCCAGAAACATAACATTTATGTCAATTCTGCGTTTTTATATCGTTTTGTGGGTAAAAGCCATTTTCTTGAGAGAAGTTCGACCATTTTGACAACCATCCTGTGTTTTACTTACTAACCTTAGGGCCCTTGACCACCGGAATCCGCTGAGAGAGAAAAAACTGTATATACGCTAAAACTCGCACTAACCAAATGTTAGGTTTTTGGCAGCTGGAATATGGGTAAAGTGCACGACAGAGTTCATTCCCCTGCTACGATGGACTGAACATTGCTATCAGTTCGTAGAGTGAGAGGAAGTTACTCATTGTTTTATGTAAGATTGTTTGTTGTCGGTTACTATTCATTCTGCATTATTATGAGAAACGAATTGTCCATATTCATTTGTAAATTGGCTATATCAAGCCAGAATGAATTGTAACTGACAAAACATATGGGCAACCGTTTGGTCAAAAATACGTCAAATAAAAATTAATAGTGGCTTGTTTAACTAATTGCATGCATCTATGGGAGGTAAAATTAACATTTATTAATAATTGCGCTTCAGCGCAATTCAATTGCGCTTCAGCACAATCCAGCTTGATTCATGTACATTGTTGATTGGTGAATTCTATATCGATTATGAAAATGTGGCTATTAAAACGGAATATACATATATTGAATTAGCTGTACTAATTGTTTGTTATTAGATAGTGGTTGAAAAGTGAATAACATTAAATTCAAATAGAACATTACTTCTGCATCGGTCAACATTGATTATGAAACGATATATATTAAAATTGAATTGTCTCCTATTGAATACTAAGAACGACTTTTGGTTTGAAAATGGACACCATTGGTTTGAAAAAGATTGTTATTAAAACGGAATGGACTTATATTGAATGTGCGGTGCATGTAACTATTTAAACAAATCACCATTAACTTTTATTACATGTCATGTCCGACTCAACGGCCGCCCATAAAAACACTTTAAGTTAAAAAAAATATATTTAATTACGAAAATATTCATGATGGCAGCGGTCAGACCAGCACGGCGAGGGGACTGAACTCTGGCTTGCAGCATGGACTATGATAGAATCTCGCTCCAGTAGAGCCCGTGTTGCAAATATAAGGTTCTATTTCGTCCAATGATGAGAGAGAGAGGAAGATAGAGGGAGGGAGAGGGGGAGAGAGATCATAAACCAATTAATTATGTTATGCGTATACCATTTTCATTTATAATATTATATGTATGTGTTGATGTTGCTTGTATATTATCTATGACATTTGCCCCTAGTGGGTGTACATTTTCGATAAATGATCCATCTATCTATATCATACCTTAGGCATACGTTTTTGTTTCTCGGCCTTGTTGATTTTAACTTTCTTGTGTTTCTTCTCGATTTCGTGTATCCTTATCATTTCTTCTTCGGCTTTTTGCACCGTTTCCTCTGTAATTTCCTTATGGGGCTCTTTTTGTCCCTGGAAACATCAGTAACATTGCTCGCTAAAATACCTTTATTGTGGGGGGTAATAGCAAAAAAATAGGCAACATTTCGTTGAATTAGATTCAAATCTCGACATCAACGACTGTTGGACATGTTACATCCATCTATTCATTGTTGTGGCCATCCAATCGTTTCATCAAATGTACAGGAAATAGCTCTCATACCATATACCGTTGTTTCCATACCATCTATATACTTTATCTGTCACGTCACGGATATGCATGCACATACATGCACTATACTTTGGTTATTTCCATTGATTGCAGGGGGGGGGGTGAAAAAAAAATTCCGGCACGTATGCCGGGGTGGGTGGGTGGTCAAAACCACCAACAAGCAATTTTTTCCGCAACTAAAACAAAAATTTCCTGCTTGTTTTTTAGTGTTTTGGCAATGAGTTGGGCTTCAAAACCACTTTGAATGAGAGAAATAATGTAATTCTAACTGTAAACTGACTGCAGGCAGTTATCGTGTTGTATTTTGTTGCAAATTTTGAAATCCAAGATGGCCGCTGGCAGCCATGTTTTTTTGGCCGAATGACCTCAAAATGACTCATTCCTATTTACATGTCCATGTTAACATCCATGATAAATAGTATGCACAGAAATTCATATACAGCTGTTTAAAGTGAATTTCCCCCCGCAAATCTCTGTTTTAGTGTTAAAGGGGGGGTGGGTACAAAAAATGATCGAAAGGGGAAAAATGCCATACGTGCCTGAAATATTTTTCCGACCATTCCCCCCCCCCCCCCCTGTTGATTGTTCATTATTTTAGCTGACGAAGGCTGCATGTAGAACAGAAAGCATATACGCAGTCGAGTAATAGTATTCCAATATAATGTAATCGAAAACAACATTTTAAACTACTTTTCACATTTTAGCAAGTCACCTCAACAATCGCCAAACTCGGTAACTCAGTAACTCAGTAAATCTCTTTATAGAGACGAATCGGCAAAAACTCGGCTATCAGTAACTCTCTTTATAGAAACGAATCGGCGAAAACTCGGCTATCAGTAACTCTCTTTCTAGAAACGAATCGGCGAAAACTCGGCTATCAGTAACTCTCTTTTCAGAAACGAATCGGCGAAAACTCGGCTATCAGTAACTCTCTTTATAGAAACGAATCGGCGAAAACTCCGCTTCATATTTATAAAATTCCAGCTTGGCGGTTCGGTGATCGGTGTTTGCCCAAATTTTCATGTAAAATGATTTTTATCAACAACGTGACTTTGATGATAAGTTCTGTAAAAACACTAATATAGATCGATATCTTCAAAATATATATGAATATGTCAAGATGATGATACTATGTGTGCATTTAATAACTAAATTGATGTATAATCTCACCTTCACTCTTTTCCGAGACGGATATTTGCCGCGGAAATTTTTCACGCCCTTCTCGGGTTCAATAGTTTCCTCTATTCGTTGTTCTATGGGCGATCCATCGGGCGGTGGGGGTGCGACTGGTAAATCTTCGTGTACTTCACTGCCGTCGCCAAACATATTTTGCTCAACATTATACTGTATGTGAATCAAACAACGATCAACTGAATGGTGTATTCATTACCTAAGACCTCCTGTTCCAACAACATCATACACAATCTAATTTTACATGACCTTTCGCTTGACTAAACACAATGTTGAAACCCAATTGCAACATAAAGTAGACTTATATATCCAAACACAAATATTTGTGCCACTCTAAAATGTCGAAACTATATACGAAATTAATGTACAGCAAAATTCAATGTGACACAAGAGCGTATTTCGTGTGTTCTTGTTTCAAATTGTTTTTATAAACTACAAGCATGGTGACCCCACTTTTCCCAGGTTACAGTGATGTGGAAGGAAGCCTCCGCTGTGGAAATTTGATCTGAATAGAGAATACTCTTGTTCAATTTTATAATTTTTATAAATTTTATATCAAAACGGGTGTCGCAAAGCGTCATTTCCATATAACTCGATATATACATGGATTATAAGCATTACTTAGCTCAACTTGTCGAAATCATTGCATTGTGTATGGCGATTAAATCGAGTAAAGAAGAATTTATTTCAAAACTGGGCGTATACTTTAGACGTATGGGTTCAAGTTGTACTGATTCACTAAATTTACGCACAGCTTTCCTTTATTAAGTAACCAAAAATTCTATATCTATGGTTAAATTTTCTATTGGCAATTTTGTTTTTATTAATTTTGGTGCCGTGACCCCGCCCTCAGTCAGAGTGTGCCATATTGTCAAACCACACCAGTAGATTTCTCGTATCGTGTAAATGCCTAACATAAACTTAGAGGAAATCTCGTAACCAACACGGTATTGTCAATTCTGATGTCCCTAGCTCCCCATTCCCAACCTCACACAGGGACGGGGACGTTACGTCATAAATTTCTCGGAAATGGCAGTATAGTGAGTACTCGCCGTTTTCTTCGTCCATATAAATGACCCAATTAAAAAGATAGCAATATGTATCAGTTTTTGCTAGCTCACTATGAATGCCATGCTTCCCGTTAACATATAAATATGACAGTTGAGAAGATATAAAATATCCAAGTGACGGACGTAATTTGGTCACCATATTTCGAGGTTGTGAAATTTGAACGACAAAATCTCCTTAACCCTTTAAGTGCCAAGTCCGATTTTTATATCAACCCATATTTCCTTGATCATTTTTCAAATTTATTGATTATAATAATGTGATACATTGATGGAAAGAGCTCTTTCCATCAATGTATCACATTATTATAATCAATAAATTTGAAAAATGATCAAGGAAATATAGGTTGATACAAGAATCGAACTTGGCACTTAAAGGGTTAAAACGAATCTGTTGGATATCTGGATATGGTAAAATAAGTTTATTGACAATTACACCCACACGAGGCCGATGTCAAAACATAAATAACAATAAATATATATATGATACAATAAGTATACACAATTGTAATCAGAATTAAAATGAAATATTTATCATGTTTGTTGTTGAAAATCTGGTGTTTCACACCTTTTGTGGAAAAAGGGACGGACCATGTTACAGATGATATTGCACGTTTCTGTTTTATCATTTCGCAGTACGAAAATGAATTTTTGTTTATCAGTCATATTAGTAAACTTGTGATTTACTTTATTTATTTCGTCAAAGAAACGGAGACGAAATCTTTTGTAAATATGACATTTAAAAATAAAATGTCCCTCGTTTTCCGTTTCCAATCCACACTTTCTGCATGATATGGCGTATCCGCGATGAGTTATTTGGAGAGAGAGAGAGCTCATTGGTACCATTTGACTCTCAAATGGGGTAATCGGTGGACTTCCAGCATAATAGTTTTCACTTTAATTTTGTGTGGGGACGTGTTTGGGATTATTGACACATATCAATGTACATTTATGAATTGGACAACTCCCCAATAGCTTTCGGGAAGATCGGAATGAAATTAACATCGCGTGTAAATTTCGCAATCAAGACGACATGCCGCGTTAATGCCAAATTGCTGAAGAACATAATTACTATACTATTGCTTATTTGTTTACATTGTATGAACCCATTTTTATGATTTAGCCGCATCATTGATGATAGATTAACGGCGATTATCAGACCCTAACGTCTTGACTATATTATATGTAAGGGTAAGAGTTATATGTAAGGGTAAGAGTTATATGTAAGAGTAAGAGCACAAGAATTGTTCATTACCAGAATCAAGCGATTCGAAGACGAGATTTATTCTGGTAAAGAACTATTCACGTGCATGCTCTGACCGACTTAGAGCACAGTTGATCCCACATAATGCGATCAACTGGAAATGTGCCATTGAGCGTGTTTTGACCACGACGCACAATCCGTGCGCTGACCGCGATTGGACACAATAGCCGGTTATAGCCACGCCAAACAACGTGATTAACATGAACTAATCGCCATTGACTATGAATAGATATATCCGAAACAACACAGATTGGACCAACTTTGAAGCGGCCGTGCGATTTGTGTGTTATGAGTTGCGTGTGCCTAACAGTGGAATAATCACTGAACTGTTCCTTCACCAGCCTTGGGGAATTGGTGTGCTTTACCAAATATCAGGGAACGATTGCAACAATGGGATTGTACTCTAAGAGTATGTACATCCTACGACGATGCGATGTTACTGAAACTATAATCGCGAGAGAAAACACTGTTGCGATGCGATGACTCCGTGCAGCATCGTGCGTGTGAAAGAAGGAATTTTTATTTAGTAATCGGATTAAGTACTATTGGGGGTGGGGGTCAATTTTTATTTTGGGGACATGTGGACCCGATTGCCTCAACATACACTGCCCACGACGTACTGACCTGACTGCCTCAACAGAGCATAACCATTACATACTGACCTGCCTGCCCCACCAGAGCATGACCATTACATACTGACCTGACTGCCTCACCAGAGCATGACCATTACATACTGACCTGCCTGCCTCACCAGAGCATGACCATTACATACTGACCTGACTGCCTCAACAGAGCATGACCATTACATACTGACCTGCCTGCCTCACCAGAGCATGACCATTACATACTGACCTGCCTGCCTCACCAGAGCATGACCATTACATACTGACCTGCCTGCCTCAACAGAGCATAACCATTACATACTGACCTGCCTGCCTCACCAGAGCATGACCATTACATACTGACCTGCCTGCCTCACCAGAGCATGACCATTACATACTGACCTGACTGCCTCAACAGAGCATGACCATTACATACTGACCTGCCTGCCTCACCAGAGCATGACCATTACATAGTGACCTGCCTGCCTCACCAGAGCATGACCATTACATACTGACCTGCCTGCCTCACCAGAGCATGACCATTACATACTGACCTGCCTGCATCAACAGAGCATAACCATTACATACTGACCTGACTGCCTCAACAGAGCATGACCATTACATACTGACCTGACTGCCTCAACAGAGCATGACCATTACATACTGACCTGCCTGCCTCACCAGAGCATGACCATTACATACTGACCTGCCTGCCTCACCAGAGCATGACCATTACATACTGACCTGCGTGCCTCACCAGAGCATGACCATTACATACTGACCTGCCTGCCTCAACAGAGCATAACCATTACATACTGACCTGCCTGCCTCAACAGAGCATGACCATTACATACTGACCTGCCTGCCTCACCAGAGCATGACCATTACATACTGACCTGACTGCCTCAACAGAGCATGACCATTACATACTGACCTGCCTGCCTCACCAGAGCATGACCATTACATGCTGACCTGCCTGCCTCACCAGAGCATGACCATTACATACTGACCTGCCTGCCTCAACAGAGCATGGCCATTACATACTGACCTGACTGCCTCAACAGAGCATGACCATTACATACTGACCTGACTGCCTCAACAGAGCATGACCATTACATACTGACCTGCCTGCCTCACCAGAGCATGACCATTACATACTGACCTGCCTGCCTCACCAGAGCATGACCATTACATACTGACCTTCCTGCCTCACCAGAGCATGACCATTACATACTGACCTGCCTGCCTCAACAGAGCATAACCATTACATACTGACCTGCCTGCCTCACCAGAGCATGACCATTACATACTGACCTGCCTGCCTCACCAGAGCATGACCATTACATACTGACCTGACTGCCTCAACAGAGCATGACCATTACATACTGACCTGCCTGCCTCACCAGAGCATGACCATTACATACTGACCTGCCTGCCTCACCAGAGCATGACCATTACATACTAACCTGACTGGCACAGCAGCATCCAACCAACAGGAGCACAATAAGTCGTGCCTCGATGTCCATGCCAAGGTGTCGGCTCTGAGAAATATAAATGTGGTATATGAGTTCCAATATTACTATGATATATGTGCTTACGTATGACCTATGCACTGGAATTCCTGCTGAGAGGTTATAATAGCCATAGTTTCATTTAATGGAAAAAATTTGCATTTTTGGTCATTTACACATTTTTTCCGGGTCCAAATGACCCACCCACCCCCGCCCTGTGTACGGAATTTTTATGGGCGACCCCCCCCCTGATAATTAGAGTATTTATTGGCACAAGCTGTCGCTATATATGCCCACATAATCACGATTCCTACCCGCCTTACCGAAAACTGGGCTCAGTTGACCCTCGGCTGACCACCTTCATATTTCCTGGGGGATGGTACATAAGAAATCGCCCAATTTTGAAGGAAATTTCGTATAATTAGAGTATTTAGTGAAACAAGCTGTCGCTATATGCCCACATAATCACGATTCCAACCCGCCTTACCGAAAACTGGGCCAAAATTTCACTCCAACAATAGGTTGAAAGTGTTCTTGTAGTTTGATTTTCAAACAATTTATTGGGGGGAATTAGTTGTATTTGCACATTTTCCTATTTTTTGTCAAAATTTTGAACTGAAATGGTCAACCTTAGGGGGGTGACAGGTTGGAAATGTCCAACACTTGGAAAGATTGTGTCCTGGTCCCTCCCCTATGGCCAGTCAAAAACTGCTAGTTAATTTAAGAAAACAATATTGTTATACATTTGGTCAACATTGTCATTGGAATTGTCATCAGTTTGAAATTTTGCAACCTATAAGGGTCAGGTTTGAAATTTCCAACTGTAGGAAGGCTTGAGGCTAGTCTAGATGCCAGGATTTTGCGATTTTCTTGTTCAGATTTCAAAATTTTCGCACACGGGTCGAATCATGGTCGGCCCGGTGTGTCATTGTCCCTCTCCCGTGGCCAATACAAAACTGCTAATTAATTTAACAAAACAATATTTTACTACATTTGGTCAAACTTGTGGACTGAAATGGTCATCAGTTGGAGAATTTTCAAACCTGAGGGGGAGTATGAGGTTTGAAATTTCCAACACTATAGGAAAGCTTCAGTTGAGGCCAGTCTAGATGCTAGGATTTGCGATTTTCTTGTATAGTTTTCAAAATTTTCTCACACCGGGCCGAACAACCATGGTCACCCCGGTGTGTCCTGGTCTCTTGCCCGTAGCCGTGTGAATTTGTCTGGAGTTAGACAACTAGATGTTAGTTTTTATGCAATTTTTCAGGTTAAAATATCTTAATGTTCTCATATCGGGAATGCAGAAGCATGGTTTGTCAATATATAGGATATTAGGCCTGAGCACTGAGGTGCAAGGGGTGAAAATGGAATTATGCAAAACTTGTGTTTGGTCTGATTCTGATTCAAAGGGGGGTGCAGTTGGAATTTCCCAAGGTGGATACACTCCCCCTCTCTCTAGCCACGTCACTGTGTGGGCTTTATGTTAGGGATATAATTCGCCAGGAGAAATGCTGAATTTCGTTTACAATCAAGAAAAAGTCAGGTCAGTATTAGAACGCACGACTGCATAGTTATGCTCCAATAAGAGTCAAGCTACAGTGATTGACACAAATATGTGTCGAATTATTTTTAAAGTGTCACAGTAACTTAAACCTTCCCCAATATACCCCTATTTACTGAAGCAATTGTAATGTCACAGATACACAGGAATACCATGATAGTAGTCGTTCATTGTCATTGACTCAAACGTTTTCATCGAGTATAGCATACACTTGAGATTCTGTATTTTCACATGATTTGAATTAATGACAAATTTAAAGGGACCTTTCGGTGCAGCTGAGATCTTTACTACATAGCATAATCTTTGGTTCCACAAGTCCCATACCATTTACATTTAAGGAGCTTATAATTAAGGCGACTGAAACTCAATATTCACCATCCTAATTCCATCCACAATTAATGTCCAAGTTGCGTGTGGCAGTCAAGTATTAAAGTCGAATGGTCACTATAAGTAACAGCTTGAATTCCGTTAATTGTTCATTAACAAATCACCAGTCACAACGTCTTTAGTAAGGCGAGATGGAATTTTGGGATAAAAAATCCGGGTCACAAGTTCAAAAATGCCTCGAAAATATGTTAATCCGAAAATAAACGGAAATTGTACGAAACAAGTTCGAAGTCATAAATGGCCACATCGGCCAAAAATGTTGGAAAAAAGTGGGTCGTATTTGATACGAGTCGAGGAACCCACCCATCAAAGCTCAGTGATCAGATATCGATTTATGAAATTTGTTATTTCTCGACATAGACATGTACTTATTTGTGGCCTGGGAAAATGGTCACGGCGACGGTCTCGGACAAAATTGCGGATGAAGATCGATAACTCTAAAATCAAGTGGTAATACGATCAAATTTCGTGGTTTTCGGCCATATTTCGTTGAACAACATGTTGGTAAATAACGTTTTGGGAAATTTTATACCATAGTTGACAGTAGTTAGCATTATTTTGTTGTATTTAATCGATTCTGATAAATAAAGCGTATTTTGAAGAAATGTTGTTGTTGTAACTTTATGCTATGGTGACCATCAGATCGGATTGACTACCTTTAATGCGTTGCGCTAAGACCAACCACAAAATGTACATATTTTCGGCATTTTATTAATAACTTCTCTCTCAGAAAGTTTCCAGAAATGTCTTGCCTATAGTTATAATGACAATTCCTGCTTATTCCCCGCATGGCAATGGGTTTGAAAGAGTAATTTGTCATATTGATTGTACGATGTTCATTTGGTGTAATACATGCAACGGGGCCGATGTATTGAGTGGACTGAGAAACTGTCTTCTTTATCATCAGATCAACATGATTTCCACTCCAAATTTGGATAAACCTGACCAAATTGTCCAGTTATCTCAAGAAATGCAATACAATTATGACACCAAAAGCATACATCCTTATTAATTAAATTACTATAAGATTGAGATGTTTCTATAAAACTCCGTGAATATCGACGGAGGTTTTCAGTATAGGTTTCGTTATCTCGGGGGTAATTATTCTTGTCTTCAAATTTGTAGATATTTCAGCTGGAAATTCTCAGAATAAATGAGTATATGATGAAATATATATCAAGAATAAGCAGTGTATACACTACTAGAATATATTTCATACAAATATATATTTTTGTCTGAAGTTCACAACTAATTTTTTACTCGGTCAATCTTCAAAAGGTTGATTTGAGTGCAGGATCTGGGAAACGTCGATTTTGTTACACGGGATCCTCAAGTCACAGTAACTGTGAATGCGAATACATGTCACTACACAGCCACAATACCACATGGGATTGCGAATGTTAGCATTCCGTGTTATGGTATCCATTGTAGATTTTTCTTTCAATGAATGATTTTTTCGACAGAGATATATATTGAAAGCGTGGCAATGAATGTCGGCCAGTCTAAACAGGGATGAGATTGGATTTTGGCCGACCTTATTTTAAAAATTCAATCTCCAGTTGAAAGAAGCAACATTTATCTACAGATATATTTGATTTGGGGATCCTTGATAGTCTTATCAATATTGTCACATATATCCCGGATGCCGGCATCAACGTTTCCCAAAACTTGGTACTCAAAATCAATTAAAACTTACAAACTTGACCCATTGACGAAAGTCGTACTTACTGTCACTCCAGAAAACGGCTGTCAGAATCTCTTGCTCTCAGCAGTCCGTCGAGTGGTGAATCTGGATTCTACCTGTGACCGAGAATTCTGCGAGTTTCATATAATTATTCTGGAGCGGAAAAATTCCTATACTTTACCCGCTGGTACCAGGTGACTAGGTGCAGTATAAGATTAATTTAAAACAGTCAATAATGCCACGGGTCGAATTTACTGTGGAATAATTATTATTTTAAAATTATAGATTTGCAACCAATGGCAAGGTAATCGGCAGGAGTCATCGATTCAGTGGGTCATCGGTTGTAAATATATAATTTTAATATAACTTCTACTTATAATCAAGGTGTACATCCAGAGTCAAGTCCCTATGTAGGCAATATTTGACATGGAAATGAGAAGTAGACATCCGATTGACAAGATATATGTTTTTGAAACAATGCACATTTTTTTCGGTTGGGTTGGTTTCGAAACAAGGCCGGCTTTGAGCGAGCGCGCCTTGCGACTCAAAGCGCGACAATACCACACATCACAGAAACGACCCCAATCCGGTGCATTGTCTCAAAAAACACATGCAGCTTCTAAAAATCAACACCCTGTGTGTTATAGTTATAGTCCCAGGCATGTACACAGGGCAATACTTGACATTCATCAGTGACAAATATATATAACATGCAGATGTGGCAAAAATCTACCATAATAATATCTATAGGTTTAGAACCAGAACCACGCCCTATATATGCAGGAATGTACACGAGCGGTGGACCTCTGTTTGGGGGTATATAAATTTAATATATACTTAAGTTTACAACCAGTGCCAAGGCCATATAGGCAGCTGTGTCTATGTGCAGAGGGTAGAAAATAATTATAATATAATTAAGTATTTACAACTAATGCGTGGGTAAAAATTTGGACAATACAATCAGATCTGTGGAGAATGGCAAGAAATCACAAACTTCCTATAGAACATGGTACTTGGACAAATACGGATTACTCAGACCGAATTTGCACACTATGTAATGTGAAATCGAATATCACATGATACTGAAATGTAGGGAACTTAATGAACTTAGAATAAAATACCCGAAACCCTACTACTACCAGAGACCTAACACTTACAAATTAGCCGCCCTTTTCAACTCCAGAAATCAAAAGACAGTTGAAAATATATCAGTGTTTATTAAGAAGGTCCTAGAAATATTCAGGTCCGCCCGAGGCTTACTACCACCCCGCCTGGCATACTGAAACAACCGAATACCGACCAAACTTTCTATCTTCTATTATTATGCCATATATATAATACTAGAAGGTGACCCGACTTCGTCCGGGCTATTAAAAAACCAAATTTCAAGTCGATTGCTCCACCCGTTTCCTATATCTGGTCTGCGCATGCGCGAAGCTGGTGTCGCACGTGCTCGGCGACCCGATAAAATTCGTATCCGGGGCAAGATACATTCACATACCAAATTTAAAGTCAATATCTCAACCCGTTTCCGAGATCTCGTCTGCGCATGCGCGAAGCTGGCGTCGCACGTGCTCGGCGACCCGATAAAATTCGTATCCGGGGCAAGATACATTCACATACCAAATTTCAAGTCGATAGCTACACCCGTTTCCGAGATATATAGCCCAATGTCATTTGCGGATACCTCGGCCGGTGATGAGTTAACGCGACACAGTCAAATGCATCGGCAGGGTGAGAGTTAACGTAATCTAACTTTATGACCTCTGACGACGTCATAGAAATTACGCATTGATTTTATCCTGATAAAAGCATCGTACCACTTGTACCTAATAATTGAGGCAGATAACTAAAACGGATACATACATATTATATATCGTTGGAAAGATGAAGCCACACAGATTCTAACCGTGCAAATTATATGACTGGCAATTTATTATTCGCGCTATATCGAATCGATTTGTGAGCACCGAACTGAAATATATTAGCGCAAAAACGGCGTAAAAATAGATTTGACCTCCGCACGTGAAAAGTTGACCTCGCACAGACAAATAAATATGCCTATGTTCGTCTCCGGCCGAAAACACATCCAAATACCAAATTTCATCGAAATTGGCTTAGTCGTTTTCGAGTCCATCGATTTCAAACACACACACAAACAAACACACACACACACAGATCTTTCAAAATATATAATAGACTAGAAGGTGACCCGACTTCGTCCGGGCTTTGACCTTGAATTGTCTATTTTGAAGGCCAAGGTCAAGTGGGGTCACGATTTGACCCGTCCAAAACACAGTGCCCGAACAAAAGTACCCGTCGAAATCCATCCGGTTTTACCCGATTTGACCTTGAATTGACCATTTTAAAGGTCAAGGTCAGGTGGGGTCAAACACCAACACCCCAAAAATGGTGGAAATCGGCCCAGCGGATACCGGGAAATCGGCCCAGCGGATACCGAGATACCCTATGCATCATATTTCGTCCGTAAAAATCCGCCAGTTTAACCCGATTTGATTTCCACTGAAGTATATAAACGCGCCTCAAGTTTCAACGTAAAGATAAATTACCATCGGTGCCCGAGATATCGCCAAGACGTCTGAAACAGTCAAATGCATCGGCCGGGTGAGAGTTAACGTGATCTAACTTTATGACCTCTAACGACGTCATAGAAGTTACGCATTCTTTTTACCCTGATAGAACATCGTACCACTTCTCCTTAATAATTGAGGCAGATAACTAAAACAGATACATACATGTTATATATCGTTGGAAAGATGAAACGCCACAGATTCTAATCGTGCAAATTATATGACTGGCAATTTATTATTCGCGCTATATCGAATCGATTTGTGAGCACCGAACTGAAATATATTAGCGCAAAACGGCGTAAAAACAGATTTGACCTCGGCACGTGAAAAGTTGACCTCGGATCTGAAAATCAATATGCCTATGTTCGTCTCCGGCCGAAAATACATCCAAATACCAAGTTTCATCGAAATTGGCTTAGTCGTTTTCGAGTCCATCGATTTCAAACACACACACACACACACAAACACACAGATCTTTCAAAATATATAATAGATATACTTGTATACTTGTACTGAAATATATTGTATATTATATCCATACATCTCTGTAATGTCTCAACATGACGATCAGAAAAACTAATTGATTGAATTGATTGTTTAAAGGCAAACAAGTTTTAATTCCAAAATTGATGCCAAATGACATACTCAAACAACAATTGAGCCAAGGGATTGAGAACGCGTCTAGCACGCTGACAGTGTTTATTGTCATCTATCTGATAAGGAATTGAACTTTTGTACAAAACTTGTTCTTTTTGTCAAGTATTGCAACCACAACATCAAAAGGAACTCCTAATCGCACACGAAAGGCCATCTGCGCCATTGGTTAAATTAGGGACTGATTTATTTGAGATCGAAGGCAGAGACTGCCTGGTCGTTAGTGATAACTTCAGTCGATATATATCCTGCAGTGAAGGAACTTCGTTCAACTAGCTTAGATGCTGTTATTAAAACAACACAAGAAGTGTCAAGTCTCTTGGGTTTTCCGCGAGATATCATTTCTGATAATGGTCCCCAGTTTCTTTCTCAATATAATGCATTCTGTGTATCCTGGGGTATTGAGCCATCAGCCCGAGATTTCCTCAATCCAACGGATTCATTCAAAGGCAAATTCGTCATGTGAAACCAATGATAAAGAAATGCAGGAAATCAGGAGGTGATGTTGAAGCAGAACTTCTAAATGTACGTGCTACACCACTGGATTATATTATTCACAGTCCAGCTGAGTTAATGTTTGGACGCGCTATTCAGACAATTCTTCCCAGTCATAGATCTGACCACATGCATGAGACATATCGCGACCACATGGTCTCGGTGAAAGAAAAACAAGAGGTATATGCGAATCAGCGATCAAAACTATTAGTGCCCTTGCATACGTCAGTTTTTGGACAAACAGAGAAGCTGAAGTTCGTCAGAAACGTCGTAATCGTTCGTATGAATCAACACCAGCCGGTATAGAGTGTTAACAGCAAATCGAGTACAAATTCGAGAGGGAATTACTTAATGCAATGATAGCGGACACGAATCAGATATTGTGCATATCATTTCATCTGATCCTTAGGAAACCGTTAGTTCAGAAACAGTTAATTAGGCCATTCGCGTGTGACATGGGCGATATTCCAGCATCATCAACGCCGACTCCTGGAAATGATTACACTCAGTACAAAACAAGATCCGGGAGTCTCATAAAACCATATTCAGACGAGTGACCATAATCAACATTGTGCTGATATAATATAACTATTGATGTTCAATAGCCTATTTGTATAAAAATATAATATACTACCCGGTGACCCGACTTCGTCCGGGCTTTGACCTTGAATTGACCATTTTGAAGGTCAATGTCAGGTCGGGGTCACGATTTGACCGTCCAAAACACTCCCCGGAGAAAATTACCCGTAGGTATCAAATTTCGTCGAAATCCGCCCAGCAGTTTTCCCGGCCATAGCTAACAGACAAACAAACAGACAGAAGTCCCAAAATATATATTAGATCATTTGTGGGTACCCGTTTCAAGGTGAAGGTCACCTCGGGCGGAAAAACTGACCCGATGAAAATCTCCCCCATTCCTAGGAACCCCTAAGTACGAATCACACAACACGCTCATGTCTGGACACAGACACAACACGCTCATGTCTGGACAGATACACGCTCTTTATCAACGACACTGCGGATACGAACGCTCTTTAACTATCACGCGATTAACCCATGAATTCCCATTGTGGTGGCGGGGGAATGGAGAAGGAGTGCTCTGACGTTCTCCAAAACGGCGGTAAACATTGCCCGTGGATTGTTAACCTTAGATTGGAAGTTTGAATTCAATCGGTCCGGCCGTTTTTCCGGCCATAGCTAACAGACAAACAACAAACAGACAGAAGTCCCAAACTATATAGTAGACTAGCAGGTGGACCCGAGTTTGTCCGGGCTGTTTCCCCTCTGCTTTTCGGCAAATTGCGCGATTTGACCTTGAATTGTCCATTTTGAAGGTCAAGGTCAGTTGGGGTCACCATTTGACCCGTCCAAAACACTGCCCGGACAAAAGTACCCGTCGAAATCCATCCGGTTTTACCCGAATTGACCTCGAATTGATCATTTTGATGGTCAATGTCAGGTCGGGGTCACGATTTAACCCGTCGAAAACAATCAGTGGACAAAAGTAACCCTACGTATCAAATTTCGTCGAAATGCCATCAAAATTCGCGATTTGACCTTGAATTGACCAGATTTCAAGGTCAATGTCACCTCGCACGGGCAAAACAATAGGCTTACGACACTCCCCATACGAAAGTATCCCTAGACACTAATTTTCATCGAAATCCCGTGATACTTGGGCGTTCGACCTTGAAATGACCCGATTTCAAGGTCAAGGTCACGTCGCACGGGCAAATTAATAGGCACATGCCACTCCCCGGCCGAAAGTACCCCCACATACCAAGTTTCATCGAAATGGGTTCCGCCGTTTTCGAGTCCATCGCGAACAGACACACACACAGACAGACAGATCTCCCAAAATATATAATAGACTAGCCGATGAGCCCGAGGTTGTCCGGGCTATTCAAAAACCAAATTTCAAGTCGATAGCTCTACCTGTTTCCGAGATCTGGTCTGCGCATGCGCGAAGCTGGCGTCGCAGGGCTCGGTGACCCGATAAAATTCGTATCCGGGGCAAGATACATTCACATACCAAGTTCAAAGTCGATAGCTCCACCCGTTTCCGAGATCTCGTCTGCGCATGCGCGAAGCGGGCGCCACACGGGCTCGCCAATACGACGTTGACGACCGCCTGGTCAAACTACACACACGTACCAAGTTTCGTCCCGATCGGTCGAGAATCGTAGATTTGTATCAATGACATACATACATACATACAGACATACATACAGACAGACAGACAGAGGTCTTCAAAATATATAGGAGACTAGCAGGTGGACCCGACTTCGTCCGGGCTGTTTCCCCTCTGCTTTTCGGCGAATTGCGCGATTTGACCTTGAATTGTCCATTTTGAAGGTCAAGGTCAGGTGGTGTCACGATTTGACCCGTCCAAAACACTGCCCGGACAAAAGTACCCGACAAAAGTACCCGTCGAAATCCATCCGGTTTTACCCGATTTGACCTCGAATTGATCATTTTGAATTGACCAGATTTCTCGTCCGGGCTGTTTCCCCTCTGCTTTTCGGCGAATTGCGCGATTTGACCTTGAATTTATCATTTTGAAGGTCAAGGTCAGGTCGGGGTGACGATTTGACCCATCTAAAACACTCAGTGGACAATAGTAACCCTACGTATCAAATTTCGTCGAAATCCCATAAAAATTCGCGATTTGACCTTGAATTGACCCGATTTCAAGGTAAAGATCACGTCGCACGGGCAAACGAATAGGCTTACGACACTCCCCATACGAAAGTATCCCCAGACACTAATTTTCATCGGAATCCCGTGATACTCGGGCGTTTGACCTTGAAATGACCCGATTTCAAGGTCAATGCGTCGCACGGGAACATTAATAGGCCCATGCCAGTCCCGGCCTGTGACGACAGGGTGCAATCGGGGTGTCTCGATCACCCTCCAACTTTGGTAAAAATGTTCAACAGTTGAAAATTTTACGCCAATAGAACTACAACTGGCCAATATGTTAAAATTGTTCCATCGGTTGGAAATTCGAAGCATATATGAGGCGTTAAATTGAAAATTTCCAACTGATGGAGAGCTCCAATTATGCCTTTAAGTTGGAAAAGGCCAAACCAAGAGGTGAAGTGCAAATGGAATATCGCGGCCTTGGGAATTTCTCTGTGCCCCCCCCCCCCCCAACGGAGACCCTCCAAGGACGTCACAGTTATTATAATTTCACAAGAATCACATGATGTCATGTTCCAGGCATTATAGTTTTCCTATAAAGATGGAACTACTGGGACCCAAACAGGATTGTCGCCAAAATTCGCTGAATAGGGTAATGTGGGGCATAATGAGACATATAACACAGTAGACCACACCATGCCACTAAAAACAATGTAAGGGCACAGATTATTAAACTAATGTTAGATAAATATTTCTAGTATACATATTGTTACTCACACTTGCCTGGGAAGCACTCATTTCTGAACAACATTACTTCCCGTCGACCTACCGAATTCGTCGCATTGTGCCCCATATATACCCCGGGCACAATGAGACGCCTATGACATTACAACATCAGCATATACCGATCTTATAAAATCCAAGACGGTCTGCAGTTTCTATTCTTCGTGGATTGGGAAGAAGTTATAAACTTTATTTAAAGTGATAGCAGCAGACCAAATGAGACAATTTATTGATGTCTATGTCGGGTAAAAATAGCACCATAAAGTTTTGATTTCAGGAAAGGGCAGGGATGGGGTTAAAGACATATTATGGACTTGTTCGGGTGCGTGAAATTGATCAGATAGTTCTCAGGTGCTGTGCTAACTTAAGGGATGTAACATTTTAACTAACATTGTCAAAAAATTCAAAGAAATCTACCCTTGCCACGCCATAGGAAAATATCGTCTGAACTACGCTCAATTGTAAATATTTACATTTCCATTCGGGACG
Organism: Siphonodentalium dalli; assembly: GCA_032622095.1. NCBI lineage: Eukaryota > Metazoa > Mollusca > Scaphopoda > Gadilida > Siphonodentaliidae > Siphonodentalium > Siphonodentalium dalli. The sequence continues at coordinate 51,240,982 of CP136068.1, forward strand.
CAACTATCGTCGATAAACTAACACAAATTATTTCGCTATCGAGAGTCATTACATTTAATTAATATATAAGAATGACAGTGTGTGTTGTCAATTTGGATTAATATTTATAATAAAATAACTACTACTCTACTGTGCAAGATTATTTCTCAATTTCTATTTGATCACCCAACCGGAGTGTTCCACGTCACTTTAATTAACAATAATTATTTATCTATATCATGTTTTAATGTTTGGGAATTATCGGATCTGTTTTTGTATTTCTATTCTTTTGAATTGAGGTCACGATAAGATTTATTGTTATACTGAAATTGTTATACTGGTTGCACATAGCCGAGTGTCGCATTATGCCCAAACCAGACAACCTGCCTCTCACCCAATATAAGTGAATGTGATTAAAAACCGGTGTACATACATGTATAACTGATCAAAGTACTATAGAACTCGTCTTACTGTGCCAAAATAGTACGCATGTAGCTTTGGTGGTAGTGTTAAGATGTTCTCGTTCCTACATGTACAAGATCTGCCGAAAGTTATAAACCAATACAAAATCGGGTCACCAAATGTGGGTACCCTTACTCCGGTATTTCGCATGTGAGATTAAACAGTCATAATGATGTCGGTCCAATTGGGATATCCACTTCTATGATTGGCCTTACAAAAATTAATAATTATGCAACTCAACTTCAGTCATGGAAAATAATATATGGCCTGTTAACGACCTCTTTCGCATTATGCCCCGCGTCGCATCGTGCATGCCCATTACACATTTTATTTCACTTGCATCTGTCTCACGATAATTAATTAAGCGAATAGAGATCAAAAGCTGTGCACTAAATGTTACTAGGGAATTAATTATTAGGGTATGATTAAGGCTCCAGATGTTACTCGGTGCACATTTTATAGGTATAAGGAACTTTCCGTCCGGGTCTGCATGATGACGCAAGTAACGCAACGTAACCATACATGCCTGCACTTTTATGTTGGTGGTTCAGTCGTTAAGGTGCATAGTACATCAGACCGCCGTTAAACGTCGGAAGTGTCTATTTACCATCGGATGGCAAATAGCGATTCTACCGATATGCGCTATTTGCCATCGATGCATGGTAAGAAAAAAACAAGTCATAATGTCATATCATCACAATACGCCCCTATAATGATAATTCCTATCCGCCTTCTCGGCAAATAGGCCCAGTTGACCCTCGGTTGACCACCTCCAGATATCGACAATTTTGATGAGGAAATTTTTATGAAGGAAATTTCGTATAATTTGAGTATATAGTAGCACAAGCTGATTTCAATCCGCCTTGCCGAAAACTGCGCCCGGTTGACCCTCGGTTGACCACCTCCAGATATCCTGGGGGTGGTACAAAAGAAATCGCCAAATTTTTAAGTAAATTTCGTATAATTTGAGTATACAGTGGCACAAGCTCTCGCTTTATGCCCACGTAATCACGATTCATACCCGCCTTACTGAAAACTGTGCCCAGTTAACCCTCGGTTGACCACCTCCAGATATCATGGGGGGGATGGTACATAAGAAATCGCCCAATTTTGAAGGAAATTACGTATCATTTGAGTATTTAGTGGCACAAGCTGTCGCTATATGCCCACATAATCACGATTCCTAGCCGCCTTAATGAAAACTGTGTCCAGTTGACCCTCGGTTGACCACCTCCAGATATCCTGGGTGATGGTACATAACAAATCGCCAAATTTTGAAGGAAATTTCGTATAATTTGAGTATTTAGTGGCACAAGCTGTCGCTATATGCCCACACAATCACAATTCCTACCGCCTTACCGAAAACTATGCCCAGTTGACCCTCGGTTGACCACCTCCATATATCCTGGGGGATGGTACATAAGAAATAGCAAATTTTTTGAAGGAAATGTCGTATAATTTGAGTATTTAGTGGCACAAGCTGTCACTATATGTCCACATAATCGCGATTCCAACCCGCCTTACCGAAAACCTGGCCCAGATGACCCTCGGTTGGTTGACAACCTCCAAATATCCTGGGGGATGGTACATAAGAAATCGCCCAATTTTGAAGGAAATTTCGTATAATTTGAGTATTTAGTGGCACAAACTGTCGCTATATGTCCACATAATCACGATTCATACCCGCCTTACCGAAAACTGTACCCAGTTGACCCTCGGTTGACCACCTCCGGGTATCTTGGGGGGATGGTACATAAGAAATCGCCAAATTTTGAAGGAAATTTCGTATAATTTGCATGAGTATTTAGTGGCACAAGCTGTCGCTATATATGTCCACATAATCACGATTCCAACCCGCCTTACCGAAAACTGTGCCCAGTTTACCCTCGGTTGACCACCTCAAGATATCCTGGGGGATGGTACATAAGAAATCGCCCAATTTTGAAGGAAATTTCGTATAATTTGAGTATTTAGTGGCACAAGCTGTCGCTATATGCCCACACAATCACGATTCCTACCCGCTTTTCTGAAAACTGTGCCCAGTTTACCCTCGGTTGACCACCTCAAGATATCCTGGGGGATGGTACATAAGAAATCGCCCAATTTTGAAGGAAATTTCGTATAATTTGAGTATTTAGTGGCACAAGCTGTCGCTATATGCCCACATAATCACGATTCCAACCCGCCTTACCGAAAACTGTGCCCAATCTGGCCGCAGACTCGTGGACCATTCCTCCTTGAGGACCACTATTTTGGCATAGTCAACGACAAGACATTCATTATTTATTATATTATATCGAACATTGGTGCCAAATCTCACAGAATTTCTGTGTCTGATTTTGTCACATTTTTATTTACCGTGAATTTTGGAAATTGGTCTCTGATTTTACAATTTTTGGCAATCTTTTGACGATGGCAGGGCAGCATAACTATGTTATTAGTTACAAGTAACGGTATCTCTTCGCGATTCAGGCATGTATTTCTATAAATACGTCATTAGCAAAGACATTTTGGCGAAATGTTAGAAGTTAACTTGCTTAACTTCGATTAGAACGGAAAAGGAAGTTATAAATAACGTCTAGGCATTGCAACATTTGGACTGGCCGCTTGTCAACTAAACGGACAAACTATTAAATGCATTGGCTAGCTATGATCAGACATTTGTAAGATCATTACAATTCACCGATAAATCGAATGATATACCGATAATGGTCCGGTATTGCAACAAGTATCGTACAAGGTATAGTTTAATATTGTCGTATCTTCAGGCGGCAACTCGATTTCGCGAAATGGATTTGTTATTATAAATAGAAAAAGAATAGTATGCTCCGCCTGCTATTTTTAACACTGTTTTTTTATGAGAAATAACCATATTGAATAACAAAAAAATAAGAAATGATATCGTGTGCTTACAGGAGATTAGCGTAGTGCCTTTACATGTAACACATTGTTTCGAATCGAATTTCACTTATATACCTGAATGAATCTGTTTTCTGACTTTGGAAGACGATTGTTGTCTGGTGCGGAGCAGCGGTGTATTTATTGAGAGCGAAGATAATCATGTGGCTGTGGTGAGATCCTCTCTTCTGACATGACAAATCTCTGATATATATACGTGATCGTTTTCATAACTAAATTAGATGCTATCGGGTTATGTTGGGAACACGTGTGAACCACGTGATAAATGCATGAGATGTACATGATCATTTCCACAACAACTAAACGAGATTATATCGGGTAACTTTGTGAACATATGTCGTGAACGAATTCATATTTGTTCATGATGAACACATGACAAATCTATTATGTAAACTAAATGAGATGCTATCGCTATGACAAATCTATTATTTAATAAATAGAGCATGGCTTGGAGTGAAATACGCCGATATAGTGCATAGTGAGGTTGTGTAGTTCACGACGCGAAGCGGAGTGAACTACACAACCGCACTATGCACTATATCGGCGTATTTCACGACAAGTCACGCTCTAATTATTATATTGTATCGAACAAATGGAGAATTTTTCAACTTTTACTAAGTTCAGACAATTGATGTTCGCCTTACTGAAGCTTTAATTTGGATCAGCGGCGAAATAACAAGTAGTTTCAGAACAAAGTTTGATGTAGTGTTCGTTACTATTTTTAGTAGTCAAAACTACATATGCATAGTGCACGATGGGAGAGACTTGAAGGCGTAGTATACAACTACGACTAATAGAGTCGAGTAGCCAACCAATCGGAAAGCTTGATTTCAATAACAAAGTCACGTGAGATACAATATATAAACTATATGAGATGCTATCGGTTAACGTTGTGAACATATGTCGTGAACGAATTTGTAGGGGTGACCCGGACAAAGCGGATCGCCCGGGCAAAGCCGATCACCCTTATTTATAAAACATGGGGTGGTCCTCGTAGATAAGCCCACCCACATTTTTGAGCATTTTGAAGGTGAATACAATCTTGACTTTCTATCATGATGTAGAATAGGAGAAGATACTCAAGCACATCGGTGCTTTTTCAATACTAGCAAATTATTCCGATTCTAGCAGATTCTATCGGTATTTTTAGAATAAGGTGGTTTCGTATGGAGCCCCTGAGGTGACATCCGAATGTTTTTTTTAAGTCGTGGCCACGAGAATATGAAGTCGTGGCCACGAGAATGAAGTCCTGGCCACGAGAACAAGGTCGTGGCCACGGGAATATGAAGTCGTGGCCACGATAATGTGAAGTCGTGGCCACGAGAATGTGAAGTCGTGGCCACGACTTAATAGTCTAGCTCGTGGCCACGACTTCATATTCTCGTGGCCACGACTTCATATTCTCGTGGCCACGACTTTATTCTCGTGGCCATGACTTAAAAAAAACATTCGGATGTCACCTCCGTGATAGTAACGCTGGGGGAGCACTTCGGTTGATGGCGAAGCAAATCATTGTTGATTGTCACTTTCATCTGTCCATTTCATAATTCCATCCATAAAATACCGCCCGAACGCATGTCAATTGCGAATTCGGCGGATACGTCACCATTGACCGAATTCATATGAACCTACATGGATGTGTCATAATGTCATATCATCACAATACGCCCCTATAATGATAATTCCTATCCGCCTTCTCGGCAAATAGGCCCAGTTGACCCTCGGTTGACCACCTCCAGATATCGACAATTTTGATGAGGAAATTTTGATGAAGGAAATTTCGTATAATTTGAGTATATAGTAGCACAAGCTGATTTCAATCCGCCTTGCCGAAAACTGCGCCCGGTTGACCCTCGGTTGACCACCTCCAGATATCCTGGGGGTGGTACAAACGAAATCGCCAAATTTTTAAGTAAATTTCGTATAATTTGATTATACAGTGGCACAAGCTGTCGCTATATGCCCACGTAATCACGATTCCTACCCGCCTTACTGAAAACTGTGCCCAGTTAACCCTCGGTTGACCACGTCCAGATATCCTGGGGGGGGGGGATGGTACATAAGAAATCGCCCATTTTTGAAGGAAATTACGTATCATTTGAGTATTTAGTGGCACAAGCTGTCGCTATATGCCCACATAATCACGATTCCTACCCGCCTTAATGAAAACTGTGTCCAGTTGACCCTCGGTTGACCACCTCCAGATATCCTGGGTGATGGTACATAACAAATCGCCAAATTTTGAAGGAAATTTCGTATAATTTGAGTATTTAGTGGCACAAGCTGTCGCTATATATGCCCACACAATCACAATTCCTACCGCCTTACCGAAAACTATGCCCAGTTGACCCTCGGTTGACCACCTCCATATATCCTGGGGGATGGTACATAAGAAATAGCAAAATTTTGGAAGGAAATGTCGTATAATTTGAGTATTTAGTGGCACAAGCTGTCACTATATGTCCACATAATCGCGATTCCAACCCGCCTTACCGAAAACCTGGCCCAGATTACCCTCGGTTGGTTGACAACCTCCAAATATCCTGGGGGATGGTACATAAGAAATCGCCCAATTTTGAAGGAAATTTCGTATAATTTGAGTATTTAGTGGCACAAACTGTCGCTATATGCCCACATAATCACGATTCATACCCGCCTTACCGAAAACTGTACCCAGTTGACCCTCGGTTGACCACCTCCGGTATCCTGGGGGGGTGGTACATAAGAAATCGCCAAATTTTGAAGGAAATTTCGTATAATTTGCATGAGTATTTAGTGGCACAAGCTGTCGCTATATATGTCCACATAATCACGATTCCAACCCGCCTTACCAAAAACTGTGCCCAGTTTACCCTCGGTTGACCACCTCAAGATATCCTGGGGGATGGTACATAAGAAATCGCCCAATTTTGAAGGAAATTTCGTATAATTTGAGTATTTAGTGGCACAAGCTGTCGCTATATGCCCACACAATCACGATTCCTACCCGCTTTTCTGAAAACTGTGCCCAGTTTACCCTCGGTTGACCACCTCAAGATATCCTGGGGGATGGTACATAAGAAATCGCCCAATTTTGAAGGAAATTTCGTATAATTTGAGTATTTAGTGGCACAAGCTGTCGCTATATGCCCACATAATCACGATTCCAACCCGCCTTACCGAAAACAGTGCCCAATCTGACCGCAGACTCGTGGACCATTCCTCCTTGAGGACCACTATTTTGGCATAGTCAACGACAAGACATTCATTATTTATTATATTATATCGAACATTGGTGCCAAATCTCACAGAATTTCTGTGTCTGATTTTGTCACATTTTTATTTACCGTGAATTTTGGAAATTGGTCTCTGATTTTACAATTTTTGGCAATCTTTTGACGATGGCAGGGCAGCATAACTATGTTATTAGTTACAAGTAACGGTATCTCTTCGCGATTCAGGCATGTATTTCTATAAATACGTCATTAGCAAAGACATTTTGGCGAAATGTTAGAAGTTAACTTGCTTAACTTCGATTAGAACGGAAAAGGAAGTTATAAATAACGTCTAGGCATTGCAACATTTGGACTGGCCGCTTGTCAACTAAACGGACAAACTATTAAATGCATTGGCTAGCTATGATCAGACATTTGTAAGATCATTACAATTCACCGATAAATCGAATGATATACCGATAATGGTCCGGTATTGCAACAAGTATCGTACAAGGTATAGTTTAATATTGTCGTATCTTCAGGCGGCAACTCGATTTCGCGAAATGGATTTGTTATTATAAATAGAAAAAGAATAGTATGCTCCGCCTGCTATTTTTAACACTGTTTTTTTATGAGAAATAACCATATTGAATAACAAAAAAATAAGAAATGATATCGTGTGCTTACAGGAGATTAGCGTAGTGCCTTTACATGTAACTCATTGTTTAGAATCGAATTTCACTTACCTGAATGAATCTGTTTTCTGACTTTGGAAGACGATTGTTGTCTGGTGCGGAGCAGCGGTGTATTTATTGAGAGCGAAGATAATCATGTGGCTGTGGTGAGATCCTCTCTTCTGACATGACAAATCTCTGATATATATACGAGATCGTTTTCATAACTAAATTAGATGCTATCGGGTTATGTTGGGAACACGTGTGAACCACGTGATAAATGCATGAGATGTACATGATCATTTCCACAACAACTAAACGAGATTATATCGGGTAACTTTGTGAACATATGTCGTGAACGAATTCATATTTGTTCATGATGAACACATGACAAATCTATTATGTAAACTAAATGAGATGCTATCGCTATGACAAATCTATTATTTAATAAATAGAGCATGGCTTGGAGTGAAATACGCCGATATAGTGCATAGTGAGGTTGTGTAGTTCACGACGCGAAGCGGAGTGAACTACACAACCGCACTATGCACTATATCGGCGTATTTCACGACAAGTCACGCTCTAATTATTATATTGTATCGAACAAATGGAGAAATTTTCAACTTTTACTAAGTTCAGACAATTGATGTTCGCCTTACTGAAGCTTTAATTTGGATCAGCGGCGAAATAACAAGTAGTTTCAGAACAAAGTTTGATGTAGTGTTCGTTACTATTTTTAGTAGTCAAAACTACATATGCATAGTGCACGATGGGAGAGACTTGAAGGCGTAGTATACAACTACGACTAATAGAGTCGAGTAGCCAACCAATCGGAAAGCTTGATTTCAATAACAAAGTCACGTGAGATACAATATATAAACTATATGAGATGCTATCGGTTAACGTTGTGAACATATGTCGTGAACGAATTTGTAGGGGTGACCCGGGCAAAGCGGATCGCCCGGGCAAAGCCGATCACCCTTATTTATAAAACATGGGGTGGTCCTCGTAGATAAGCCCACCCCCATTTTTGAGCATTTTGAAGGTGAATACAATCTTGACTTTCTATCATGATGTAGAATAGGAGAAGATACTCAAGCACATCGGTGCTTTTTCAATACTAGCAAATTATTCCGATTCTAGCAGATTCTATCGGTATTTTTAGAATAAGGTGGTTTCGTATGGAGCCCCTGAGGTGACATCCGAATGTTTTTTAGAATAAAGTCCTGGCCACGAGAATAAGGTCGTGGCCACGAGAACAAGGTCGTGGCCACGAGAATATGAAGTCGTTGCCACGATAATGTGAAGTCGTGGCCACGAGAATGTGAAGTCGTGGCCACGACTTCATAGTCTAGCTCGTGGCCACGACTTCATATTCTCGTGGCCACGACTTCATATTCTCGTGGCCACGACTTTATTCTCGTGGCCATGACTTAAAAAAAACATTCGGATGTCACCTCCGTGATAGTAACGCTGGGGGAGCACTTCGGTTGATGGCGAAGCAAATCATTGTTGATTGTCACTTTCATCTGTCCATTTCATAATTCCATCCATAAAATACCGCCCGGACGCATGTCAATTTCGAATTCGGCGGATACGTCACCATTGACCGAATTCATATGAACCTACATGGATGTGTCTTCTGCTGTGTTCGTTATTATAATGTTTCTTCTTATTCAACTATCATCTAGTCTTATAGCAATTTCATGTTTAAAATGTTTTGTTTCGTTAAATGCAGTCGTTTTGCACAATAGTCTCTGTATAGACAACAGACACGTGTTCTACGGACGTGGCTATAAGTTTCCTCAAATTTCCGGCCAACTGCCCCCCCCCCCCCCCCTTGAACCAAACATCAATCTCACAGGTTCATAGAATTCCATTTGCTCCCCTTGGAAATATCCAACATGACAAACACTGAGATTGGAAAATTACCAATTTTTACTGGTTGAAAAAAATCAAACAATGAGAACAATGCCAACCTATATATGGTGTCAAATTAATGTCCAACTAATGTTGTGTCATGCATGAAATTTCCGACTGCTGGAATGTACCAAAGTTAGTTTAGATATATTTATTTAAAATATATGTCAAATTTAGATAACACATGATATATAACACATACATTTGTTTATACATACAAAGGAATTGGGGGACAAGTGCTGACTCACTTAAGGGTACCCCCTCTCCCATATGTTATTACACTGAAAAAATAAATAATTAGTAATGGCAAAGCAACATGACTACCAAAACAAGTTGAACATATATACAGATCACTGGACACCCCCCTCTCCCAAGTTAGTCACAAGTTTGTATATGTATTTAATTAAAATCGGGTTTGTTTGTTGCGTTTGCTGGCTTGAACGTATTATTATTTGGAACAGTTAGTCAAAATAATCCTGATTTTCCTCACGCATGAATGACTGCACAGTTCTTACCTACACTAACGCAGGTAAGTGGAACCTTGGCTAAAATAAACAACAACGAACGATTTGAGAAGCTGGAGGAACAAGTCAAACAGGTGGAAAGTAGCATTGGGGATAAAGTTGAGGCAGCCACGGCAGATATCAAAGCTGAGATGAAGAAAGAAATATTTGAGGAGATTGAAGCCAGAGAGAAAGAAAAAGAAGAAAGAAAGAGGCGAGAGCACAACTTATGCATGTTTAATGTACCAGACTGAGAGAGCGTCAGCAATGACCCAAAATGAGAGAAAACAACACGATAGCATCATATTACAACATATATATGAAACACTTGTTCCAGAAGAGGAAAGAAGTGGGAACCTGATCATAAAAAATGTATTCAGGTTAAGCCCAAGACCCAAAGGAGAGAAAAAGAAAGTCCGCCCAATCAGGTAACTCTAGAAAGAAGTACTCAACCCAAGCAACTACTTTCTAGCGCGCACAAAATCCCATCTCTCACCGAAAAGGATCTTGAAGACTTAGTAATAGCCAGGGACCTCACTCCTGAACAACGCGACCAAATGAAACTCTTCAAGCAGAATTAAAGGAGAAGAACCGAAGTGGGAAAGAGTATCACATTGAAAAGTTACATAAATAAAGGAAGGAGAAAAGAAGACCCCCTTAGAGTAGGAATTTTTTAGATTTTAACCGGAATTATGCTGCCAAAAATTATGCAAATACAAATATTTTTAACCAGAAACAGGACAGAGCAATTAAAGTTGCCTATTCAAACGTAGACTCACTGCTGAACAAGAGAGACGAACTAACAGCCATAATTGCAAAAGAATCACCTGACGTGATCTTACTCACAGAAATAACACCAAAAAAACGCCAAAAATTTACAACCAGAAGAGTTTGAAATACAAGGATATGAGCAAATATCGCAATAATAACGTAGATGGCGCTGTATGGAGTTTGGGATATGAGATGTTCATAAGCGAATTAGGAACAGGAAGAGGGGTTGCAATATATGTCACTAAAACCTTGAAACCCAACATCGTGTAGGATCTTACAATCAGTGAAGGAGTTGAATCAGTTTGGTGTGGCATAAAACTTAACACGAAAGATAACCTCCTAATCGGATGTGAATACAGAAGTCCATCAAATAACAGCGACAAAAATAAGAAAACAAACAATATCATACTCACCGCCACCAGGAGAAAGGACTCTCATATGCTGGTATATATACAAAGAGATAGACTGGGAAACCAACACATGCAGCACGTCAGAAACTAGCGACGAATTTGACTTCCTAGACAAAGTCGGGGATGCCGGGATTCACCAACACGTAAGAGACCCAAACAAGACAGAGAGAAGGCCAACAAGAATCACTGTTAGATCTCGTCTTCACAAACGAAAAACTTATGATATCAAATCTGAAACATCTACCTCCATTGGGCAAGAGTGACCACCACATGCTATTATTCGATTGTGTATGCTATGCAGACGGAATGGAGGAGGATGTCACTAGACTACAATATCATAAAGGAGACTATGGTGGACTACGCGATGAATTGAATGAAGGATGGGAGGAAGATGACGAAATGACAGTAGAATCCATATGGCTCCGTCTGAAAGAGAGATTACTGGAAGCATCCAACAAACATATACCAACATCAGTCACGAAGTCAAGCACTAAGAAGCAAAAATGGATGACAGTATCAGCACTAAAGGCAGTTAAAGAGAAACGCCAAAAGTGGAAAAAATATATCTATAGCAAGAAGGAATCAAAATACAGAGAACACATCCAAGCAAGAAACAAAGCAACACGGTAATGCAGAATAGCACGCAAAAACTATGAGAAAAAACTAGCCGAGAGTATCAAAAGTGACCTGAAGACATTTTGGAACTACATACAAAGCAAAACAAAAGTCAAATCAGGGATGGGGTATATATACAGAGAGACGACGAAACAATCAGCGGTGAAGATGCAGAAAAGGCAGAAATTATAAATAGATACTTCAGCAGTGTCTATACAATCGAAGGAGATGCAGAGGTTCCTTTTCCCAAAGAAATTGATGTAGAAAACAGTGTCGAGCTAACAGATATAGTTGTGAACGAAGAAATAGTAATGAGACACCTGCTCGAACTGGATACGTCAAAATCTCCAGGAGAAGACAAACTGCATCCTCGAGTTTTGAAAGAAGCTGCAAGCAGTATCTGTCCTGCCATGACATACCTTTTTAGAAGATCACTAGCCACGGGGGAGGTTCCAACAGATTGGAGAAACGCCACTGTAAGCCCAATATTAAAAAAAGGAAACAAGAAGAAAGCCGAAAACTATAGACCCGTCAGCCTCACGAGCATCTGATTTGAACATATTTATTGTGTCCCACTATATACAATATATATTACACAGATTAAATATAACAATAATGGTATGAGTGTGGGCACAGAGGATCGGAGCACAAGTTGCCGAACTTATCGGAGCTCCTCTCCCCTGGCATTCAATTACTAATAAATTCAAATATCGGAGATGGTTTTAATTCAGGTGTATTGTAGAAGTTAATGTTTAGGTGTGGCTGTTGGAGTGGCTGTGGTCTCGCAGAATTGGGGTAAGGGAAACTATAACGAGAAAATTCTGATAATTATGAGATTAAGAGATTAAGAGAAACGGTCTGTAGATGAGATAAATGATTGTACTGTCTCAAACATGCGCGCATTTAGCTTTCCGCTGTAGTGTTGTACACCAAACAGGAGATCTTTTTCGGAGACAATAGTCACGTTAAGTTCATCCATACGAGCCCATGTCCGATTTCGCGCTACTGCGTACAGAGGACAACTGAAGAAAAAATGGTTTGCGTCTTCACATGAATTTCCACAAGTACAATTTGAATGAGCTGAGATGTAGTTTTCATATTTATCAAAGTTTAGGTCGCTACAGTTATTTCTAAGTCTACAGTGCAAAATATTTGATCTCCTTTGACCTGTATTGAAATATGGTGGGGTTTCAAAGTCAGTTCTTTATTACAGAATGTTCTATACATGTTACTTATGATTTCGTCTTTACTTGGTTCTGAAGAGGGGTCAACCACTTTTTTGTTATCGGTAGTAGTTTTACATGATAGATTCCATTCAGCTATCATGGATGGGACGAAACTCGATTTGAAATGAGTCGTGTTCGTAAAGTAGTTTATGTATCGCAAGGGGTTTCTGATGGGGTATCGAAATGCTTCAGCGACGGTAGCTGGTAATAGATTGTTGAGGTAGGAAGGGACATGGTGAGTAATTATTTTGTTCCAGGTGTGCATTTTATGGAGGTTTCGTCTTTCGCTTAATGGGGGCCATCCAAGTTCAAATAAGACTTTTTCATCTGACACCGAACGCGTGAGACCACTTACTATTCTACCAGCGTCTGTGTATAGGCGGTCGAGTTTCCGGAGGAGGCAATCGGGTGCATTATCCCAAACAACATCTCCGTACTCCATTATAGGAAGTACGTAAGTTTTGAACATTATCTCGAGGGTTTGTCTATTTACAAGAAATTTTATTCTCCTCAGTTGTGACAGTCTGGTTGACACTCGGCTACAAATTTCATTTATATGGGTGTCCCAATGAAGGTTCGATTGTATAGATACTCCAAGATGTTTATGACAGTCAACTTGCTCTATTTCGTTATCACCAAGTTCGAGATCCAAAGAATCTGTCGAGGGAGTAAGTGAGAACACCATTGATTTTGTTTTGTCTGCATTGAAAGTAACCAACCATTGTTTCGACCAACAAGAAACTCTATCCAGATCTTCAAAAAAAACGCATGTACAGTCATCAAGTGAAGGTTGGACACTGAAAAAGCAAGTATCATCTGCGTACATGCGAGTTAGGGAATGTATTGTCGTTGCTATGTCGTTTATATACGTCAAAAATAAAAAAGGTCCAAGTATTGAGCCCTGGGGGACTCCTGCTGGGATACTACGATAATCCGAGAAAGATTTACCAACTAGGACGCGTTGTGATCTGTTACAGAGACAGCTATTCAACCAACTGTGGACATTTCCGGCTACTCCGAATTGTTCCAGTTTGAATAACAACCCCCTGTGCCAGACTCTCTCAAATGCTTTGGAAATATCGCAAAAAAATTGCCGACGTATATGACTTCTCATCGAGGGCCTGGCACAGGGTGTGGTATATCTCGAGTAACTGGAAAGTTGTGCTATGTCCAGGAACAAACCCAGATTGGTATTGATATAGTATATTATTATTTGAAAAGTGGACCATTAAGTATTTTAGTACAATTTTCTCTAAGATCTTGCTAAGGCACGGGAGTAAGGATATTGGGCGGTAGTTTTTACAGCTTGATTTGTCATTTTTCTTGTATATAGGGATAACATTTGCGAGCTTCCATTGTGTTGGGAATGCACAAAGTTCAAGCGATTTTTCAAATAACGCTTTAAGGGGGGTGGCGATAGCTGGGATTGTGTATTGGATCATTTTAACAGTAATTCCATCGTGGCCAGATGCTTTATTAGGTTTCAGGGTCCCAATAGCAGAAATAATATCATCGATAGTGATTTCAATGTCTGTTACTGTGTTACTACATTTCTGGGTGAATGTCGGTAAACTGCACGACCAATCGTCGAGTTCTGAATTTGAGATGAACGCACCGTTGAGCATTGTCGCTTTGGTGTGATCATCAAATACTAAGTTTCCTTTGTCATTAGTTAGAGGGGGGATAGCGCCCTTATGCTTAGTTTGCATAATATCCTTCATACAGTGCCAGAAATATTTTGAGGAAGGGTGTTCACGGACATTTTTTTGTAGTGTTTGTTCATAACGGGCTCTGGCATATTTTTTCATATTATTGACAGTATTTCGAGCTTTTTTGAATTTGGACAAGTCAGTTTCTTTTTTTGATTTCAAAGCAATTTTACGCAGTCTATCTCTTTTCCGAATCATCGTTCTCAATTCTGAAGTGAACCAATGTTTGTCTTTAGGTCTTATTAAAACTTTTGATTGTGGAACAGTTTGGTCCATAATTTCGAGAAATTTGGTGGTAAAAATATCAGTCGCCAAGTCTATGTCAGGTGCTGTTTCGATAGCGTGCAACCACTCTGGATCATTAATGAGCTTTATAGCTTCATCGAATTTGCCTCTGTCATAATTCCTAACTAGTCGGGGGAAGGGGACATTAGAGTCCGAGTCATATTTTAAGTACCCAATGACCGCGCAGTGGTCTGATATGGATCTTCCAAAGTCAATCACTTCGGATTGACATGTAACATTGTCATTCACGATGATGGGATCTAGTAGAGTGGAAGTTGTCGAGGTCACTCTGGTTGGTGATTCAATGACGTTTCGCAGACTATAAAATGATATGGTTTCTCTGATTTTTTATAAGGGGTCTAGTGCGTTCGAATTGAAGTCGCCAGTTAGTATCATGGGGATGTTAAAGTCAAATGCATTTGATATGGACTGATCCATCAACTCCCAGTACTTATCATTACAAAATTGATCAGAACGGTATGAGACACACAATAGATAGCGGGAGGCCCTGGATGTCAGCTTGAACCACAATATTGAATAATCGAATTCAAGGGAGGGTATACGTTCATAGACTAGATGGTCAGCAAAATAAACTGCGATACCTCCTCCATGGCTCGAACCGTCATATCTCTCAGGATCAGAGAATCCTCGAAGTTGTATATTATGGCTGGGAAATGCTGCATCACGAGCATCATATGTAAACTAATGGAAAAAATAATAAGGGATAACATCGTGGAATACTTAGAAGATAACGAACTGTTTACAGACAACCAACACGGCTTTCGGGTTAAAAGGTCCTGCGTTTCACAACTATTGGAAGTACAAGACGACCTGACATCATACATTGACGAAGGTAAAAGCATCGATATTATTTAAGCTTCCGTAAGTCATTTGATACAGTATACCACGCAGAATAATCATGGCAAAACTACATGTAAACAAGATCCAAGGAAATGTACATCGATTGATAAACAACTTCCTAACAGGACGGAAACAGTCGGTCAGGGTGGTCACAAACATCACTCGTGGAACATATAGTCTTGGCTGTTGACTGAAACCGCAGTCGTTTACAAGGTTAGGTAGGGTTTCTGCACTTCCCTGAACAGATGTGTTATCGTTTTGTAATCGGTTGGTAATCCTCACGCAATTCGTATTTTGATCTGGCACAATCTCACTGTCTTTTCTTTCAATCGTTTCGGGTGTTACACCATACTGCCGAACTACCGATTTGTGGGGTCCGGATTTTTATGGCTAATTTGTATTGCAAATTTTTTCTCCTGTCTGGCTTCTTATAGATTGCTTGACAAAATATGTTGCCAATTTGATGGCACGTCGTGCACTCATACGTCTGCATGTCACCCCGGATCCATCTTTACAATATATAGAGTAAATAATGACTAAAGGATTGCTGTGTTCAGGGTTTGTATACATGTATATGTAGCCAGGGATGTGGCTAGAGGGGGGGTGTGGGGGGGGGGGTGTCTCACCCCCCAGCAGAGAGCTATATTTTCAATAGTTGGAAATTTCATACCCTGCCACAACGAAATTTCACACCAACAATAGGTTGAAAATGTTCTTGTAGTTTGATTATAAAACAATTTATTGGGGGGAATTTATTGTTTTTCGACCAATATTTGCATATGTTCCTATTTTTGGTCAAAAATTTTGACAGAAATGGTCATCAGTTGGAAATTTTCCAACCTTAAGGGGGGTGACAGGTTGGAAATTTCCAACACTTGGAAAGCTTGTGTCCTGGTCCCTCCCCCCGTGGCCAGTCAAAAACTTCTTGTTAATTTAAGAAAACAATATTTGTCATACAATTGGTCAACATTGTCATTGGAATTGTCATCAGTTGGAAATTTTCCAACCTAAGTGTGGGTGTAGGGTTTGAAATTTCCAACAGTAGGAAGGCTTGAGGCTAGTCTAGATGTTAGGATTTAGCGATTTTCTTGTTCAGATTTCCAAAATTTTCGCACACCGGGCCGAACCATGGTCGGCCCGGTGTGTCATTGCCCCATCCACATGGCCAATACAAAACTGCTAATTAGTTTAGCAAAACAATATTTTACTACATTTGGTCAAACTTGTAGACATAAATGGTCATCAGTTGAAGAATTTTCCAACCTGAGGGGGAGCATGAGGTTTGAAATTTCCAACACTAGGAAAGCTTCAGTTGAGGCCAGTCTAGATGCTAGGATTTGCGATTTTCTTGTATAGTTTACAAAATTTTCTCACACCGGGCCGAACAACCATGGTCGGCCCGGTGTTTCCTGGTCTGTTGTCGGTAGCTGTGTGCATTTGTCTGGAATTAGATCACTAGTTGTTTTTTTGGGGTAAAATTTTCAGGTTAAAATATCTTAATGTTCTCATACTGGGAAAATAGAAGCATGGCTTATGAATATATAGGAAATTAGGCCTGAGCATGATGTACAAGGAGGGGGGGGGGGGGTGAAAATGGAATTATGCAAAAAGTTGTGTTGGTGCGATTTTCTGACTCAAGGGGGGGGGGGTGCAAATGGAATTATGCAAAAAGTTGTGTTGGTGTTATTCCGACTCAAGGGGGGGGGGGTGCAAATAGAATTATGCAAAAAGTTGTGTTGGTGTGATTCCGACTCAAGGGGGGGGGGGTGCAGTTGGAAATTCCCAAGGTGGACACCCGCTCCAGCGGAGACCCTCTAGCCACATCCCTGAGGCAGATGCACACGGCTACGGGCAAGCGAGCGACCAGGACACACCGGGCCGAACAACCATTGTGTGAGAAATGTTTTTAAAACTAAACAAGAAAATCCTAGCATCGAGATTGGCCTCAACTGAAGCTTTCCTAGTGTTGGAAATTTTATACCTCATGCCCCCCCCCCCCCCCCACCCGATGACCATTACAGTCCAGAAATTTGACCAAATGTCGTAAAACATTGTTTTCTTAAACTAATTAGCAGTTTTTTATTGACCACGGGGAGGGACAAAAATTTTGAAATCGGTACAAGAAAATCGCAAAATCCTAGCATCTAGACTAGCATCAAGCCTTCCTAGAGTTGGAAATTTCAAACCAACATAGGTTGGAAAATTTCCAACTGATGACAATTCCAATGACAATGTTGACCAACTGTTTGACAATATATTGTTTTCTTAAATTAACTAGCAATTTTTTACCGGCCACGTGGGAGTGACCAGGACACAAGCTTTCCAATTGTTGGAAATTTCCAACCTGTCACCCCCTCTCCTGAGGTTGGAAGATTTCCAACTGATAGCCATTTCAATCTAAAATTTTGACAAAAAATAGGAAAATATGCAAATGCTGGTCCAAAAAAATTCATGAATTGTTTGAAAATCAAACTACAAGAACATTTTCAACCTATTCAACCCCGTGAAATTTCCAACTAATGTTGTGTCAGGTATGAAATTTCCAACTGCTAAAATTTTGACAAAAGTTGGGGGCGAGACACCCCCCCCCCCCTCCCACCCCCTGTCGCTACGTTTCTGGTTGTATAAGAGAATCGAGAAACCGACAGTTTAATGTATTTGCGCAAACTGGCAGCGCGTCAACATAATAACGTGCCAATCGCCAAAGCGTTCATCACTTTTTTTGTCAATGGGTGTGCGGTGATTAATTGGTATATCAATGCAATGGCCATACTGTGCATGTTTGGAAATAAACATTTCAACCAATTGGAATGTTCACACGCACGTATGCGCCATTTGTTAACACATATTATACGTGGCGTATATGGTGTTTAAATATTTGAAATTAAACTTTAGTTTGGCACGTCCGATTTTAAAAATGTTTTCACATCCTTTCTCACCAAGTGAACAGTATACATATATACACATAAAATATCATATATAATCAACTACATAGTAAATTGTTAACTATATATACAGATTTTCCACAATCAATACATTAAAGCTGCAATATTATTTATTCATATGATCATATATATGCCTATAATAATATTATCTTGAGGGCGATACCATTTCTGACTATGGTTTTCTTGTATCACTGTCTGACGTTTATTGGTTGAATGAGGTCATGACGTTGAACGTCGCCTGAAATTTGTGTGGTCCATAGAATACCGGAACAAGAATGACGTCATAGCACAGCAGATTACGTCTAGCAACGAGTTTCATTAACAGGATATTTCTTTATTGGAAGTCTTATATTTCTGTGAATTTCAAACTCAATTTCTATCAAATCATGGGATTTGTGAAGGTGATATTTGAGACACATTATTGGGCGCCGCATTCGGCGAGGATTGGAATACTCGGATCGATTCCCGAGCTGGGACTCTGGCAGCCTCAGAGGGCCCTGGTTGCTGAGAAATGCGACGATGGCGAGTGGGCGGCGAGTGGAAGTCTACCAGCACAGGCAGCAGGAAGAGTGATCAAATACAAGATGGTGGTCCTCTCGCTGGATGGCCGCATGGTCATCCGGTGGGAGGAAAGACCCAATAGAACCATCGAGCTGCGTCCCTGCTCGGGAAACCTTGCTATACATATCCGTTCATTGTGGAATATGGATGAGATATCATTCACTTTGATGCCGTCATTTGAGGGTAAGTTTAATTATTTTATTAATATTAAACAAAATTAAGACAATGCCTCTTTATTAATAATTATTAATTAAAGCTGACAAGCAGTGTAATTATTGATAACAAAATATCAGGATGTTCATAGTTAATAGTATGCTATAAACGGTCAAATTTTCCTAATTGTAATTCTAATTTAATATTCCAATTCTTTACTGATTTAATTTTAATTTCAAATTCAATTCAATAATAAATTTTATCTTGCAGTTTTATTCTTATACTTTATAGGCCCAGAGTTTACTTTTTTGTATAAAATTCAACATTTTATTACTTAAAATTAACACAAAACAAACAAGAAGTAGAAATTACAAACGGAAAACCAAAATTGAAATAAAAAAGATGTAAGAATTACAAAGTTAAATTCCATGCATGCAGGGTTTACCTCCCTTGATGACTCGGTAAGACAGTTGCTACCTGCGACATTTTAGTATTTTTACCCACAAATTTTCAGAATTCCGCGATTTTAATATATTTACTAAGCGAACTGAGCAACATGTTGGCCTTATTAAGCACAAAAAATATCGAAGAACATTTGTGTAATTTCGTACCTTGACTTCCGGAAGTCCCTCTGGAACCAATTATTAAATAACAATATATTGCAAAACTGTGTGATTTGGTTCTCCGATTATTTTATTAACATGGACGACAACATTCATTGCAAGTAAAACACAAGAGTCTAATTTTCTGCCATTTCGCTATTAAAGAGTCTGCGAAAATTGTCAACAAATTTACCGCTCTAATTCTCCTTTATGTCAGTAAGTTTTTAGTGCGGTTGTTTTTAAAGCACATAGGAAATTTGAATTTGGCCGATCGCGGTTTCGCCATTTTGTCTGGAAAACCCGCGCTAAATATAGAAAACCACACTAGCCGGTGACAGAGTCATTAACGCCACCGGTGTATACTGTGCTTGAAAATATAATATCCACTGGTGTTATGCGGGATTAGGTCGATGTAAAAGCTGCGAATGGGTCGCTTTAAAAGCTGTAGTGTTACCCCGAATGCGGTATCCTCAATAAAATAGTCCGACACAGATTTATAGCACATATGTGCTGATATTGATAATTACCACACCCTTTGGAAAGCATGCGATCGTGTGGTAATCAAGGATGGATTTCGACGTAATTTGATACTTTTGTCCGGGGAGTGTTTTGGACGGGTCAAATCGTGACACCGACCTGACCTTGATCTTTAAAACAATCAATTCAAGGTCAAATTGGGTAAAACGGACGGATTTCGACGAAATTTGATACCTAGGGTTGATTTTGTCCGGGGAGTGTTTTGGACGGGTCAAATCGTGACTCCGACCTGACCTTCAATATGGTCAATTGATCCAAGGTTAAATTGGGTAAAACGGATGGATTTCGACGAAATTTTATACCTAAGGATACTTTTGTCCGGGAGTGTTTTGGACGGGTCAAATCGTGACCCCGACCTTGACCTTCAACATGGTCAATTCAAGGTCAAATCGGGTAAAACGGACGGATTTCAACAAAATTTGATACCGAGGGATTATTTTCTCCGGGGAGTGTTTTGGACGGGTCAAATCATGACCCGACCTGACCTTGACTTTAAAAACAGCCCGGACGAATTCGGACCCACCAGCCAGTGTAATAAAAAGCGAGACAGATTGCAAAATGTAATGTATAACACGAGAAACGGGAAAACGTGGTATATGGAAGTATCCAAATTTCCCACATGGAATTTGAACGCTAGTTTATATTATTATTATATATTATAATTTATATTTATGGCTAATAATATGATCTTGGTGGCGTTACCAGCCTATACCAGGGCATATATTTCATCTGATTTTGCGAGAATCCAAACATATTTTTTCGCGAGAATCCAGGGTAATTTTCGAGAATCTAGATTTGGATTCTCGCCGAAATATAAGCCCTGGTTACCATTTCTGAGTATGGTTTTCTTGTTTATGCTGTGGGGGAGAAAACGAAGTAACGTTGACGAAATGAGTTCTACATATATACGGCGCATTTAGTGGGAAATGTATGTGACTAAATTGGCATCAGTTGGACAATCCCAGCCGAAGTGTTGTGCCCAGTTAACGATTAGAAATTTCCAACTGGTGGATAGTTGGAAATTTATTCTAGTTGCAGAAATTCCAAGTATTACACCCCAAGTTCACAACAGAGATATTCCAGACGCGTCCCTGTAAATACACGTTGTCGACCAGTTGGTCAGTCGGGAATCTCATGCCTGGTGCAACATTGTTTGGAAATTTCACACCACAGATTGAAATTGTTCTGACAGTATTTTTCCAAGCAGTAAATAGTTTAAATTTTGTAGTCTTAGTATAAAAGTCGAATATGATTTTAGCTAATTTATTTTACTCAAATTTACTTTAGTTGGAAACTATCCAATAATCGTGGGTGCTAGGTTGGAAATAACCAACAGATGACGGCGGATTGAACAGGTTGAGGTATCATTTAGACAATTCTAGCCAGAACTGCCACAAGTCAGTCTAAGTTATAAAAAAAAAAGTTAATACATAAATTTTAATAAATGTATGATTAGAAATACAAATGCATGGCAATTCTGCAGTAGACATCATTCTACGAAACTACTGTTACAGTATAAGGACTTGTGTCTGCACAGCAGAAAGTTTAAATATATGTACCGGTACATGATGAAAGAAAACAAATTATTTCTGTATTTCAGGAATAGAAAGAGAAGGACCCAACGGTGACGATAGAGGTGTTCTAGAGGTAAGTTTTATTCTTCATTAAAGGGAGATTGTACCGAAATCCAGCCATTGCATCACTGTGTATAGGAACTGTTACATCGCAAGTCGTTCCATCGCCGGTATTGTGATGGTTCTTGTCTGATATGTTACGGTTCCTGATGATTGAAAATGATCATTTTTGTGACAAAATCACGCACAATTATAGATATCTTGAATATATTATACTTTCCTGAATGAACAGAGGCTGTAGAAGTGCCGTGTTATCTAAACATGAACTCTAGACCACAATTAACTTGGTATTAGTCTATTAGAGAGTTAACGCGTATACATATCATTGAACATGTTTAATATCACTGAAAATCAAGCCACGTGGACGCAATTTCTTTGTTTTTCGTGGCGTATAAAATATGAAACGCATTCTGAAGACATACACTGACTACAAAGTATACCCGTGTTATTCTTCTGTAAAATAGCTGAGAAAGTATCCCGATAGGGGTTGATAATTGGGAGCTGTGGTCTCGTAATCGACACGGGTGCGTGTTACGGTTCTATTTCAAACCAATCACGACTGTGGCGGTTCTGTACATGAGATTTATTCGAACGATTTCTGCACTTTGGTCCGACAATCGTCTTGTGTATCTGACACTTTTAAACCTTATAATGACTGTAGCTTATGTAATTTGCATAATAGGACAGGTATATTAAGAAATAACACAATAAATACATAATACTGGAGATTAAGTTACATTAATAGGCAGAAATAAAATATTGAAAGTCCCGATGAGTATAGTATCATAATCATGCCCGCCTATATATAAATAACCAATGGTAATATAAATCTACTCCCAGGAGAATATGATACCGGTATGTTATATTCATTTACTTAATCTGGGCATTATTGAAAGATCCAGGTGTGACAATATTTCAATGCCAGCGCCATCATATTTCCTCCTCTGAAGTCCGCTTGTGGGACATTTACACAAGTTTGTCGCCCAGACATGAATATACGATAACTTACGAAATCACGTTCAACTGAATCATTGATATGGGGTGGTGGGGGACTTGGAGAGGGGGTGCTTAATTTGTGTCTATCCCCAACTTTGGTCAAAATGTTCAACAGTTACAACTATCTTATCTTACAATATATTGGTTTGAAATTTAACACCAACAATATGTTGATTTGTTCTCTTATATATGGCTGTTGATCAATAAATAACTTAGTGGTATGAGATTATGATAGTACAATATATATATAGATACAAGAGAAATGATAGGATTTCCACCGGTTTACCATCGCTCGGTAAACTAACATATTTAGCCCATTTATCCGAGAAATGGCATCGTGTCGACATAGATGCGGAAGGGCGAAGGATATTTGTTCAATTAATACAACAAACGCCCCTCAATTTCATTTCTATCGATAGCATTCAATTAATATCTTGAACACCGCATATCGTCCACAGAGGGCGTCAAACATCCAGATTGATATTACTCATCCAATATGTCGGATCATTAACATTATTTATACCACCCCTGATTCTTATTAAATAACAAATCCATAGAACACATTACAATCTCATATTAAACTCTTAACTATTAATGCATCCATAACGGCAGATAAAATGAACACATCGTCATTATATCAATTTTGTTTTTATAACGACGAGGTTAGTGGGTAATAAAAATAGTTCTTATTAATTATTTTGCACTCTAATTCGTGATATCGTCTATACATAATTTTAAAGACGATCGATATGTACAATTCCATTTTGTAACAATGTGCATTTAATTCACGCTTTCTGTATGCACGTCATCTCTGCTGCAGATTACACAGACAGATTCAACCGAGCCAGCATGTGTGAAATTTCTGGAGGAAGCTTCTCCCCGGCCGAACATCGCACGTGATATCGAGCTCACACGACATAGTTCACCAGCTTTGACCATAGCAGCTAAAGATGACGAATTCCATCGCAAAATTGATGACATTTATTTCTCAAAGATGGACAAGTGCCACAGTGAACCAACTCACTGTGGTAAAGAGAAGAAGAAGGGGAATGTAATTAGAAGATTGTTTCGATATCTATCAAAAAAATTCAGCTCCAAGCGCGTCAAAAATACACAATGAAGACAGAATTAATCCAACCTCTATATTGTGCCAATTTTCGTGTTGGTGGCTATCGGTTGGGTCACGAATGTGACCCGATTATTCTAAGTTCGCTTGAAGTAACCCATAACGCTGCCCGCATTATGTTACAACGTGCCAATAGTGTGTATGTCATTTGCAGAATGAGGTCCCCCAGAGGGTGAATTTAGTGATGCTATCCCGCAGGCCGCAGAGCGGGCTAGCATCAATCCCAATTCACTCTCTGGGGACCTCATTCAGCTCAGGTCCCATCTTCTGGGAAGTATCTATCGTCTCAATTAACATTGTTTTAGTTACTTTTCCCTTTTGCATGGGAAGTTTCTGTTTCCCCTAATTTGCAGAAGATTAAATGCATAATCGTGGTGACTAATGGGTGAACATCACCAATTCAACCGGGGAACTTCAATCTGATCATAGGTCTCCCATAGCAGCTGAGGCCTAAGCAGCATGATGTCGCCAGATGGTGAAGTTAGTGACTCTAGTCCGCCGTGCTGGATATATCGTAACTAAATTCACCCTCTGGGGACCTCGTTCTGCACTATATCAACGCTTGATGATGTCCAAAATGGCTTCCGATCCGCACCCAAGTGAGTTAATTTTCAAACGAAAATATGCACTTATATTTTTCGTTTTC
Organism: Siphonodentalium dalli; assembly: GCA_032622095.1. Lineage (NCBI taxonomy): Eukaryota > Metazoa > Mollusca > Scaphopoda > Gadilida > Siphonodentaliidae > Siphonodentalium > Siphonodentalium dalli. The sequence continues at coordinate 51,265,710 of CP136068.1, forward strand.
GATGCAATAAACAAAACTGTATTATACCTCCATCTTATATGATCAATAAAATTGGCACAATTTGTGAGTTGTTGGAATGGGTGAACATTAATTAAATTAACCCGTTGGCAACTACTGATAGGTATGACTGTATGTTGATTCCCGTTGATTCATTTATATGGACAAAAAAATATTAATATATTCAAAAACTCTTGGTTGACTATTCATTTAAGAAGACAGCAAATGAACGGTAACACCTTTATGGACTCATTAGTGTATAAGTATATACAATAATGAGTCAATAAAGGTGCTATCGTTTAATTCTGTCATCTTATAACTTGATCAAGACTCATATGGCTTTATATATACATCATCTTGACTATTCATACAATTGCGGAAGTCTATTCTTAAGATCCAAACAAATAAATCCTTAATGTTTGTTTTCGTTTCTGCATATAGAATCCAACCATACGTAGAACACATTCAACACAGTTGACATTACAATACACGTGTATATACACTTTAAGAACTGGATGGGATAATATATTAATCAAAGGGTTAATGTGATCCCATGTTTCTGTCTTCTATTGGATATTTTTGATCACCGCGACTGTTCGTCTTCCTTCCTCTTGTCCATCATATATACTCCCCTATAATATATAGAACAATTTATTCATGCTATGTTCATTATCACCTTCAAACAAAGTTTGCTTGGTGGGGGGGGGGGGGTGGGGGGGGGGGGGTAGAGAAATAGGTTTTCGTCGTCATGAGTCCATACATTCCATAATCTTTGGAGCTCTCTATCTGAAGTCACGAGCTATGCTCATGGACCATATGGTCTCGTCCATATTGTGCATATTCTCCCTTCGAATGGAGTCAACGCCACAACATTAGTCATAGCACTAAAATCTATATGTTAGACAAGGTTTCTAACTCTTTGAATTGAGAATTTCCGCATGTCACTAAACTGTGGTCAGAAATGCAATAATAGATAGACATAAACTATAGCGGTAGAAAAATCGTATACAATATGGTTCCGTATATTTTGATATATGGATCAACATATTCGGTTGGCGCCAGTGCAGATTTCTGCCTTTAAACCATCGAGGGCCGGTGGTAAAAAATGGTCAAGATGCTATCCGGTCTCATGGGCGTAATATCATGTAGACTAAGCCTTGTTCGACGAACATTCTTTCAATAATATTGACATAAAATATATGTAGTAAATTCATATTCCTATAACATTTCCGTACATTTTGATATATGAATCAACCATGTTCGGGGAGCCATCTTCCATATGAAACCATCGGAAACCGGGGGGGGGGGGGGTGGTTGAACAAGTTTCTTTCCGGTGTCATGGCCGTAATATCGGAGGGAGATTTGTTCGGCCCATTCTTTCGCCGATCTCGGATTGTTTAAGAAATGCAATAATATAGACATAAAACATAGCGGTAGAACCATGTTCATATAATAGTTACGAACATTTTTATATGTGGATCAACCATATATATGACCAGCGACAGTGAAGATTATCTTCCCGGAAACCATCGGAGACCGGCGAAAAACATTCGTCGAACAAGATTGCGTCCGATCTGATAGCCGTAATATCGGACCGAGTCTTGTTCGACCCATTTCTTTCTCCGGTCTCCGATAGTTACCGTACATGAGAATTATCACTCGCGCGCGCTAGCTACACATGGTTGACTCGTATACCAAAATGAAAGGATTTATTTTTTTCGAGGAATACGACTATTTTTTTTTTTATCTCGTGTATTGCTGCATTTCTGGCCACTGTGTTTGGGGACATGTGGAAATTGTCCATTTCGGAAGTTAGGAACCTTGTCTTAGACATAGGTACTAATAGCATTATGCCTATAACGCTCGTTGTTGTTCCGCGCTGAAGAAAAAAATGAGCCCAAATTTTCTAAGTTTGTGGCTAGAATCAGTTTATGTGGCATAATTATGGAATTATTATAAAGAAGTATTCGACGTGTTTGTTGAATTACTTTGATTTCGGTTTCATACTTTAATAACGGAGGAGCTTTAAAAATTACCTGAATCCATGCACGTGTCAGAATATGGGAGAACAGTGTGAATATATATCTATAAGTTATCCAGAAAAGTGGTTTAGGTACATATTTCATTATTATGATATGACATTCCCTCATTATATACCCCATATATTAAAATGGAGGTATATTGGATTTGTCGACTTCGCTCGTTTGTCCGTCCGTCCGTCCAGATATATGGCTCAGCCACGTATATATTGTCCGATCTGGATGAAATTTGGTATATCGATTGTTAAAATTGTCCTAACACATTGTGTGGCTTTAAATATTTTCTTAATTGCATGTCACAGGTAAGAAAGTAGGCCAGGGCATGGAAGAGCGAAACTCTTCCATGGCTTGGACCGAGAGCATGAATGAGTGAATGTATTTTGTCTCTTGATTTGTTATTATTCTTCTTTATCAATAAAAAAAAATGGGAAAAAAATTGATATACATGTATCGTATTTTCCATTTTTATCAGTTTTGATACGCCCGTTTTAAAAAAGACGGGACATATTATGTTATGGTCCGACAGTCCATTCGCTTTCGGTTTCCGAAAGATACATGTAACGTTAAATATAGTCTCAACTATACATGGAATGAAATTTGGTATGTTGGAGTATTATAGCACTAAATACACGTCAAGTTCGAATTCTGGTTCCGCCCACCAATGTTCACCAGTGTTATGTGCCTTTTCGTTGGAATTTGCACTCAGTTTTCATTTCAGGTTTCATCCAATATTAGAAGACTTTAAAGGTACTCAACCCGATAAAACTCCTCTCAATTACTATTTCAATGGCTTCGGGGGTCAAAAATATTTGATTCGAGTCGAGGAAGTCACCCATCAAAGCTCAGATTTGTTAGATATCGATTTTAGAAATCTATTATTTTTCATTATCGGGAATACTATCTGGCCCAGAACTCAGTCAAAATTGTCTGTTTGAATAGATTTGGAGAACACATCCAGAGCAGATTACGGCAGTTAGCAGTACTCATCTCGAGTTTATAACAAATTTCAAAAATCAATATCTAATAACTCTGAGCTTTGTTTGATGGGTTCCTCGACTCGAATCAAATATTTTTTACCCCCAAAGCCAAAGAAATAGTAATATAGGACCCTCCGATCGGATTGTTGTTGTTGTAATCTGTTGAGATGGGGACCCTCTTTACGGGTTGTGTACCTTTAATTTCACACCATATAATATGTCATCTTTTTCACACCTATTCTGTTTACTATTACTATACTAATGTGGTATAATGATTCTATAATGGTACAGAAGTTTATGATAAATTCTCAAAGCCTTTTGCCTTGCCTAATTTAGTATATATTCCAGTTAAGTTTGGTATATCAGTATGTTAGAGTTAACATGGATATATAATGTGATCGTGCGAACCTCTTACGTTGACACGCCTAATTTATCTCTAAATTACGTAATTTGGAAGGGTGATTAGATATGTCGACAAATTCACATAATACCAATACAATATTTTGCAGGATTTATATATTCTGACATAGCCTACACGTGGATACGCCCCTGACACAACTTTAGTCATAACACTAACCTATATAAAAGACAAGGTTCCTCTAACAACTGGTGGCGATATCATCCCTGAAATCATCGGAAACCCGCGCGCAAAAAAAAATTCGAATAAGATTTGGTCCGATGTATAATGGCCGTAATACCGGGCGGAGTCTTATTCGACCAATTCCCTTATATGTTGATATATGGATCAACATGTTCGGCTTGCGAGGGCGGAGAGATATATATTCCCTGAAACTATTGGAGACCGGCGAAGAAAAAAAAGGTCGAACATAATAAAATTGCGTCCGGTCTTAGGGTGCATTTACATTGCTATAGAAATGTATATAGATCTGTATGAAGTCACGTATCGCGCATTACTGTGATCACAACATGATTACCAATAGTGAACGCGCGCTGATCTGTACTCTGGTAATTGACAATTCACTGCGAGTCGTGTCAGTTTAGGCCAGACATAAAAATGTATCAACTATCAGCAGATAACAGCGATTTGGTATGTGCCGCATGTATTTAAAGTGTATCCTTATACCACTTGATAATGGTTCGAAGAAAGAATGAAAACCATGCAGTTACCCTACAACACCGTTTATTTGACCAAATGTAGTAAAATTTTCAACTGATGACAATTCCAATGACAATGTTAACCAATGTAGGACAATATTGTTTTCTTAAATTACATGCAGTTTTTATATATAGCTGTTAGACAATAAATATGATGATGATGACTGGCCACGGGAGGGACCAGGACACAATCTTTCCCAGTGTTGGACATTTCCAACATTACATCCGCCCCCTATGATAAGGTTGGAAAATTTCCAGCTAATTGGCCATTCCAGTCCAAAATTTTGATAAAAAGTAGGAAATTATGCAAATAGTGGTCCGAAAACAATACCCCCCCCCCCCCCCCCCAAATAAAATGTTTGAAAATCAAACTACAAGATCATTTTTAATCTATTGTTGGTTTGGAAATTACAACTAATGTTGTGTCAGGTATGAAATATCCAACCGTTGAACAAGTTGCCACGTCCCTATCCGTGTTCAATATTCGAAATACACGGGTTGAAATGACAACGAAAACATTCGCCAAGCCCGAGTAACAATTAATCAAAACTGATTTGCCTGTCGCAATATATGGGCGTTGACCGTGACGTGTAGCGGTCACGATTTGTGCTCACACGAACTAATACCGTTTTCTTTCTGTGTGCATTTCTATATCAACCCATTTACACTGTCTGCGTGCAGATCTGTGTACATTTCTATAGCAATGTAAATGCACCCTTATGGCCGGATAGAGCACTTTCTTTCGCCGGTCTCCGATGGTTTCATGAGAGATATATATCCACTAGCGCTATACGCGTACAAGGTTAATACTGTCTATACAAAATGCCCATTGATGCGTAGTTCCTTTCGGAAATGTTCAGACAATAAATTCAACTAACATAGTCGTTTGTTGAACTGATTATCTTAAAAATTCCCACCAATGAATATGAATCATTCTGGTCTTGTATTATCTGTTTGTTTTTTTCTGTCTGTCGTCCATTTTATTACATGAGTACCCCTCAAAATGACTAATAGACCCTTTCCATGTTTAAATCTGTTTCGCGGGACCGGACAGAGGCTTTTCTTTTAATTGCAAAAAAAAAAATGCTAACCATTGTCAACTATGGTATCAAATTTACCAAAACGTATTATTTATCAACATTTAGTTGAACGAAATATGGCGTATACTATCATTTTGAGTATCACGGAATTTGGCCGTATTACCACTTGATTTTAAAGTTATCCATCTTCATCCGCAATTTTGTCCGAGACCGAGACAATGAGAGATTTGGCAACTGCTTTCTGGGCCACAACTAATTGCACATCTCGAGAAATAACAAACTTCAAAAATAGATATCTGATTACCCTGAGCTTTGGTGGGTGGGTTCCACGACTCGAAAGAATATGGTTTACCCCCGAAGCGAAAGAAATAGTAATTTGGGAGCATTAATTCGGATAATGCATCTTTAATATTTTACCACAATAGTGAGACAAACGCTCTTTATTCCACCATATCAGGAATGCTTGGTGTTGTTCCGTGCTGACGATAAATTGCCCCCCCCCCCGACTTTTTTCTGTGTGTGGCTAGAACCTGCACATGTTTCTGTACATAGAAGTATTTTACGTACAAACCACCGGCACTTGAACCATTGCCCAAAACCCCGCGAGTCAGACACCCTCTATATAACGGTCAATACTGTTGGAATGTTTGTTAACCCTTTCATGACGGGAGTTCCGCTGCATGGTGCGGCATTATAGACCATGTACCAGTGTATTATCTTATATATGCGAGCCGCACATATATAAGAGAATGCACTTGCATATATACAAGATCGAGGTAAATATTATTAAGCCAATGCATGCTCTTATATATGCGATGCGCCCTGGTTGACTCGCATATATAAGAGAATGCATTGGCACAGGTTTTTGTGTGCAAAATTTCAGGAAGTTCCAGTCATGAAATGGTTAAATATTCCAGTAGTTTCGGCGACGTATCGTTTTCCATAGCCGGACCGACTCCCTGGAATTCACTACCGTTGATCATCCGCAGCTGTCCTGTATGTCCTGTATATGGTGAATTCAAAGGTCTTTTGAAAACACATTTATTCTCGGAATATTATTCTGAACATTTCGGGTTGCAGCAGGTCTTTGAAATAAAAATAATAAGTATGGGGGGGGGGGGTAAAAACTACAAGTGTAGCCTGTGTTAAAATTGATGTTACTGGTTTGAAGGTTTAATAATTTTACAAAACTGAGAAAGTTCACAACAATGTGATAAAATTGGATACGCAACATGAGTTTCGTATTCAGTGAAAGCCGACTCCGTGTGCTTGGTTACATGAAAATAATCCGATTTATATCCGCTGAATTCTGTCATCTGCGCTTGCAAGACATTTTTTGTGTGTGGAAATTTCTACGATAAACTTTTGTTCTATTTAAAATATTTCTCAGCTCTACCATAACTCTATCGGGTAGAAGAATCTAATTTACTGACATTCGCTCTATCAATGGTAAAATTATGGTTAAAATATGCAAATAACACAGTGACAAATTGTACGAAGAAGCCAAAGTACAGACATTTGATTACACCTACCATTTCTTTCGAAGAAAAGTTAGTAGTTGGACCTATGCAAAAGATAATGGCTCACCAAAGATTTGAAGAACAAAAATTATTTGGAAATTGAACCGTAGAAAATATATACCTTCCCCGGGAAAGCAACTGACACATTTTCCCGTATAAACGAATAAGGTCGCCCCAAATTCCATATGAAATTAATTATATGCATGAATTGTTTGTGCTGTTTATTGAGAACAAAAACAGAACAATATTATAACTTATGTATTTGATATGTATGCTATGTTAATCATGAATTGATGTATCATTATTATATGATGTATGTTACATGGTGTATATGTATGTATACATGTATTGTATCGGTGAAGTCGTTTCATTTTTGTTAATGTATAATGGTTTTGATAATAAATGATATCGTGCTCGTTATACAACAAAGGACTTTGTGTTCCCTAACCTCCGAATCATGAAGCCCAATTATAACAGACGGATGAAACTACCTGGGAAATACGGAATACAAACCTAGATTTCACACATTTGTGCCACCTTATTTCGGTGAAGGATTCCTCTTTCAACCAATGCAACAAAACGCCCTCCATTTCCATCCATAGCCCGTGGATATCGACACCATTGCTCGGATAAATCGGCTAAATTTGCCCGATTTCCGAAAGATGGTAAAACGGGGGATTTATATTGTTCCCCATGTCCTCAGTATAGTACTATTAACGTAAAGTAGGTGCGTATATAGAGTCGGCGTATATGGGGAGTGCAAAAGGGGGTACACCCTATCCCACCGCTCATCGAGATTGGAAGTGATAGACATAAATACTACAACCTATTTAGTCTGTAAATGCATTAATAAAGCTCAATCCACCGATAGGGAATTGCTCTATATATATAGTAATACTTTAGTAATGCAGTGCATATTAAATACAAAATGATGTGTTCCTTTAATCTATTTAAATAACTAAATCAATGTTGACGTTGTGCACCTAGGCGGATTATTGTTTTATCATTAAATTATTCTCAACAAAACACATTTATCCCGTGGAGACAATTTAAGACAGAAACGGCCCATAACGCGTCGAAAAAGATAGCGACGCTGGGAAAGCTTGCGTCACAAATACGTCACAAACATGGCGGTATCGATATATGCGATAAACTTATTTCCTAAGGTGGCGTTTACACATAGCCGGCGAAGTCGTTACCCGGCGAACCCGTTAGCCGGCGAAGGTTGGGCAGAGTGTTTACACATCGCCGGCGAAGATACGCATATATTCATGTGTCTCCTTTACTTGGTAATAGTTTTCGTTTCAGTTCTCACTGAACTGCAATATGATATTGCTGTACACCTGTAAACATCTAGCCGCTTCCTGTTAGAGATATGGTTGGGCAGTATAGTGAAATGAAACTTTTTAGAAATGGAAATGCCGAAATTATTAATATCCAACTCAAACTTTCAGGTATTGCTATCGGTAATTTTATAGATATTTAAACAAAATTGTTAATGGTTTGTTTGGGTTCATAGACAGCCTGTGAAGTGAGTGTCGCACCAAAAGCATGGTCATTGTCAGTTTTGAGATATTTTCGTCGCATGCATCTACAAATTGGTGTCTATAATCATTCGGATTGGATATTATCTCATATATATTTTGAAGACCTCTGTCTGTATGTATGTTTGTCTGTCATTAATACAAATCTACGATTCTTGACCGATCGGGACGAAACTTGGTACGTGAGTGTAGTTTGACCAGGCGGTCGTTGTTGTCGTATTGGCGAGCCCGTGCGGCGCCCGCTTCGCGCATGCGCAGACGAGATCTCGGAAACGGGTGGAGCTATCGACTTGAAATTTGCTATGTGAATGTATCTTGCCCCGGATGCGAATTTTATCGGGTCGCCCGTGCGACACCAGCTTCGCGCATGCGCAGACGAGATCTCGGAAACGGGTGGAGCTATCGACTTGAAATTTGGTATGTGAATGTATCTTGCCCCGGATACGAATTTTATCGGGTCGCCGAGCCCGTGCGACGCCAGCTTCGCGCATGCGCAGACCAGATCTCGGAAACGGGTAGAGCGATCGACTTGAAATTTGGTTTTTGAATAGCCCGGATGAATAGCCCGGACAACGTCGGGCTCATCGGCTAGTCTATTATATATTTTGGAATATCTGTGTGTCTGTCTGTCTGTCTGTCTGTAATCGATGGACTCGAAAACGACCGAGCCGATTTCGATGAAACTTGGTATGTGGGGGTATTTTCGGCCGGGGAGTGACATAGGCCTATTAATTTGTCCGTACGACGTGACTTTGACCTTGAAATCGGGTTATTTCAAGGTCAAACGCCCGAATATCACGGGATTTCGATGAAACTTGGTATGTGGGGGTACATTCGGCCGGGGAGTGGCATAAACCTATTAATTTGCCCGTGCGACGTGACCTTGACCTTGAAATCGGGTCATTTCAAGGTCAAACGCCCGAATATCACGGGATTTCGATGAAACGTTGTATGTGGGGGTACTTTCGCATGGGGAGTCTCATAAGCATATTCATTTGCCCGTGCGACGTGACCTTGACCTTGAAATCGGGTCAATTCAAGGTCAAATCGCCAATTTTGATGGGATTTCGACGAAATTCTATACATAGGGTTACTTTTGTCCACTGAGTGTTTTGGACGGGTCCAATCGTGACCCCGACCTGACCTTCAAAATGACCAATTCAAGGTCAAATCGGGTAAAACAGGATGGATTTTGACGGGTACTTTTGTCCGGGCAGTGTTTTGGACGGGTCAAATCGTTACCCCAACTGACCTTGACCTTCAAAATGGTCAATTCAAGGTCAAAGCCCGGACAAAGTCGGGTCACCTTCTAGTCTATATATATGGCCATTCGCTTATATATGTATAAATGCCACAGTGACGCACCATGGGCGTTGAACGTTAACGCATTGAGTCAATGGCTAGGCCTATATATATAATCACCCAAGTAGGACAACAAATTGAGTTTGATAGTTAATTTGTGACTCTTTAGAATTCATCAAATATATCACATGTATAGTTTTGGTACATGGTACTAGGCCTATGTCTTTAAATTAGCAGAAATTATTTCGACAGATATCCCTTTCCACGGGCGTAGGCCTATATTTGTGATACGGACCATTATGCCTATTGGTTGTTAAATATCTCCTCTCAGGGCCGTATATTGGTGATACGGATCATTGGTTGTTAAATATCTCCCCTCGGGGCCATAGGATCATGGCGATATGAACCATTGGTTGTTAAATATCTCCCCTCAGGGCCGTATATTTATGATACGGACCATTGGTTGTTAAATATATCTCCCACCAGGGCCGTATGTTTGGGATGTAGGCCTGCGAACCGTTGGTTGTTAAATATCTCGGACCCATCAGGGCCGTATATTTGTGATACGTACCACTGGTTGTTAAATATCTCCCCTCAGTGCCGTATAGGTTTGTGATACGGACCAGGGCCGTACTATACAATGTTTTGTGATACGGACCATTGGTTGTTAAATATCTCCCATCAGGGCCGTATGTTCGCGATACGTGTACGTGGTTTTTTAAATATATCTCCACTCAAGACCGTATATGTTTGTGACACGGACCATCGGTTATTAAATATCTCCCCTCAGGGCCGTATGTTTGTGATAAGGACCATTGGTTGTTAAATATCTCCCACCAGGGCCGTATGTTTGTGATACGGACCCATTGTTGTTAAATATCTCCCATCATGCAAGACCGTATATATGCCTAGCTGTGATACGGATAATCGGTTATTAAATATCTCCCTCATGGCCATATGTTTAGGATACGGACCAGTGGTTGTTACGTGCCTCCCCTCAGGGCCGTAGGTTGGGATACTGACCATTTGTGGTTAAATATCTCCCCTCAGGGCCGTAGGTTGGGATACGGACCATTGGTTGTTAGATATCCCCCCAGGTCCGTAGGTTGGGATACAGACCATTGGTTGTTAGATATCTCCCCTCAGGGCATACGGACCATTGGTTGTTAAAAAAAAAACTCCCTCGATGGCCGTATACTTGTGATACGATCCATTGGCTGTAAATATCTCCACTCAGGGCAGTAGATTTGGGATACGGATCAATATGTTGTTAAATATCTCCCCTCAGGTCCGTAGGTTGTGATACGGACCATTGGTTGTTAAATACCTCCCCTCATGGCCGTAGGTTGGGATACGGATCAATGTTGTTAAATATCTCCCCTCAGGTCCGTAGCTAGTATTATATATATAAGTTTCAACATCGCGAATCAAATGTGACACATTTTCCGTTTGCACATTATACAATAAATTATGTTTTTCATTTTACTCGGGCGTTCACCATGTCCATGTATGTAGGGCCGTGGCGATGGGGGTGTCTCATCCCAACTTTAATCAATATATTCAAAAGCTGGAAATTTCATACCTGACACGGCAATGGTTGGAAATTTGACATCAGCAATATGTTGAAATTGTTCTCGTAGTTTTATTTTCAACAATTTGTTATTGGTGATTTCTTTAGGCAACATTTGCTTATTTTTTGGCCAAATTTTTGGACTGAAATGGCCATCAGTTGGAAATGATCCAACCTTAGATGTGTGTCAAGTTTGGAAAATGTCCAACAATTGGAAATCTTCAGGCTGGATGCTAGGATTTTGCAATTTTCAGGGTTCAGATTAAAAAAAATTCTCTCACCTGGCCATAACCACGGTCGGTCGATACATTCCAAAGATGAACAGTCCCACACCTCCAAATCAGGCCCTCTAGACCCGTCCCTGTGTACATGTGTCCACGGCGCACTAAAATTATTGAACTAATTGTGCATTAAGTTTGAATCCATAGAAACGTGCCTTCCCATTTCTTCCATATATATATATACTAGAAGGTGACCCGACTTCGTCCGGGCTATTAAAAAAACAAATTTCAAGTCGATTGCTCCACCCGTTTCCTAGATCTGGTCTGCGCATGCGCGAAGCTGGTGTCGCACGTGCTCGGCGACCCGATAAAATTCGTATCCGGGGCAAGATACATTCACATACCAAATTTCAAGTCGATAGCTACACCCGTTCCGAGATATATAGCCCAATGTCATTTGCGGATACCTCGGCCGGTGATGAGTTAACGCGACACAGTCAAATGCATCGGCAGGGTGAGAGTTAACGTAATCTAACTTTATGACCTCTGACGACGTCATAGAATTTACGAAGGTGACCCGACTTCGTCCGGGCTATTAAAAAACAAATTTCAAGTCGATTGCTCCACCCGTTTCCTAGATCTGGTCTGCGCATGCGCGAAGCTGGTGTCGCACGTGCTCGGCGACCCGATAAAATTCGTATCCGGGGCAAGATACATTCACATACCAAATTTAAAGTCAATATCTCAACCCGTTTACGAGATCTCGTCTGCGCATGCGCGAAGCTGGCGTCGCACGTGCTCGGCGACCCGATAAAATTCGTATCCGGGGCAAGATACATTCACATACCAAATTTCAAGTCGATAGCTACACCCGTTTCCGAGATATATAGCCCAATGTCATTTGCGGATACCTCGGCCGGTGATGAGTTAACGCGACACAGTCAAATGCATCGGCCGGGTGAGAGTTAACGTAATCTAACTTTATGACCTCTGACGACGTCATAGAAATTACGCATTGATTTTATCCTGATAAAAGCATCGTACCACTTGTACCTAATAATTGAGGCAGATAACTAAAACGGATACATACATATTATATATCGTTGGAAAGATGAAGCCACACAGATTCTAACCGTGCAAATTATATGACTGGCAATTTATTATTCGCGCTATATCGAATCGATTTGTGAGCACCGAACTGAAATATATTAGCGCAAAAACGGCGTAAAAATAGATTTGACCTCCGCACGTGAAAAGTTGACCTCGCACGGACAAATAAATATGCCTATGTTCGTCTCCGGCCGAAAACACATCCAAATACCAAATTTCATTGAAATTGGCTTAGTCGTTTTCGAGTCCATCGATTTCAAACACACAAACTTACAAACACACAAACTTACACACAAACACATACACAGATCTTTCAAAATATATAATAGACATATATGGACATACATGTACATGAACACGCACATTTAATTCCCTCGAATGCGCAACAAATGTACCATGCGCACACAGAGTACGTGTACCATCATCAGTTAGTATTTATAATAATAGCTTATAACGAAGGTGCGTGACCACCGACGGACAGCTGATTAGAGACAATCAAACTGGCACACTGACCAATATATACACAGGTGAAAAGCGGGCTGGTCTATCAGCGATTGCACAATAATATTGTTCGAGTTAATTGTTGAAAGGAAATCACCCATGACGGCATGACCCTAGATAAACATCTAACTTAACCGCAGAGCGAATTAGAATCCATACGACAATCAGGTACTTGTACTAAATCATTTTATCCAAAAGTTGAAAACCGTATAGCTGAGTATCCGGATAGCCGTAATTCTTATCAGGCGAAGTATAAACACTCTATTTTTATCGCTGCCGGCTAAAGCGAATGCGATCTTCGCCGGGTAATGTATAAACACCCCCTAAGATAACTCGGATCGCGTAAAACCCGAAATGTGTTGTTCCGCGAGCTATCCCCATAACTCCATTGGCATGGTCATATCAGCCCAGCAGGATTATTGGTGCACGTGCTGAACGTTTATAAAACACAGTTCTAGTCTACCATGCCCGACGTTTCTTGAAGTGTTGTGTAGGTGGTCGACGTAAGGTTGACCCCCCCCCCACCTCCCCGATAATCACAATAGAACTCGGCATGTGTCTGATATTGGTTCCAGGCAGGGATGTGGCTACAGGGGGGGGGGTGTGTGGGGGGGGGGGGGTGTCTCACCCCCCCCCCCCAGCAGAGAGCTATATTTTCAATAGTTGGAATTTCATACCTGCCACAACGAAATTTCACACCAACAATAGGTTGAAAATGTTCTTGTAGTTTGATTATAAAACAATTTATTGGGTGGAATTTATTGTTTTTCGACCAATATTTGCATATTTTCCTATTTTTTTGTCAAAATTTTTGACAGAAATGGACATCAGTTGGAAATTTTCCAACCTTAGGGGGGGGGGTGACAGGTTGGAAATTTCCAACACTTGGAAAGCTTGTGTCCTGGTCCCTCCCCCGTGGCCAGTCAAAAACTTCTAGTTAATTTAAGAAAACAATATTGTCATATAATTGGTCAACATTGTCATTGGAATTGTCATCAGTTGGAAATTTTCCAACCTAAGTGAGGGTGTAGGGTTTGAAATTTCCAACAGTAGGAAGGCTTGAGGCTAGTCTAGATGTTAGGATTTTGCGATTTTCTTGTTCAGATTTCAAAATTTTCGCACACAGGGCCGAACCATGGTCGGCCCGGTGTGTCATTGCCCCATCCACATGGCCAATACAAAACTGCTAATTAGTTTAGCAAAACAATATTTTACTACATTTGGTCAAACTTGTAGACATAAATGGTCATCAGTTGAAGAATTTTCCAACCTGAGGGGGAGCATGAGGTTTGAAATTTCCAACACTAGGAAAGCTTCAGTTGAGGCCAGTCTAGATGCTAGGATTTGCGATTTTCTTGTATATAGTTTTCAAAATTTTCTCACACCGGGCCAAACAACCATGGTCGGCCCGGTGTTTCCTGGTCTGTTGTCGGTAGCTGTGTGCATTTGGCTGGAATTAGATCACTAGTTGTTTTTTTGGGGGAAAATTTTCAGGTTAAAATATCTTAATGTTCTCATACTGGGAAAATAGAAGCATGGCTTATGAATATATAGGAAATTAGGCCTGAGCATGAGTACAAGGGGGGGGGTGCAAATGGAATTATGCAAAAAGTTGTGTTTGTGCGATTCTGACTCAAGGGGGTCGGGGGTGGAAATGGAATTATGCAAAAAGTTGTGTTGGTGTGATTCCGACTCAAGGGTGGGGGGGGAGGTGCAAATGGAATTATGCAAAAAGTTGTGTTGGTGTGATTCCGATTCAAGGGGGGGGTGGTGCAGTTGGAAATTCCCAAGGTGGACAACCGCCCCCAGCAGAGACCCTCTAGCCACATCCCTGATCAGGACAAGTTATGTATGCAAACTCAGGTCATTGTACGGGATACACACAATTCCACAATTTCTAACCATTTCCCGATTAGTCTGTCAACCACCCCATTATCTAGCATTATGCCTTAACACTTTTGTTAGACTACTGGAGCAACCTCTGCAGGGATGTGGCTAGAGGGTCTCCGCTGGGGGGTGTCAACCTTGGGAATTTCCAACTGCACCCCCCCCCCCTTGAGTCGCAATCACACCAACACAACTTTTTGCATAATTCCATTTGCACCCCCCCCCCCCCCTTAATAAGTCGGAATCACACCGACCAACAACTTTTTGCATAATTCCATTTGCACCCCCCCCCCCCCTTGAGTCGGAATAGTACCAACACAACTTTTTGCATATTTCCATTTGCACCCCCCCCCCCTTGTACCTCATGCTCAGGCCTAATTTCCTATATATTCATAAGCCATGCTTCTATTTTCCCAGTAGAGAACATTAAGATATTTTAACCTGAAAATTGCCCCCAAAAAAACAACTAGTGATCTAATTCCAGACAAATGCACACAGCTACCGACAACAGACCAGGAAACACCGGCCGACCATGGTTGTTCGGTCCGGTGTGAGAAAATTTTGAAAACTATACAAGAAAATCGCAAATCCTAGCATCAAGACTGGCCTCAACTGAAGCTTTCCTAGTGTTGGAAATTTCAAACCTCATACTCCCCCTCAGGTTGGAAAATTCTTCAACTGATGACCATTTATGTCTACAAGTTTGACCAAATGTAGTAAAATATTGTTTTGCTAAACTAATTAGCAGTTTTGTATTGGCTATGTGAATGGGGCAATGACACACCGGGCCGACCATGGTTCGGCCCGGTGTGCGAAAATTTTGAAATCTGAACAAGAAAATCGCAAAATCCTAACATCTAGACTAGCCTCAAGCCTTCCTACTGTTCGAAATTTCAAATCCTACACCCCCACTTAGGTTGGAAATTTTCCAACTGATGACAATTCCAATGACAATGTTGACCAATTGTATGACAATATTGTTTTCTTAAATTAACTAGAAGTTTTTGACTGGCCACGGGGGAGAGACCAGGACACAAGCTTTCCAAGTGTTGGAAATTTCCAACCTGTCACCCCCCTAAGGTTGGAAAATTTCCAACTGATGACCATTTCTGTCAAAATTTTTGACCAAAAATAGGAACATATGCAAATATTGGTCGAAAAACAATAAATTCCCCCAATAAATTGTTTTATAATCAAACTACAAGAACATTTTCAACCTATTGTTGGTGTGAAATTTCGTTGTGGCAGCAGGTATGAAATTTCCAACTATTGAAAATATAGCTCTCTGCTGGGGGGGGGGGTGAGACACCCCCCCCCCACACACCCCCTCTAGCCACATCCCTGTATGTAGCCATAAGAAGTGATATTATGGCGGGTAAACAGAAATACAAGTCCGAAATCGGACAACGCAGACATTATTGATGGTCAATTTAAAGGGGTACTGTACGCCAAATGTTGTTGTTGGTTTCTATAGTCTCCGAGTCGGAGAATAAGATAACAATATTTTCATTATTTGAAAGTCTGTTGAGTACGAAGTAGTGTTACGGATGACAAATTTACCGGAATGGAAAAATACAAATTGTCGTTGTCGAGTAATTTTTGTACAGTTTTCAACCAAATGAATCAAATAAAAGTTATATTATAGGCATATTAGTCCCATATAATCATTTAAGTTATCGTATCGTCGCTAGTCAGTGAGTGGCTTGAGTGTTCTCCCCGTATCATCATAATATTTTAAGCAATCGTGTGTGCGATCGATTTAACAATCCAGTATCCCTCAATTACTTTGCTTGATTACGGAAATTCGTAATTTAATTGACGCCATTTTATGGCTCCAGTCATAAATTCAATTTATATCAATTATTAACTTTTAAATTATTAAATTTTAAGATAGCCTATTAACCTGAGCGTTTACAGAATTAATCTTCGACTCAAATTACTTATGTTTCTATATATTATCGATATTAAATCGTTGTTGTCACCGAAAATTTAATGAAAATGGCGTACATTACCCCTTTAACTCTTAAAATTAATTAGGTATATAGCTGATGAAAGGGGATTAGTTGTAGACGATTGAGAGGCCAACGTATCGCGCCATAATTATTATGTTAACTCAAATGTATAAAATACCAGCGGGTATACATAAACCGTCTGTATCAAGAGAACATAGTGTTGATTGACATGAATAACTGACAACGGCAACTTCCACTAATCATAACTTATGTTTGAGATATCCGACATCTGATTTTTTTCGGGTTAGCTGTCAGTGTATATGGTACATGTAGGTCTATGCATAATAACATTAGTTCGAAATTACCACACGAGATATGGATGTTGCAACGAAACAACGATAGTCGACCAATGGGCTTGAGTGGTAACATTTCGCAACCTGGTTTAGCTGGGTAATTACTATCTAATATCAACATTTCTTCCTTGTTCTTAGTATTATAGAGCACAATCGGGACATCCTTTGTTTTTACAGCGTACATTTTCTGGGTAATTTCTCAGCATGGCTATCTGTTAGCGCTTCTTCGATGTGTGCCTGCTTTGGCAAGAAGTATAGACTTGTTCCATATTGTTCCATGTTGTGGGGAAGGCGTGGTGTGGTAGGTTTCCTGACCAGTCAATTCTAGGAAGTTCCAACAGTACGGGATTCGGGTGTCTTGGGGTTGATTTTGCTCGTTTGTTGTACATCATTCCAAAAGACGCAGGCAGACCGTTATAACACCAGTCATGCATGCAAATTGAGGAATTGAGAGTGTGTAAGTAATATATTTTAAAGATATTCTCTCTTTTAAAGAGTGGATCTGTGTGACTCCTGTACTTCTTATTGCATATTATACGCAATGCTCGTTTTTGTAATAGGATTATTTTCTTGACTTCCCGAACATGACCCCATATTTGGATACCATAAACTAAGTGGCTTTGAATTAATGCATAGTACAATGTTTTCAATGCTTTACTTGGGAAAAAGTTTTTCACCTTATTGATGCAGTAGATTGCATGTGATATTTTGGAGCAGATTACGGATATGTGCTTTTTGAATGTCAAGTTCTCATCAAAGTGGATACCTAAGAATTTTGTCGAGGATTCACGCCCAAGATTCCCTATTCGGTTCAATTCAATGTTATTTAGCTTTAATTTCAAAGTATTCCATTTTTTTGTCATTGTTTTGTACGGTGGCTGATTTGCGACATGCACACAACATATATTATCTCGAGATCTCGACATAATTATCTCGAGATCTCGAGATAATAACTCGAGATCTCGACATATTATCTCGAGATCTCGACTTAATTATCTCGAGATCTCGACATACCATGCATATTTAAACATCTAATGTAGTGGCAATGTGACAACAACCAAGATGTAACGCGAGCAAGTCGCTCTCTGTCTCTCACTCAAACTGTCTAATCTTCTCCCCTATCTATCTATCTATCTCTCTCTCTCTCTCTCTCTCTCTCTCTCTCTCTCTCTCTCTCTCTCTCTCTCTCTCTCTCTCTCTCTCTCTCGCTCTCGCTCTCTCGCTCTCTCTCTCTCTCTCGTTCTTTCATGAGTCCCGGTACATACAAATCGACTTGGTTCAAATCCGGGAATCTCGATTGATAATCTGGTACTCGGGTCGCTGTCCCTCCATCTCTCTCACTCTCTCTCTCTCTCTCTCTCTCTCTCTCTCTCTCTCTCTCCACTCTCCCACTCTCTCTCACCCTGTCTGTCTGTCTCCCTCGCTACAATGGACTTGGTTCAAATCCGGGAATCGAATCCGGCTTATTCTCGACTGATAATCTGGGACTCTGTGTCTCTGTCTCTTTCCCACTCTATATCCCTCTGTCTGTATGTATGTCTGTCTGTCTGTCTCTATCTCTCTCTCTCCCTATGTCTGTCGTCTGTCTGTCTCTCTCTCATTCGCTCATTAACTCCTGATCATATATATATATAAACTTAGGCGCACAAACTGCATGATAAATTAATGGGAATATTGCAGATTTGAATTCATATAGTACCCGTCTATCAGAATCGGTGCGACTAATTTTTATATTTTAGTCATTTAAGGTCGTATTGACCCTCTCCGCCGGACCCATATACTCCAATATTATAGCGATGTATAGGGTATTCTGTCTGCTTAGGCGCACAAACTACTGGATAAATTATCCAGTAGTTTGTGCGTCTAAGCTGACAGAATACCATATACATCGCTATAATATTGGAGTATATGGGTCCGGCGGAAAGGGTCAATACGACCTTAAATGACTAAAATATAAAAATTAGTCGCACCGATTCTGATAGACGGTATTATATGAATTCAAATCTGCAATATTCCCATATAGAGAGAGAGAGAGAGAGAGAGGGGGAGAGGAAGAGAGACAGACAGACAGACAGATAGAGGGAGATAGAGTGGGAAAGAGACACAGACACAGAGTCCCAGATTATCAATCGAGAATAAGCCGGATTCGATTCCCGGATTTGAACCAAGTCGATTGGAGCGAGGGAGGCAGACAGAGTGAGAGAGAGCGTGAGAGAGAATGGGAGAGATGGAGGGACAGAGACCCGAGTCACAGATTATCAATCGAGATTCTCGGATTTGAACCAAGTCGATTTGTATGTACCGGGACTCGTGGAAGAACGAGAGAGAGAGAGAGAGAGAGAGAGGGGAGAGCGAGAGAGAGAGAGAGAGATATATATATATGGGAGACAGACAGACAGTTTGAGTGAGAGACAGAGAGCGACTTGCTCGCGTTCCATCTTGGTTGTTGTCACATTGCCACTACATCAGATGTTTAAATATGCTTGTTATGTCGAGATCTCGAGATAATTATGTCGAGATCTCGAGATAATTAAGTCGAGATCTCGAGATAATATCTCGAGATCTCGAGATAATTAAGTCGAGATCTCGAGTTATTATCTCGAGATCTCGAGATAATTAAGTCGAGATCTCGAGATAATATATGTTGTGTGCATGTCGCAAATCAGCCACCGTAGTTTTGGGGGTGTAAAAGCATATAATTGCTTTTATTAATATTAATTGAAAGTTTATTGCAGCAGCACCAATCGGATACATTGGCTAATTCATTGTTGACATAACTTTGTACTAGTTCGCCATCTTTACCGCTTTTGAACAGTGTGGTGTCATCGGCATACGATAAAATGTCCATTGTTGTAGAATTTACCATATCATTCACGTGTATTAAAAAAATAATCGGCCCAAGAATGGAGCCTTGGGGTACCCCACAGGAGGTATTCATTAGGCTAGAGGTACTTACACTATGTTGCCTCCTCTCATTCAAATAACTATGGAACCATGACATTGCTACACCCCTGGTCATCGTGGTATTGGTATTATAGGTATTATAGCCTTTGATATGATATTTAACAACCAGTTGTCCGTATCCCAACATACGGCCCAGAGGGGAGATATTTAACAACCAATGGTCCGTATCCCTACCTACGGCCCATGCAGAGGGGAGATATTTAACAACCAATGGTCCGTATCACAATCTACGGCCCTGATGGAAGATATTTAACAACCAATGGTCCGTATCCCAAATCTAAGGCCCTGGGGGGGGGGGGGTATTTAACAACCAATGGTCCGTATCACAAATACGGTCCGTATCCCAACCTACGGCCCTGATGGGAGGCATCTAACCACAAATGGTCCGTATCCCAAACATACGGCCATGAAGGGAGATATTTAACAACCGATGGTCCGTGTCGAAAATCTATGGCCCTGGTGGGAGATACTTAACAACCGATGGTCCGTATCCCAAATATACGGCCCTCAGGGGGGATATTTAACAACCAATGGTCCGTATCACATATATACGGCCCTGAGTTGAGATATTTAACAACCAATGTTAACCATGAGGGGAGGTATTTACCAACCAATGGTCCGTATCCCAACTTACGGACCTGAGGGGAGATATTTAACAACCAATGGTCCGTATCCCAACCTACGGCCCTGAAGGGAGGTATTTAACAACCAATGGTCCGTGTCACAAATCCACGGTCCCGAGGGAAGATATTTACAACCAATGGATCTTATCACAAACATACGGCCCTGATGGGAGATATTTAACAACCATTGTCTGTATCACAAATACACGCCCAGAGGGGAGATATTTAACAACCAATGGTCTGTATCACAAATATACGCCCAGATGGGAGATATTTAACAACCAATGGTCCATGTCACAAATCTACTGCCCTGAGGGGAGATATTTAACAACAAATGGTCCGTATCCCAAATATACGGCCCTGATGGGGGATATTTAACAACCAATGGTCCGTATCCCAAATCTACGGCCCTGATGGGAGATATTTAACAACCAATGGTCCGTATCCCAAATCTATGGCCCTTATTGGAGATATTTAATAACCGATGGTCCTTATCACAAATCTATTGCACTGAGCGGAGATATTTAACAACCAATGGTCCCTATCACAAATATACGGCCCTGATGTGAGTTATTTAACAACCAACGGTCCGTATCCTAACCTATGGACCTGAGGGGAGATATTTAACAACCAATGGTCCGTATCCCAACCTACGGCCCAGAGGGGAGATATTTAACAACCAATGGTTCGTATCACAAATATACGGCCCTGAGGGCAGGTGTTTAATAACAAATGGTCCGTATTTCCAACCTACGGACCTGATGGGAGATATTTAACAACCAAAGGTCCGTATCCCAACCTACGGGCCTGAGGGGAGATATTTAACAACCAATGTTAACCATGAGGGGAGGTATTTAACAACCAATGGTCCGTATCCCAAACTAGCTACGGACCTGAGGGGAGATATTTAACAACATTGATCCGTATCCCAACCTACGGCCATGAGGGGAGGTATTTAACAACCAATGGTCCGTATCACAACCTACGGACCTGAGGGGGAGATATTTAACAACATATTGATCCGTATCCCAAATCTACTGCCCTGAGTGGAGATATTTACAGCCAATGGATCGTATCACAAGTATACGGCCATCGAGGGAGTTTTTTTTTTAACAACCAATGGTCCGTATGCCCTGAGGGGAGATATCTAACAACCAATGGTCTGTATCCCAACCTACGGACCTGGGGGGATATCTAACAACCAATGGTCCGTATCCCAACCTACGGCCCTGAGGGGAGATATTTAACCACAAATGGTCAGTATCCCAACCTACGGCCCTGAGGGGAGGCACGTAACAACCACTGGTCCGTATCCTAAACATATGGCCATGAGGGAGATATTTAATAACCGATTATCCGTATCACAGCTAGGCATATATACGGTCTTGCATGATGGGAGATATTTAACAACAATGGGTCCGTATCACAAACATACGGCCCTGGTGGGAGATATTTAACAACCAATGGTCCTTATCACAAACATACGGCCCTGAGGGGAGATATTTAATAACCGATGGTCCGTGTCACAAACATATACGGTCTTGAGTGGAGATATATATAAAAAAACCACGTACACGTATCGCAAACATACGGCCCTGATGGGAGATATTTAAAAACCAATGGTCCGTATCACAAAACATTGTATAGTACGGCCCTGGTCCGTATCACAAACCTATACGGCACTGAGGGGAGATATTTAACAACCAGTGGTACGTATCACAAATATACGGCCCTGATGGCTCCGAGATATTTAAAAACCAACGGTTCGCAGGCCTACATCCCAAACATACGGCCCTGGTGGGAGATATATTTAACAACCAATGGTCCGTATCATAAATATACGGCCCTGAGGGGAGATATTTAACAACCAATGGTCCATATCGCCATGATCCTATGGCCCCGAGGGGAGATATTTAACAACCAATGATCCGTATCACCAATATACGGCCCTGAGAGGAGATATTTAACAACCAATAGGCATAATGGTCCGTATCACAAATATAGGCCTACGCCCGTGGAAAGGGATATCTGTCGAAATAATTTCTGCTAATTTAAAGACATAGGCCTAGTACCATGTACCAAAACTATACATGTGATATATTTGATGAATTCTAAAGAGTCACAAATTAACTATCAAACTCAATTTGTTGTCCTACTTGGGTGATTATATATATAGGCCTAGCCATTGACTCAATGCGTTAACGTTCAACGCCCATGGTGCGTCACTGTGGCATTTATACATATACTAGCAGGGTTACCCGGCGTTGCCCAGGTTAATGTATGCTGTGGATATTTGTTGGGAATAGAGAATGCTCTTGCTTAAAGTGTTATACGTTTTCTCATAAATTGTATATTCAAATAGCATCACAAAACATGATTATTACAATCATGGAATATAAGTAGTGGCTCACCTTGTCAATTGTCATTCTGTTTATCACGATTAATCTGTCCACCAATAATGAAGTATTTATTTATTTACAACTGCGTATACATTAGACGTTATAATATGATACATGAACATCATAAACACATTAGTTCGATAAAAGATGATAATTGGGTTTTACATATTGAGATGTATCAATCAATCTAGTGGGTTGGACTAAGATCTCGAGGACACCTGGCTATCATATCTCCATGAAGATACAGATGTTTCAAAGAAATTTCCAGGTGCTCCTCTGTTCATGGTGCTATATATTGGCTAAATATTCTTAGTTTAAACAAAATGTTGCTGCGCACATATATCAGCTACATGTGACAGGCACAGAGCGAGATTTTGAGTTGTTTATGTCAGTCGATGAGTCTGTTCTAAAACCATTGTCAGATGTCAGTATTGGTAGGATCCTGAAAAGTCTTGTGCTACTAACTGCATTTTCTTGTATATCAGAAGAAACTATATTTGACTGCACACTGTGACCACTATTTTTGAACAGGCCTTCCATATCTCTTGACAAATTGTAACTTTTTGTGGAAACTGTATTGAATGGAACAGACTAAATTTTGTTATTATATATATGCAATCCTCTGACGGTTCGATGTCTCTCAGTTTGCACGAATATATGTATCTCTTCAATAGAATGATAAATATACGTTTAATGATTCTTCTAGTTATCTCTTTTTGCTAGCTCATTGTGTGAATGCCTTGATTGCCATTCCCATATAAATATGACTGTTAAGAAGATATAATTGTTCAAGTGACTCATGTGGGTCACCATATGTCGGGATTGTGAAATGTGAACGCCCAACTACTTAAAATGATATGGAGATGGCCTGGTGACTGTGTATAACTTATATGTGGATATCGGCGAATAGCAATCTTATCAATGATAGTGCATATCCGCTCGCCATCCGTGACGCAAACGACACCAAATGTGATTTAATTCATGGTATAGCATTAGAGAAAAACGTGTATGAATTTGGTGGAATTTGGTTTATTAAATCAATTGTTGATGCAACGCTGACTCGAACAACGCCATATTGCGAAGGTGAGTATGTATTCGTTTGGTGGAAATCAGCGACAAAACTATTTCACCATATTTTTTAAATTTCCCCTCCCACCAACAGCGTCATTTTAGAAAATTTTAACCCGCACCATTGTCTTCCTTGTAAAAAGTTACCCCTCTTAGAACGCCTTGGTGCCATCTCGATTGTACCGTGTGAAGTTATATATAGAATGCACACAGACAGACAAAAAGACAGACAGACAGCACGATTTTATTTCTTGTATCATTTGAGAAGAACGTGTCTGAATTTGATGGTAATTGGTACTAAAAATATTTTGTATCAGTTTTGGTGACCCTCCCGTCCCTGTTTCGGACTCAAACTGCACACACTAAGTATAGAAATTCGTATCAAATTTAAGGTTCCCATATCTCTCACCCATAGGGCACCAATTTGGTGTATCTAAACCACACGATAAGATTCCTCGTATCACGGAGAAGAATATGTATCAATCTGGTGGAAATCGGCACTAAACATATAGATATATTTTTTTGTGTCCCTCTCATCTATATACACCACTGACTTGAATGGCCCCACTTGTGACACCCTTAAACCACACGATTACACTCCTGATATCATGGAGATGATTGTTTATAAGTTTGGTGATAATCGGCGACTAAACAATTGTTTTATCAAATTTGGTGGCAATCCCTCCCCTCTCCATCTCCCACCAAACAGAACCACTATGGCGTGTTTAAATCACGATTAGATTCCTCGTATCATGGATAAGAACGTGTATCAATTTGGTGGAAATTGGCGCTAAAACAATTGTGCATCAATTTTGGTGCCCCTGTCCCTTTCAATGCAACACTGACACGAATGAGGCCACATTTGACAGATAAAAGCCACACCATTAGACTCCTCATACCATGGGGATGATTTTGTATAAGTGTGGTGGCAATCGGCGACTTATTATCAAAGTTAGTGCCCACCCCCTCCCAATCTCTCATCCAAAAACAACAATTTGGCGTTGTTAAATCTCACAATTAGATTCCTTGTATCATGAAGAAGAATATATATCAATTTGGTGGAAATCGGCGCTAAAATTAGTTTTATCAATTTTGGTGCCCCTCTCCCCTTCCGTTCATTCCTGACTCAAACGACGCCACTTTTGACATATTTAAACCACACCGTTGGATTCTTCATATCATGGGGATGATTATTTGTAAGTTTCGTGGCAATCGTCGACAGAAAAAAAATCTCCCCCCCCTTCCGGGCACCCCTGGCGCGAACGGCGCGACTTTTGCCATATTTAAACCACGCCATTAGATTCCTCATATTATGGGGATGATTATATATAAGTTCGGTGGCAATCGGCGACAGATTTGTTTTTCTGCCCCTCCCCCTTTTCTGCCCCTGACAACAACGGCGTCACTTTAGAAAATTCTAACCCCGACCATTATCTTTCTCACAAAAAGCTACTCCTAGTAGACCCCTTTGGCATCATCTAGATGGTCCCCTGTGAATTTCTATAGAACACAGACAGACAGACAGACAGACAGACAGACAGACAGACAGACAGACATTCGCAAATATAGATATAGATAAGCGAATGGCCATATATATAGACTAGAAGGTGACCCGACTTTGTCCGGGCTTTGACCTTGAATTGACCATTTTGAAGGTCAAGGTCAGTTGGGGTAACGATTTGACCCGTCCAAAACACTGCCCGGACAAAAGTACACGTCAAAATCCATCCTGTTTTACCCGATTTGACCTTGAATTGGTCATTTTGAAGGTCAGGTCGGGGTCACGATTGGACCCGTCCAAAACACTCAGTGGACAAAAGTAACCCTATGTATAGAATTTCGTCGAAATCCCATCAAAATTGGCGATTTGACCTTGAATTGACCCGATTTCAAGGTCAAGGTCACGTCGCACGGGCAAATGAATATGCTTATGAGACTCCCCATACGAAAGTACCCCCACATACAACGTTTCATCGAAATCCCGTGATATTCGGGCGTTTGACCTTGAAATGACCCGATTTCAAGGTCAAGGTCACGTCGCACGGGCAAATTAATAGGTTTATGCCACTCCCCGGCCGAATGTACCCCCACATACCAAGTTTCATCGAAATCCCGTGATATTCGGGCGTTTGACCTTGAAATGACCCGATTTCAAGGTCAAAGTCACGTCGTACGGACAAATTAATAGGCCTATGTCACTCCCCGGCCGAAAATACCCCCACATACCAAGTTTCATCAAAATCGGCTCGGTCGTTTTCGAGTCCATCGATTACAGACAGACAGACAGACAGACACACAGATATTCCAAAATATATAATAGACTAGCCGATGAGCCCGACGTTGTCCGGGCTAT
The DNA here is from genome assembly GCA_032622095.1 of Siphonodentalium dalli. Lineage (NCBI taxonomy): Eukaryota > Metazoa > Mollusca > Scaphopoda > Gadilida > Siphonodentaliidae > Siphonodentalium > Siphonodentalium dalli. The sequence continues at coordinate 51,292,246 of CP136068.1, forward strand.
TCATCCGGGCTATTCAAAAACCAAATTTCAAGTCGATCGCTCTACCCGTTTCCGAGATCTGGTCTGCGCATGCGCGAAGCTGGCGTCGCACGGGCTCGGCGACCCGATAAAATTCGTATCCGGGGCAAGATACATTCACATACCAAATTTCAAGTCGATAGCTCCACCCGTTTCCGAGATCTCGTCTGCGCATGCGCGAAGCTGGTGTCGCACGGGCGACCCGATAAAATTCGCATCCGGGGCAAGATACATTCACATAGCAAATTTCAAGTCGATAGCTCCACCCGTTTCCGAGATCTCGTCTGCGCATGCGCGAAGCGGGCGCCGCACGGGCTCGCCAATACGACAACGACGACCGCCTGGTCAAACTACACTCACGTACCAAGTTTCGTCCCGATCGGTCAAGAATCGTAGATTTGTATTAATGACAGACAAACATACATACAGACAGAGGTCTTCAAAATATATATGAGATGACACATTTAACATACTAGAATCTAATGAACTTCGTACACAAGTAATTCAAATTTTGACCTGGAAAGCACGATAAACTCGTTAAAAGACTCTAGTTGTGGCCGGCTACGGTGACATGATTGGGAGACTGAGCTAGAGCCCGAAGCCGCCATCGCACGCCGCCGCCGCAAGCCATATTGGCCACAAGCCGCCGCCAGCCATATTATATCTAACGCCAGCCACATTTAAAAATCTCCGCCGCCGGAATTGTAAAATGGCTGAGCCGTGTGCATGTGCTTATATGTCAAGTGCAACTGTACTGTGAATCGCAAAGAACTAAACCGCATTGCCTAATATTGGCATACTCGCATGCATGGACACGGCATGGTTGTTATATTATCAGAACACATGGCCCCTTAATGTGGAATAGACTATCCCAATGCACGCTTTCATATAACTGAATGGGCGCATCCATTCGGTATTCAAAGGGTTAAAATATAAATTGTTTATATCGACCACACCCAGTCTCAGACATCATGCACTGGCATATTTGTCAATATATACACACAAGAATAGAATAGTTTGAAATATTATATATCATTACTATCGGGTTCATCATTCAATGATGCATGCATATATCGCAAGATGCCGGGCAGTGATGCGGATAGCAGTCTGAAGTCGACAGAAGTCCCAATGTAACTACTGATACCGATTAGATGGGAAACTACATAGTATATCCATGCCAGCCCTTCTATTCGTGAAATTTCGCCATAATGGAAAAGCCCAACATCAAAAGATTACGTGTGGTCTGGAATTCTACGGGTTCACCACAAACGCTAAAAACGGCGTCTATAACCGGTAACAGGGTATTAGGAACATTTCGGAAACGAAAATACGTTGAATGATAACATCTCAGCCGGCTGAGCCGCCATATTTCGTCAGCCACGAACGTCGCGACTGAGCTAACCAGCCACGAAAATCGGTTGAGCCAGCCATGAAAACTATTCAGTTGTCGTGGCTTCGGGGTCTAGGAGACTCGGCGAGATTAACAATATTTCTGGCCATGCAATATCCCAGTTAGCCAATTAGGTCCCAGTTTACCAAACTGGAGGTCCTATTTAGCCTATTCTAGGTCACAGTGTGTTGGTTATCATCTAAACCATCTACCGGACATGCTATCGCAGTTTTGCGAGTTTTGCCAAAATTTTGCGTGTTGGAAGTTTGGGTCGAATAAAATTGGGCCGAAGTTGAATTTTTGCAACGCCCCCTTCCGGCTGAACCGGAAATCCAAGATGGATGCCGCTGAGAAACCGACGCAATTTTTTGCAATATGATTACTGGAATATCTCATAATGGATGCAGAGGAAAGAAACAAGAAGCTTAGGGCAGGCAAAGAAAAGGTAAGGGTTCGAACTTGCTAATTCGAGACTGCTCTATGGGAAGGAATTATGTATATGGAAACTTGAAGTTCCTGAACTTTTGTTTTGCGTCAACGTGTCAAAACAAATCAGTGCCACTGACATAAGTGTAAATTGACAAAGACACTGTTGTCACTTAGGCCGGGAACACTTTTCACACGAGCTAGATAAGCCGTTTTATATAAAGTAGCTGGTTCGGGCAATTAAACCGTACATAAACCAGCGGAATGCGCAAGTGAAATTAGGTGTCATTTGTCATAAAAAAACGACCCAAATTGAAGGTAATGTTTTTCTTCGAGTTGAACTAACTTCACTAAGTTTGGCCAATCTTCTGTCCCAAGCTTGAGCTACATGTAAATTTTAAAATATAAAATAATCATTGCAACCAACTACATGTACTCCGGTTCCTATAGACACACTAACACAGTAACTATTTGGAGCTTATATTATAATTTAAATAACCTGCACATCAAAACAAGTTTCTGTGCACAATTTCATTCATCATTGATTTCCACCATTGTTGAATGACCAGTACACTGCAGTAAGGGTCTGTTGCACAGTCCAGATCATGTAAATACAGATGGGAAGTGTATTTGCAGGGTTTCCACTACTACAGCCGGCTGTCCTGCGGCCTCATTCCTCTCCCCAACAATGACTTTGTATTGTGCCACAGACCCGGCGAGCTCAATCCCCTTTTCCCAGGAATGGACACTCGACGATTAACAGGTTGCAAGCCATCATACACTTGATGCTGAATGAGACGTAATCAGTTGCATGTGCCACTCTTTTCAGTCCTCTATCGTCTATCATAGAGACGGGTGCCATCATAGAAAACTGCCCACACTCGGTTCCAATGACGTCACAATATGTATGGGATGATACACCGATCAATGCATCGCGTATATGTATATGCGCATCATCACCAACGATAGACCCCACGATACACCACCCAATATCCACCATGTATAGATTATTGTGGTATCTAAGATTTTATACTAGTTAATTGCCTTAAATTCTTAAAGAAAATAAACACTCACAATAATTTGAATAAAGAGTATACACAACATCGTCAAAGTGTTAAACATTTGTTGTCTGTCTACTAGTAACAGCTTGTCATGCATGGTGAGACATCATTTTAAATAGTGATGTAACGATACGGGGGTTATCGGTAAAAGCCGATAGCCGATATTTTCCGTGGAATTATCGGGCGATCCGATACAGATACCGATAAGTCTTGTATATGAACAAAGTTTGGAAGAAACAGAACAAATTTCCATATCAATTTGTCTTTTAAATTGCAAAGTATTGTCGGCAAAGAACTGATAACCTGGTCGCAAAAAAAATTTAGTTTACGTTCCCCAAAAACACTGGCAAAACGATTTAATATTTCGTTGCATTCAAAAGATTTCCTCAATATTTGTTTGATTCCGTTACTGTGCCTTACGGAATCAGTCCATAATCCATATGAGTCAATGACTCAATTTCAATTTGCCAAACTCAATCTTTTTCAGAAGTTGAACTTGCGTTTAATAGCACGTGCAATGCCCCGCATAAATTGTTGACATTTTTTCTGCCCATGACAGCAGATACAAATCCTGCCCATAGAGCACTCCGATTGGTTCGGATAGTTCCATCAAACAAGTTAGTCACCTCCTCCATCTTCAGTCATCGTCTACCAGTGTGAATCGTCGATTTATAAACACTGTGATTTTTAGTTTACTGTGTCATCTGTCAACACGTGGCTTATAAGTGATTTCTACTCGATGCATCAAATGCAAGCAAAAAATTTTGATCTTGCCGCCCGGCACCCACCTTGGGAAGATAATAACAATGTGACAACTTACTGTCGCACGTGGCGTGGAATTAATTCCACACCCCATGAATACATCACTAAATGATACATCTGTCTGATTCAGTGATAGGAAGATTCCATTCTCACGCTAATGCCAGGGGTGTCAGTTATTCGCTTTCAACATGTGCTACTCGGCACTCGCAAGTCACTTTAATTGTATACAGTTTATGTTTTAACTTTTAATTATTATGCGTACGGAACTACGGTACCTATTGAAATGTTTATTTGGGTCATGAGTGTACCAACAGACTGGCAACAGTCTCATGTCGATGTTGCCATCAAGGTATATCACCGTATGTGATGGGGGGGCTGACCCGTGCGTAAAATAGTCACATTTTGTTCTGGAAATTCCCGTCATTTATTTAATATTAAAGTAGGAATTGGTGTCAAAACATTCACGGAGGACGCAACATGTATATGGGCAATTCCACGTGACTGACATTACACTGTACATTCAAAGAACTTTTTCCAGATTCATTGTGATGAATAGAGCAACATTTATAAATATATAATCTTATTTCTATGTGTGATGTTGGCTTGTGCCGGGTGCACCCTAAAATGTGCATTATTCTGAGTTTAGTCAAGCGATGATAAAATGGCATCGTTCAATGTTAGCGTGACTGACATTACATGAAAATATCAAGGCACAGTGCCAACTTGTTTTCAAATTAAATTTGTCTTAAATTTACAGAAACTCGTATGATTTTCTTTGTTAATCTTTTGTGGTAGATATTTCAAGATAATGTAAAAGCTAAATTTAAGCTTAGAACTAACATGAAATATTTTTTGTTGTCCAAATTATGCGTGACTGACATTACACTAATTTAGTGACTGACATTACGCTATGAAATATATCAAATATTTCCAACAGTTTCCGATCCAAATGAGTAATTATTGCCCTACCAATCATATTTTATGGGGTTTAAATGCATTTAATATATTTTATTACCATATACAGCACATGAACATGACATTGACTAATGTAAGCGTGACTGACATTACACAATTTTATCCAAGATACATGGTAACTGGATTTAAAATTTAATTTGTTTGACATTCAAATACTTTAATATGAACACCTTTTTCAATTATTTTTATGGACAGACTAATCTGTCTGTATCTGATATTATGTGACTGAATTTGTGCCTAACATTAACCTATGGAAAAAAAAAGTATAAAATATTAGTTCTACATTTTCAATCACCAATTGTACTAGTTTTTCAGACAATAGAGTTTGGAAACTGGGGACAATGGGAGGTGGTTTGCATAGGTTGTCTTACTTTGGCAAACATTTTCAACAAATATTTCATGCCATGACATTTCAGTTGGAAATTTTACACCAAATCTAGGTTGAAATTTTCCTGTCTAGTTTGTTTACCAGTATTTAGTGAGATATATTTATACAAGTTGAATAAATAAATAAGTGGATAAGAATCATCATTGTATGGCAGCCTCCCAAGAAAAATTATAGTAATATACTGTGGACTTTCTCGTAGAACAACTCATTGGCCACAACAAAAGTCTGAGCACACTGTTCATTATACCGCTATACTTAAAGTAATTGACCACCAATAACGTGGTGTCACCCCGTTAATATGGCGGTACTATACCGCGGTATCCTCCAATACCGCGGTACTGATACCGCTTGTTAACGCGAACAAGTATGTGTGAGTAAATACCTCCCCTCAAAGAGTTCCATGAAAATCACTGCGGTATTCAACAAAATTAATGCGGTGCCCGCTAAAAGACCGCGGTATCATTATCGCCCAATACCGTAACTCCACCGCCATGACCGTCTCGATACCGCTACCGTTTATTACCGGTATCACCGCGGTCATGACCGGGGTATCACCCCGTTTTTCTGGTCAATTACTTTGAGAATAGCGGTACCTGGGGACATGAATTTCCAAATATATAACCAAGCTGATAACTTTCAGCCCACTTGTAGTTAGGGCTGTACTAGTAACAATGCAGAAGTTCACATTGCAATGCACATCGTAATGTTTATGCTTCGATGCGCTGTGCACCACGATGCACAATTGCTAGTTGTCACTGTATCTATGAATTAATTCAGCCTCGTTGTAGGGATCAAGTTGCTCATTGCCCAAATGGTAACCATCCTGATTCATGCAATTAGGAAGGGTAAATTACCTACTTTCTCTTTCTCATTGATGAAATTGATGTCACTCTTGGAAATAAATGTTGAGAAATTGAATTCTTGAGTGTTGTTTGAAAGCATTTGATGAGTTTTGGACCCAAAAGTATGTTTTTCATACATTCAGTGCTCACATTCATCATGAGAACAGTATTAAAATTTACCAGTAGTAGATGCACCTATATGCACCAATCCAATTACTGTTATGTTTTTTACAAGATTTTTATGTCATCTACCAGAATAGGAACAAATTGCAAAACGTGACTGACATTACATGCCGTGACTGACATTACGCGTGACTGACATTACATATTTTAACTCTTGCTAGCGGTCAACTTAGACATCGAATGATGCCTATTTTGAACAGAGACATTCAGGCTCAGGTATATTGAGTGTATCTAAGATATGGTTATTATATTGTCATGCATTATAGTTTTATAACAACAATGGCAGTATTTTCGTGACTGACATTACATATAGTACGTAGATTTCTAAAAAATAATTTTTCCCAAATGGACATCAGGCACAGGAATATAAACCCAAGATGTGTTATAGCGTGCATCAACCTATTTAAATACTGAAATACTACAGGCCAATCTAAAATAATTGTTACTTTTCCCTCAATCACTTACAGGTTACTTTGGGCATAAATTTTAGTAGCACATGTAGGTTAATAATGGCGTATGCTTTCATCATTAAAATGATGAATATGACAGAGAGAAAATCTGTTTTCAATAACTTGAATACCATAACTATCAGATTTTCAAACTCTTTAGTCAATATTCAAGATTTAAAATTTTCACAAATTTCATTCTCCGTCGTGGAATTGCCCGTATCGGTTGACGATATCGGTCGGGAGACTAAATTTTGCCGATACCGATATCTTGCCGATAACACATATATCGATCCGAAAGCCAATACCGATAATCGGTACATTACTAATTTTAAACATCAAACAAATTTATCGGAAAGCTCATGGCAGCACGTGGGGATGTTTCATTAACACAGTAGGGGTGTGCTGACCTATGAACATTCCACCAGTGATCAGTGCTCATTCAGACATGCAATAGCTTGTGTTATACTGTGATACCAAGCCCGGGAACAAAACGTATATAGAATTACTCCACTTCTATTGCATTGTAATTTGGAAATGTGAGACATGAACCAAATAACAAGCCTACACAATACAAGAGATTTACATTACAATACAATAGTATAAAGTATTTAGTATTATGTTTTAATTGTGATGATAATAACATACAAACATTCAGAAACAATAACAGGAAACTATGGTGGCTGATTTGCGACATACTCAATACATATATTATCTCGAGATCTCGACATAATTATCTCGAGATCTTGAGATAATATCTCGAGATCTCGACATATTATCTCGAGATCTCGACATATTATCTCGAGATAATATCTCGAGATCTCGACATATTATCTCGAGATAATATCTCGAGATCTCGACATAACATGCATATTTAAACATCTGATGTAGTGGCAATGTGACAACAACCAAGATGGAACGCGAGCAAGTCGCTCCCTGTCTCTCACTCAAACTGTCTGTCTCCCCTCTCTCGCTCTCCCTCTCTCTCTCTCGCTCTCTATCTCTCTCTCTCGTTCTTTCATGGGTCCCGGTACATACAAATCGACTTGGTTCAAATCCGGGAATCTCGATTGATAATCTGGTACTCGGGTCTCTGTCCCACCATCTCTCTCTCTCCCACCCTCTCTCTCTCTCTCTCACTATGTCTGTCTCCCTAGCTCCAATCGACTTGGTTCAAATCCGGGAATCGAATCCGGCTTATTCTCGATTGATAATCTGGGACTCGTGTCTCTGTCTCTTTACCACTCTATCTCCCTCCGTCTGTCTGTATGTATGTCTGTCTGTCTCCCGTTCTTTCGTTAGCCGCTGATCATTCGAAAGGCGGCGCGTGTGCATACCTGTCGTCTTGACTCAGTTCCGGAACGCAAATCCGGGTTATTCTCGATGGATAATATGGGACTCGGTCTATGTCTCTCTCTCCCACTCTCTCTTTCTCTCTCCCTCTGTCTGTATGTCTGTCTGTCTCTCTCTCTCTCTCCCATTAACCCCTGATCGTCCAGAGTGCAGATGTACGAGATAATATGTCGAGTGCATTCATTCCTCGAATGAAAATTTATTTTTGAGTACGATGTCCTCATTGGTTGATTTACTCATGTAGTAACCTGGTCGGTCAAGTCACTTACGTACCTGTAGGGCTCTCAATAATTTCTTGGTAAAACGACCACATGCTTGAATCTACTTTGCGAATACGTAAATACATCAATATTTAACACATTTACATAATTTCACAAATAAATGTCTTGATGAATATAAAACAGTTAAACATTCTGAATGGAAAACGAACATACACTACCTAGGAGTGGGAAAATTAACACAAAATTATTCAGACGTGAACATAGGGCCAAAGAAAAAAAGTTTTTTGGTTTGGGTTTCCCGACCCACACTATTTTTTGCATGCGACCATAATAATTTTTCCGCCTCGCCGGGGAAAAAAATTTAGTGTTAATTTACGCGCTTATATTCTCCAAATGCGAGCATGCAGAACACTGAAACAATTACATGTAATAAGAATATCAAACACACAAACTTTTCAAGACATTTTCAAAGCCAATCACTATGATGATTTCAACAAGCTTGAAGTTTGGTGTAGTGCCGATTCCCCGATATCAAAAGATACATGTATGTAAATTGTTCTTTTTAATTTGACAGAGACTTAATCGGCAACTCGGCCACTGTGATACTGATAGGAGAAGTTATAGATATAGTTACCATGAAAATTATTGTGTTACTGATAGATTTGAAGTGAGATTTCAGCAATTCCTGAGTTGAATAACTTCATGCCCATTGCATTTGGCTTGAATGAGATTCATGTTTCATTCCCCAGTTTTAAAAGTATCACATTGAATGTTAAAGTCATCACATTGGAAGAATGTATTAAAAGCGAACAGCAGACAGAAAAATAAATAATGATTTTTATTGAAATTTTATCTGTCAGAACATCCCTACAAGTGCTAAATGGGGCAGCCACCTGCTAGTGTCATATCATCCAGTTAATATACAGGCAATGCTATAGCCAATTGTATTGAATGAAATTGATGTATTCATTTTATTAGCTCAACTTTACTTTGTAAAGTTTGAGCTATTGCCATGGCTTGGTTACCCTTGGTATCCGTCGTCCGTGTGTACGTGTGTGCGTGTATTCGTCAACAATTTCCTTGATCATGGGCTACAGGTCGTACCTTTGGTCTGATCATTATGAAATTTGTCATGGCTGTTGACATTGACATGTAGATGGGAATGAGTCATTTTGGGGTCATTCGGCAAAAAAACATGGCTGCCAGCGGCCATCTTGGATTTCCAAATTCAATCCATTAGCACGGGCTACAGGTCGTACTGTTCTTCTGATCATCATGAAATTTGTCATGGATGTTAATATTGACATGTAGATGGGAACGAGTCATTTTGGGGTCGTTCGGCCAAAAAAAAATGGCCGCCAGTGGCCATCTTGGATTTTACTCTTTGCATGACTAAATCCTTTGGCACGGGCTACAGGTCGTAGCTTTAGTCGGATCTTCATGAAATTTTTCATGGCTGTTGACATTGACATGTAGATGTGAACGAGTCATTTTGGGGTCATTCGACAAAAAAACCAGCGGCCATCTTGGATTTCAAAATTCAATCCATTAGCATGGGCTACAGGTTATACTGTTCGTCTGATTATCATGAAATTTGTTATGGATGTTAATATCAATATTAACATCCATTACAAATTTCATGATGATCAGACGAACAGTATAACCTGTAGCCCATGCTAATGGATTGAATTTTGAAATCCAAGATGGCCGCTGGTTTTTTTGACATGTAGATGGGAACGAGTCATTTTGGGGTCGTTCGGCCAAAAAACATGGCCGCCAGCAGCCATCTTGGATTTTACTCTTTGCATGACTAAATCCTTTGGCACGGGTCGGATCTTCATGAAATTTGTCATGGATGTTAACAATGACATGTAGATGGGAACGAGTCTTTTTGGGGTCATTCGGCAAAAAACATGGTCGCCAGTGGCCATCTTGGATTTCAAAATTCAATCCATTAGCACAGGCTACAGGTCGTACTGTTTGTCTGATGAAATTTGTAATGGATGTTAACAATGACATGTAGATGTGAACGAGTCATTTTGGGGTCGTTCGGCCAAAAAATATGGCCGCCAGCAGCTATCTTTGGATTTTACTCTTTGCATGACTAAATCCTTTGGCACGGCTACAGGTCCTACCTTTTGTCGGATCATTATGAAATTTGTCATGGATGTTAACTATGACATGTAGATGGGAACGAGTCATTTTGGGGTCATTTGACAAAAAAACATGGCCACCAGCGGCCATCTTGGATTTCAAAATTCAATCCATTAGCATGGGCTGATCATCATGAAATTTGTAATGAATGTTAATATTGAAATGTAGATGGCAGGCCTCAAGATTCGACGAGAATCACCAAATCGATTCTCGTAATGATTCTCGCAAAACTTTTTTTTCAGTGCTTTATGACTAACATGATTCAGCATTTGATTCTCGTAAAATTAAATGTATTTTGAGCCCTGGATGGGAACGAGTAATTTTGGGGTCGTTCGGCGAAAAAACATGTCCGCTAGCAGCCATCTTGGATTTTACTCTTTGCATGACTAAATCCTTTGGCACGGGCTACATGTTGTAGCTTTGGTCGAATCATCATGAAATTTGTCATGGATGTTAACAATGACTTGTAAATGGAAACAAGTCTTTTTGGGTTCATTCGGCAAAAAAACATGGCTGCAGTAGCCATCTTGGATTTTACTCGGCATAACTACATGTAGGCCTTTCCACAATCCTAATCACTCCATTGACTGTAACACATGAAATTATTCCCTTTCCAAGTTGAGCTACAGTGTCATTGACACTTTCATCTCTCATATGGTCAGTTAGTCATACTGTAGGAGCTTGGAAGTTATTTAAGAAAAATGGCAGTATTCTTTTTTTTTTCTTTATTGAAATAAAAAAGGTCATTAGTAAATGCTCTGTGTGGTGGCTCATGTGTCACTATATGTACACCAAATCTGGATTTTAATGCATAATAATCTGCATATCCTCTGGCCAATCATTTATGAATCAACACAGTATTTTTCAATTCTTCACCAATCGTTCTGTTAAAAAAAAATTAAAAACCCTACCTACCGACCATATTTTATTTTGGCATGTAACCCAAACCACAACATTAATTTTTATTGGCCAAAATGAAGCAAAATTAAAAGATATGTTGCAAAATAGCGTTGATATACTTTTTCGGCACAGTGATATAAAATTTCAATGCAGGCGTTGATTCCCCAAGGCAGTGCATTTAGTTTGAATGTGGTCCTCAGCCATTTACAATGTGATCATAACACACTCTCATTGCGTTGTAAATGCAACAACCACATTTCATAGACATTAAGACTGTGTTATAAACAGCTGAGGACCTTGTTAAAATGGACACTTATTTTTATAATATGTGTACCAGTTGTGGTGTGTGATGTTGCGGATATGTGCCTCGTTATTAAATAATAAATATTGATGAGGAAGCATTGGAATACCCACAAGTGACAGCTACATGTACATGTTGTTTGGGAGATATGTGGTTAATGTACATAGACGCATTAGACTGCCTAATTGTACTCACCCGCACTTGTCACACATGAACAGTCTGAGTGAGTTATTGAATGTGTGAAACTGTTAGGGGTGTAACGATACATCGATGTATCGATGCGACCGCGATACAGCACTGACGATACGGTCATCGATACGGGCGATCAAACGATACGTATCTCGATACACAAATTGCATGTTGTTATTACTTATTCAGGCAAGTAAGCAGCGGTCGTCACGAATGAGAAAGGTCAATGTTGAATCAGTATATAACACAAATTTAAGGTAATCCCCCACAATAAGCAATAAAAGTGATAAGCATTCCCTATTTATCACAGAGTAACCGTGATGCCAACAGACCGCATTGTATCAATTTGCATGTGTAGACAATACGATGCCATCTTCTTGAAACACATTGTATTAATAGATCAGTCGCTAGTGGTCCACTGATCAAAGCACAGACTTGACCTGAGTGACCTCAATTTTAATGACCTATTTCAATAGTACACGTCATGCAGCAAGTGACTACTTTGTCAATGACATGTCGTTTACAACCGGCGGCAAACCTTTGATGCCTGTCTTAATGCTACAATTTTAGTTCACTGTTAACCAGAGTGATTCAGCTGCTGTAGTCTCAACCTATATCATATCAATATACATGTATGTCTTTCCCCATGCCACGTCAACACTGGACACTGCACTCTGTGCACTGGCCCGTGTGGGTTGCTGAGCAATTGTTAACCTTCCCGGAATAAACTTGTCAACAGACAGAATCCCCCCAATTCCCGTTATAAAGTTGACAACTTGACATGAGTTATTAATATAAAGCCCCTCCCATTTAACTGTCAATCTCGTGACATTGACTGAGAGATTTTCGGAGAGGACGTTCCTCATTGGTCAACAGGTAGTGTTTGTACTCTAATTAATTTTGTTCAGATAACGCAGTGCAACAATGGGCTCAATGTCGGCATCTTTATGCTTCCGGGCCGATAGGATATCACTGATAGTCGATACATCGACGAGGTTTTAATTATTTTTTTTTTCTTAGGCAATACAATACAAGTTGCAACAACAAACATTTAAGACGAACATCTGGTACACATATTTTAGCGAGTTCATGTAGGCCTACCATGCAAGCACATATCCATCCGTCGTTATCGCTATATATCAGTGTATATACAGTCCGTACGAAGACTGCAATATCACTATAATTTTAGGCAAATGAATCGCAATACGTATCGTATCGTGACCTCTGTATCGCGATAAACATCGATACACCCCATACCCCGTATCGTTACACCCCTAGAAACTGTGACTTATTGCTTATAGATCTGGAGTGTTACGATTAAATAAGTATTGAACGGACGTATTCTTCGATCTTCCTGCTGTACATGTGACTCCCCGACACATGTATCTGAGGATTAATCAACTGCTTACTAGTACTTTGCACTTGACCACCGACAAGGACGATAAAAAGGTTGCAAGAAATCTTGCACTTGATGAGTGAATAAGATGATCAGTAGCACATGCCATGCGGACAGTTGTCTACACAGTCCTTGATAATGCTTTGTCGGCGAAAGTCAAACCAATCAATCACATAAAAGAGGCCGTTGCCATAAAAGAAAATTGTCAACTATGGTTTCAGTGATGCCACGACTCACCAAATGTTGAATTGTCATTGAATACATTTACAAAATAATGTCAGTTGAATACATTCACAAACAATAGGGGTCACAATTACTCATAAGAAATTTTTTTTATAAAAGAAAACTGCAGCCAAGCAATGCGCGCGGGGATCAGCCAAAATGACTTTTTATTCCACTGAGAGACATGAAAATCATCGCCATCAACCACAGAAATCTTAGTTGATGCTCCTATATGAGACGATGTGCCATACTCTATATTCTGATGAATAGTGTGTGCAAAATGTTCATCATTGCTTAATAATGTCGCATTTGGGCCAGTTTACCACGTATTTACGTCATATACATGTGTATGAATATCGGACAATAAAATATCTCCCTTTGGAGGCTCAAGTCATATCAACAACGCCACATTGTTAGCTTTCCCGCCAAAACATTTCCACAGAAAATCTTGTCAGTATTGTTGCTGCATTTTGTGCTAGTTTAGTGTCGGGTATAAAGACCCAACGGTAGTAGGCCCTATCTTCACTCCTTTGCAACTTCAACCTACTAGTACATGTACCTGTATGTCAGCTCTCAACAATGCCACTTGGTCATTTTTCCCTTCTTTCTATGTACCGGTAGTTTGAAACTTGTAGCAATAGTGTTGAATTTGTGCCTGTTTAGTGTCGGGTATACATGTATGTTTAAAGATCCACAGCGGTTGTAACTCTACTCTCTTTTGGGCCTCAATCCATGTAAACGATATCACACGGTCAGATTTCCCGCCAAAAGTTTTCTTGCTAATATCGGGATATACTCTGGCACGACAAATTGTTATTTCCATGACCATTTTATCGCAAGATTTACCATGCATGTAGAAACAAAAGTTATCAGTTCTACTGTGATTCTCAGAATTCAATAACTTGTCAATCGAAATCACTGTTTTTAACAACCTGCCAGTTGAGCAGTAATTAGTCGCTCAAATTTAAAATTACGCATTGTGTCGCTTACATGGTTTTAGTTTATTAACTTAGGTAAAAAAAACATACTCAGTTTCAAATTGCTTTCTGTATGAAGCTTCAATGTTCTGCCTCTTGTCTCAGGTGCAAATTTTCTCCCCACTGGATGAACCATGGTCACCCCATCATGTTAAGTGTTTCCCAATATGGCCTCAATTATTCCCTCCTGGTGGAAACCCTGACTATATGAATGCTCTTCATTGTTATGTGCTATATAAAACAGTTTTGGTTGACACCCAGAACACGATACAAAAAAACAATTACTCACTTTCAAAACAAAACGGTTCAGATTTTTATGAACATGCAAAACGGACAAAGCAGAAAGTGAATTGCATGTGCGGTTTTGCGATAACACTGATCTGAGAACAGCTCTGCCTATCAGCATGTGTATTCTATCACCCCTCAGAATTTTGGTTAGTACATGTCAGAAGTAAGTAATGTGTGCTATTTTAATTGATGTGTACTTTTGTGTGGGTGAAAACTATTGACAATTGGTTGCTACAGTAACATTGAATATATGCCACTGATATCACGGCCTTTGACTCTGGCAAAAAACACATTCTTGTCGCTTGATCATATATGGGGCTCTCAATGGGATATTTCATGTAACACAATACAAAACGACAACAATGTCAGAGGATAGGAGTCGGAAACATAATTGGCTGTACATTATAACACAATAGTTTAATAATAATAGATACGGTAAGAAAAATTTGGGGGGGGGGGTGTGGAGGGTCACGATAAATTTTCGATGAAAATTATCTGAACTTTGGCCGGGTTAGCAGACACTAAAGTTTTTTTTTAGGCCTCATTGCTTAGTTGAATAGCTGATTCTTAAGCTAAAGGGAGTCACCGATTATTTTCTATAGTGCCTTGATATACAGTGTTTATAACAATCTACATGTATGCCATAAAATATGATTAAAATAATATAATTCATCACCATTTGAAATGTCTGTGTCTCAGAAGATGCCCATTGAGAAATGGAAAACAGCTGAAATCATAGAAAGAATTCCCCAGTTATGGCTCCCAGAATGCAACATAATTCAAATTCAAAATGTATTTTCAATGGAAGGGGAATAACTCTATATCTTAAGATATAGAGTCATTCCTCTTGCATTGAAAATAATGAAACTTGAGCACAAAATACAAGTCGGTTCCTCAACAAAAACAACATGTTCTCAGTTTATTACACCGAATAAGTTGATAATACAATGTTTTGGAGCCTCATCTTTCAAATGGTATATAATATGGCATATATTTTACATAAAGTTATTTGGGGGTTTGAGAATTAAGTGGGCCTTTATAGATGTACTAGTATTTAATTTAATTAAGTAGTTCAAACTGGAGTAGTTCAAACTGGAGCAATTACATGTTTTCAATTCACTACTACATCTACATACATGTACATGTATACAATTATATTTTTACAGTTAGCAGCCTTCAGAAAAAAGAAAGTGAAGAAAAAGGAAAAACCTGTAGAAGTTAGTGACAGTGATAGTGCTAGGTCATGGAAAGATGGGGAGAGTGGTGAAAACCTAACCGATAAAGATAGTATCTGCAGTGAAACACCTGATGTCGCAGATCAAACTGAGCTGACTGCTATCGTCACAACATACGAGGGAGATGAGGTCAAACCTGTGGGGCAAGCGACCGTGGAGCCAGATGTCGGAGATGTCGCTCAACCTGAATCAGGGGATGCCATGATCAGTAGTGATCAAGGGGAAAGTACAACAAAAGACGCTGAAAATGTCCCAACTGAGACTGACGAGGAAAGAAATGAAGTGAAGATGGTTACCGATGATGCTGACAGACATCAGGCTCAACATGCTGCACCTCTTTCCAAGAAACAAGTGAGTAATCATGTTATCCCTTTCCATACTAAATGGATTCTCCCACTCAGTAATATACCGGTATATACATTGGAATGGTCTTATTCATCTGGAGAGATTTTCAGTAAATGAACCGACGACAAACATTAGAAAGTGCAGAAGCAATTATATTCATTGGCAAGAATATTGCTGAAATTGAAAAGGCTCAATTGTAATTAGTGGTAATATTTGACAGTATCTTGTGCATTCAGTTTGCGATGATTGCAGATGTCATTTACATCTCAATATACTGTTTATATAGATCTATACATGTCTTACAAGAAATGGATATACAATCGGTGATGGATCCAGGGATTTTTTGGGGAAACCTGTTTTCGGGCAATGATATACCGAAGACATATCCCTAAGGCTTGAGCGGGGTAGGTTCGGGAAGGGGTGTCCCCCTGCTGATGGTGGGGGGGGGGGGGTCCGGGGGTTCTGCCCTTGGAAAATTTTTGAAAATCTTTTGCATTGGGAACTAATCTAGGGCTATCTGAGGCCGGTATTTTGAATTTTACTGAGAGGTCAATTTGATAAAGTTTCTCAAGCGTAACTTTGAATTTTTTTATATATGTATGCGATTGGAAATGCAGATATCAGATATCTTTTGGTTCAATGGATTATGCTTATCCTGCTTGAAATTCTAAAATTCTAAAATTCAAGTGAGAGACACATTCATAATATACTACTAGTAGTAGTGCAGAAACAATGTCTATTAAGTTAGTAATTACTATTAGTACTAATATCTATATTGATTATTCATTTGGTATTATGAGATCCCACCTGATAACCAGGTTGAATTGATCAATTGTCACTGTTCCTGTACTGTATTGTGGAATTTCACTTGAATTTGATTGAAATACTGAAGTCTGAAGGCTGAATGATCACAAACCTGAACTCAAAACTATTTGAAGTTTTCACAGATGAAAGCTAGATAAAGCCAAACATATTTACAGTATGATTCCAACTGTTAAAGTTAAATCTTTTTTGTAAACTTAAATGTCTTTATGTCAATATATGTAAATATATAAATTTATGTATCTTGTTATGATATGAATTGGGACCTGAATTGAAAAAAAAAAATAAAAAAATTTGTTGTTTGTTTTGGGCGCCTGAAGTTTGGGTGCCCACTGCCCAAACCGGTAAATGGTATGAAAACCGGCCTGGATATGTCCCTGTATACAATGTACCTGGTGATTATGTTCATGTAGAAAAAGCAGACAAAGTATACATGTCTTACTTTTGATTCTATCCACGTGGTATGTTTCATCTAAAAGAAATACTCCTTTTACATCCTCTAATGTATTTCTCTTTATATTTTCAGGTTAATGCTGAGTTGTCTGTCATGTCAGATGCTTGTGCACCGTCTCACAGTGACGATTTAAACACAGAAAATGAACAGCTTGTCGATAAAAGGAAAACTGAAGATGAAAGCTTAATAGAGAGACAAGTAAGTACAAAAAGTTTGCATAAATTCTCACACTCATGAAGTACTTTTTTATGTTTACCCATACCATAGTATGGTAAACATAGTGTCGTTGCCCGGATTGACCACTCGTCGTTCGTCCGTCTGTCCGTCTGTCTGTCTGTCTGTCTGTCCGTAGACACTTTACGAGTAATGCGATAACTCAAACATTTTCTATCCGATCGAAACCAAATTTTGTATATGGGTTTCTCAGCCCAAAATACAGATCGAGTTCGAATTTGGGTTTGATCCGAGATTTTGTTACAGAGTTATGGCCCTTTTTCAACTTAGAATTCACGCATTCTGCCATAACTCAAACATTTTTTATCTGATTGGAACCAAATTTGGTATGTGAGTTTCACAGCCAAAAATACAGATCGAGTTCGAATATGGGTTTGATCCGATTTATTTTAAAGGAGTTATGACCCTTTTTTCGAAAATAAAATAAATAAAAAAAAAATCCGATGCTCTAACCGAAATATTTTTTTGTCCGATTGTGTTCATATTTGATATGTAGGTTTATGATGACACACCCCTCACCTGTATAGTTTTTGGTATTGATTGGTTGATCAGTTTAGAAAATAATTAACCCTTTACACACATGCTATCCAATGCAATAAGTTGAACATATTTCTTCTGATCTGCCTCATATTTCTTACCTAGGTTTTTCTTAGCACGTTCTTCATCTGTATGGTTTTTGGTATTGTTTAATTAACCATTTTCACTCTTATGTTTACTTAGAATTCACCCAAGCTGCTATGACTCAAAACATTTTTCATCTGATCAACACAAAATTTGGTATATGAATTTATCACCCCTAAATACAGATCGAGTTCGAATATGGGTTTGATCCGATATATTTTAACAGAGTTATGACCCTTTATAATTCAAGTAATTACTGCTGGGAATTTGAAGAGAACATATATCCCACAGCAATGTGTGTTATTGAAATGAGTTAATTATCACTATGACATTAGATACTACATGCTATAAAGCATGATAGTGGTACCACTGGCTGGCTGGACTTGTTATCATAATTATGTCAAACTGTGATTGATTACTCACTCTCTGGTGGAGTTCTGCTTTCTGTGCAATATGAAGTTAACCCCTTTGTTGAAACAGGTTTATTACATTAGCTATATGCACACACTATATATATATATCCTTTATTTTCCTCCGTTACACGAAGAGCTTATCAAACATTGAACATCATAATACAAATATTTACACAAGTGGGATGAACAGGTGAAGAAGACATATACAAATGAATACAAATTCAGACAGAAATCAAAGTCAGAGCGACAGACATACAATGTACATATACGCAGACAGCTATGCCGATTGGCAGGAATGCGGACACATGCAGGCGAACAGATATACATACATACACTGACGAGCGGACGGGTGTACAGACATGTACGCAGTCATAGACACACACGCGCACCCACACACACATATACATACATATATATAGCTACACACACACATACATACACATACACATACATAAACATACATATATATACATATATATATATATATATATAGCCATATACACAGCAATGTGTGTTATTGAAATGAGTTAATTATCACTATGACATTAGATACTACATGCTATAAAGCATGATAGTGGTACCACTGGCTGGCTGGACTTGTTATCATAATTATGTCAAACTGTGATTGATTACTCACTCTCTGGTGGAGTTCTGCTTTCTGTGCAATATGAAGTTAACCCCTTTGTTGAAACAGGTTTATTACATTAGCTATATGCACACACTATATGACACCTATTCTAAAATAATAAATTGGAATAGTCCATTGTTACTTTGTAGTGTTGTTTTACAGACATTGTTCTTTACAAACACTGTTGTCTTATCTTAGACAAAAATTTATCCACACATTCCTTAGTTCCATAACATGATGTCATTGAAAATGATTAACCCTCTCCACACATCATATGGTTTTGATGCTTTTCATTTAATCATTCTCCTATGTTATGTCCAGGTTGATGGTGATCCACTTTTGATTTGCATGGATTTGGGATTAAAATTAAACCATTCCATAGACACATATTATGCGATAGACAGATATAATATTATCCCTTTCACTTTGAGCCAGGTTCAGTAAGGGTTTCAATACATCACCAATTGAATATTCATCATTAGAGGAAATGTCTTATTTTGAAATTCCCTCAATTGCATTTGGGCTCCAGGATAATATTAATGGTGCTGGTATTCTTGAGACTGACTTATTGTATGGGGTTCTAAATCCAATGACATGCTTTTCATAGACTATTTTGTGTTTATCAGTTCATTAGTTTGGGTAAGATTAACCACATTCTATCCGATTTGATAACTCAAATATTTCCATTGATTATGTTTATAGTTCTTGGCATAGTTGACGATAACACACCCCTAACCTGCATAGTGAGGGTCATTTGGTTTATTTGCTTAAAAATATTAACATCCTCCACCAATCCTGTTGACACAATGTGATAACTAAATATTTTTCACACGATCACTATATAAAGTGTGAATTGTTGAAACTTTTGCACTCATGAAAAGGTTGGTGTAAGGATTTATAAAATTTATAAAAATAGCTAATCGCTATCGCCAAGGTATGGGTTAAACATCTGCCGATCGTGATCGGCCTCTCGTTTGTACTATATAATTACTATTTTGTATTTGTTCATAATATTACCTCAGCAAATTTAGACATATTCATCCGATGGCATAGCGTTACAAGTAAGCAGATGTCAACAACTTCAGGCTAATGATTTCAGACAATTCACGAACAATATTGAACACTAAACATAAACAACAATATATAATCAATGTTTAACCTGTTCAACGCTGATTATCATTATGACATCGTCTGCTGGACCATTGAAGTGCTGGCAAATTTACAGTGGAAAAATATAACGATAATGTTTCGAAAACCAGACAACTACCGCAAGTATTTGGCACAATATACCCCACCACCCAAAGACATATATATAAGACAAGGTAACTATCTATCAGATGACACAAATTCGCACCACCTGGCGTTGTCAAGCTGCAGCTAAAATATGTTTA
This sequence comes from Siphonodentalium dalli, assembly GCA_032622095.1. Taxonomy (NCBI): domain Eukaryota; kingdom Metazoa; phylum Mollusca; class Scaphopoda; order Gadilida; family Siphonodentaliidae; genus Siphonodentalium; species Siphonodentalium dalli. Next base: position 51,312,881 of record CP136068.1, read on the forward strand.
AAATAGAGATGGGTGCTATATACTGAAATACTGAGACGTTATCGGTATCGCCGTAATGCCGAAATACCAAACCGAAGCAGCATGACAATACCGAGGTGTTCTGTATCTCAAATATCCAGAAGTCTGATATTTACACAACGTTATCATGGCCAATGTAACAACACTCACAAACAATGTGAACGCTACTCACACTAGCCCACAAGTTGGCCACAACCTATGTGGCAACTGAACTCAAAACATTGGTCGAAAATGGGACAAATAATGTGTGCAAAATGTATGCTGCTTCGTTGAATATTTAGGCCTAAGTTAATTTTAATTAATTATTAGCTCAACTTACTTTGTAAGTTTGAGCTATTGCCATGGGTTGGCGTCCGTCGTGCGTGTGTGCGTCTGTCAACAATTTCCTTTGGCGCAGGCTACAGGTCGTATCTTTTGTCTGATCTTTATGAAATTTGTCATGAATGTTGACATTGACATGTAGATGGGAACGAGTCATTTTGGGGTCATTCGGCCAAAAAACATGGCCGCTGGTGGCCATCTTGGATTTCAAAATTAAATCCATTGGCGCGGGCTACAGGTCGTACTGTTTGTCTGATCATCATAAAATTTGTCATGAATGTTGACATTTACATGTAGATGGGAAACGAGTCATTTTAGGATCATTCGGCCAAAAAACATGGCCGCTGGTGGCCATCTTGGATTTTACTCTTTGCATCACTAAATCCTTTGACACATCCTACAGACCACATCTCTGATCCGATCATCAACAAACATCATATGGATCATCGGGGCGACCTCTAGATGGGAATGAGTCATTTTGGGGTCATTTAGCCAAAAAATATGGCCGCCGTCAGCCATCTTGGATTTTACTCTTTGCATCACTAAATACTTTGGCGCGGGCTACAGGTCGTATCTTTGGTCTGATCTTTATGAAATTTATCATGAATGTTGACATTGACATGTAGATTGGAACGAGTCATTTTGGGGTCATTCGGCCAAAAAACATGGCCGCTGGTGGCCATCTTGGATTTCAAAATTAAATCCATTGGCGTGGGCTACAGGCCGTACTGTTTGTCTGATCATCATAAAATTTGTCATGAATGTTGACATTTACATGTAGATGGGAACGAGTCATTTTGGGGTCATTCGGCCAAAAAACATGGCCGCTGGTGGCCATCTTGGATTTCAAATTTGAATCCATTGGCGCGGGCTACAGGCCAAACTTCATATTCATCATTGGGGTGGCCCCTAGTTGTGCACGAATCATTTTGGGGTCATTCGGCCAAAAAACATGGCCGCTGGTGGTCATCTTGGATTTCAAAATTGAATCAATTGGCGCGGGCTACAGATCGTACTGTTTGTCTGATCATCATAACATTTGTCATGAATGTTGACATTTACATGTAGATGGGAACGAGTCATTTTAGGATCAATCGGCCAATAAACATGGCTGCTTATGGCCATCTTGGATTTTACTCTTTGCATCACTAAATCCTTTTACACATCCTACAGACCACATCCCTGATCTGATCATGACCAAACTTCATATGGATCATTGGGGT